>JAPZDV010000026.1:7319351-7332569 GCA_029814665.1 Acanthurus lineatus
CTCACTTGATGGCTTTAGTACACATCATACACACACACACACGTGCACACACATACATACACACCCACACACACACACAGGAAACTCAGGCCTTGCCGAAGGAAGGCGAACAAACTTTCCCCTAGCGCAGCGACATCTCCCCAGGACAGGAAAAGTAAATGAACAAGAGTGATTTGTGTGTAAGTGTGGAACCAAACACACAATGTGTTTTGCCATAAAGCTTTTCTGTCAGCTCTGAAGGCTTCAGGAGCACATGGCCCATACAAATAGGCTGCCGCAGGGCCCGCTTCCTCTAATACACCACAACCATCAGCAACAGATGACAGAACGGGGAGGGTGGCGACACGGAGCTAGATCACCCCTAACAGAGGGAGACAGAAGGCAGGCTGGGGGTAGAGGGAGTGCGACATAAGAAGGACCGGCAGACAGGCGTGCAAGGGGGAGAAAAGTTCCCTGTCAGAAATTCATGGGAAAAAAAAAAAAAAAACAGAGGCAGCACAGAAGCCAAATGGATTAGAAAATTTTTTGATTTAGATTAAAAACAATTTAAATGGATGTACAGCTGAGGAGCAGAGAGGCAGCTGAGCATGTTTATCTTGAGAGGTCACATGTAATTAGTCTGTGCATTCTAGGTTTCCGAGAAGAGCAGTGTGGGTGTATTTAATAATGACATGTTATGAGAGACAGAAAGGCAGAGACGGAGAAACCAAGACAGAGGAAAAATCACACAGAGAGGAGAGAGAAGGCCAAAGAGATCCAGACAAAATGATTGACGGAGCGAGACAGAAGAGGAAGAGAAGGAAGACAGAGAAAGAGAAAGAGATGGGCAGAGACTGAGGAGAGGGGTGTTAGTGAGACATCGCAGGCGACTTTGCTATGACAACCTTTACAGAACTCAGCACGCTCCCAAACGTACAGCTGAAATGTCACCGACAGTGAGCAGGAGAACGCTCTTCACACACACACACACACACACGTATATATATACAAATCTGAAGCTCACAGGTGAGATGACAGACAAATCAGAATCATCTATAAAGGACACCAGGGTGACTGAAACACACACGCTTCCACTGCAAAACAATGAGACGACACATTTGCCTAAAAAAAAAAAGCATCAGTTTATTTAATTTGTCCTTTTCTTCTCAGCCTCCTCGATTTGATTCACTCTCTTTCAGTTGCTGAGTAATGAGCTACGTTCAGTCGTATTTAACTCTGACAGTGCGCCTTTTCTAACCCGGATTTCTATCACGACGTGTCTAAAACGCTCTAAAGCGCCTAATGAAATAAGCAACACGAGTCTAATTTCACAGGGAATTAAAGAATTTATGAATGTATGACACACATGGCTTGTTTCACTGCCTGTGTGTGTGTGTGTGTGTTTTTGTGTACTTTGTGCCACTTGTGACGGAGTTAAGAAGTGCCCCACCTGCTTGAGCACCTTTTAATGATTATTGATGAAGTTGCTCAGTTAAAGAGAAAAACAATTAAGACCCTGCCAGTGCCAGAGTCCACACGACTAATGAGCGGCAGCCTGCCTGGGCCTGCTCGCCGTGCTGCTGACTAGTGTGTAAAAGCCTAATGGAAGCAACACTTGTTTAATCTCACCTGAATCCTAAAGGCTCGAGGTAGCTGTCACTGTCAATGTCTTTACAGGACTTTGGCTTATGGGGCTAAAGCGGCAGCAGATGGGCGAGGGTTTCAGGAGCGGCAGCACACAACGACGACGACGAGTCCTTGACTGTGCAGCTCGCAGGAGCCCGGGGTGCAGGCAGCTTTTCACATCTGCTGTTTACACATGGGCAACCTGACCCCTTCCCCTCTCCTGCAGGGCCACCCAGAAGAACCAAATAAAATCATCGGCCTCTGCTCGAGATGACTGCCTTTCTTGCCTCCTGTAGCATTTCTGGGCTTTTCTTTCTTGTCTCATGTCTCCCATCCCCTTCCACCATTTTTTCTTTCCCTAATGCTGTCTCCTTTCCCGACACTCCTTTCCCTCCCGTTGTTTTTCCTACTCCACTACGAGTGGAATCAAAGCAACCAACGGTGGCTTTATAATTTATAGCAGAACTACTGGCTAAATGACCTTTTCCACCTCCAGCTGTTCCCTTCTGTCTCCCTCTGGCTTCACTCATCTTATCCTCTCTCCCTCTCTTGTATTCCTTCCATCCATCTACATCCAGAAAATAGGGCCAGAGAGTGTCATTGTATTGCACAACGTGTGTGTGTGTTTGAAAAAAAAAGAAAAAAAAAAGGGAGTGTGAGTAATAGAGCTAGAGGGACAAGCGATAGATAACAAATAACATCGTCCTCCAAAGAGCTGCGTCTGAGAAACATTAGCTCTTCCTCTGTGTATGTGTGGGTAAGTGTGTGTGTCACATAGACAACACCAGGCCTGACTGGAGGATTAACAGAGAGCCCATATGTGGGATTCACTCACACACACACACACATACACACACACACACCCCGTCACAACAGCAAAATCCTCAGCTGGATTTGTGTGCATCATTCAGTCTTTCTTACTGTCCGCTCATTCCCTCGTTCTGAACCCCAATCTCATCTAGGAGAGGATTTATGAGGGGGCGCACCTCATCCCTCCAACGCAACACAATCTCAATTGGACTGAGTACAGCCTTATTCCAAACCAGACATCCATTAAACCAAGGTATTACTGTAATACAACTATTGGACAACTCCATCTCTTTCTATCTCCCTCTCTCTGTCTCTCTCATTCAGGCTGAACATCAGCAGGAGTGATGTTATTAATATAGATTCTGCCATAGTGTACAGACATTTTCATTTCTATGTATATCAGATTAAAACGTCTTACAGCAAGGGCCTTATATATTTAAATAGAAAAAGCTCTTTTTTTTTCGCCACATGAGAATCTAAGGCAATGCTTGGATGATGATTAGGTTTGGGTCTTGTTTAGTCTCCGTGTTGAATTCTAGCAACTAAATAAGTGTGTAATTTAGTCCACAGACAGCTCCTCTTTGGCTGATAGGCTCAGGAGAAAGGGATTTTAGCAAACTTGTCCCCCCCGCCTCACCCTCCCTTCCCCCTGTGTCTGTCCTCCTCCCCAAAGACTCTCCGATCCAATTACCAGCCTGGCACTGCCTGGCTCAGCACTGACTCTGCCAACCTGGGTGAACTACGTCTTTTCCACCCCGTCTCCTTTACATTCCCTTCGCTCAGTCACTCCACCTTCTTTATTCGGTTTACCCCCGCTATGTGACGCCGTCACGCTCTGTCAGCCTGCAGCAGGGCTCTTATTTATTAATTTATTTTTTGGGGGGTGGGGTGAGGTGTGGGGGGGTAATTTCTGCTTTGTAACGTTGCGTGCCTGTGTATGTGTGTTTTTCAGCTGTGCGCTGAGAGGGAGTTTCAGGCTGATTAAAGAGATGATTTATAGGAGCATGATGTTGGAGGAATTCCCTGATCGCTCCTCAAATCGCGTCTCCTCAAATGAGCTCTCTCCACTCAACCACAGTCGACCGCAGAAGAGCCTCGCCCCCAAGACACTTGTGTACTTATACATGTATGCACACACGTACATTTATTACACATATCACCGTGCATCCACGCAGCTGAGAAGCAGCTCAGATTTGTGCCTGTGAGTCAATGCCCTTATATGTCTGAGTCACTGAGCGAAAATGTCAATTCCAGACAAAGACTACAAGATGATTACTTTGGTATTTTTGGACTTTACAAGATCACAAAGGGGTTGCGACAAATTTCTTTTGTGCAGCTTCTTTTATTCACTTTGCAACTACCTCTAAAACCCTGCTTCTATCAACTGCTTTATTAATATCTGCTGTGAAGCTAAACTTCGTGTAAAATCTCTCACAAGTCAGGCAACCAAAGATCGAAACAGTACTTTTGTTACATTTTCCACCATCTTAAAGCTCCTGAAAACCTATTTCCTCCCCAGCTTCCTGCCATCGATAATGTGTTATTTTCTCCACCAGAAAAGTTATGTTTGTGCTCGTACTTGTTGGTTTGTTTGCTTGTCAGCAGGATTATAAAAAAAAGAAAACTGCAGGCCAGATTTTCATGAAACTTGCTGCAAGGGTGAAGCATGGGCCAAGGATGAAGTCGTTAAATTTTTGAGATACTCAGACTTTTTCTGACTTCTACAGTAGGATTCTGTTGCATGTTGGCACCTTCCTCCTCAGCTCTGCAGAGCAGAAGTAGTCAGGAGGTCTAGACAGTGAGTGAAGAGAGGGAGCGGCACGGCATCAACAAAGCCATAAATGAGACAAAGGTTATTTCCTGATCGTTTCACAACTGTTACATTCTGAAGTACAAATAAACACATCCACAAGCCGTGCACAACCCTGCAGGAAAAAAAATTGCCACATTGACAGAATATTTGTGAAGGTAAAAGAAGCTCATGTCAAACACATATACAGACCTGCAGCAGCTTTTTATACAACCATGACAGATGAAGCACAGAGAAGCGAGACAACGACAGCCAGGTAACTTGGTTCCTTTGTTTTTTTGGCTTATTGCCTGAATCCCGCCCTGCCTGCTCTTATTGGTTGAGGTTTAAAAGGCAAATCCTTAAACAGGCATCTACTATTACTATATTGTTCACTTGTAAAGTTTTGCATGTCATTTTAAAAAGATCCAAGGTCCATTCTCAGTGTATGCACACTAGCATTTTTAACTACACCAAACTTGTATAAGTTGTAAACTGGACCGTGATTGACATCAGATTTTCAAGGGGCATACAGAAATTTTCCACTTTGAGTAGAGTGGATTTGAAAGCAGCCTTCTTGTGTTAAACTCTGCACATAAGTCTCCCTGCACAGCAGAGCTAAGTAATCAATCTAAAGGAACAGGAAGAAGATCCCGTTTTTGAGTGGAATGGGACTTTAAATTAAAGGGAATTGTAACATCATGAATTATTAACGTTTATTACAATACAAACAAACTGCAAGTTTTCAAAGGCTTTAAGTTTTACCACGCTGATAGGAACACAACCACTCTATCTCAGATGTGTATCTTTCTGTGAATGTGGCTCCAGTAATTTTGGAGGTAACAAATATTTGATATGCCTCCCACACTTCAGACACAGAAGACATTTAAACTGATATGCTCACACATATTGAAAGTACTACCTGTGATCCCTGTGCAAACTAAGAAGTAGGCTCACCATCACAGTTCATGATACAGGAGAGGAAGCAGCTATTACTCAGGCTTTTAATAATAGGAATCATAATCAACAAAACCCACAGCATGTTGAATTTAGCTAAGGTTTGCTGTGATGGATAAAATACAGTAAATTTGGATTTTTGCTCCAAAATTATAAAATGAAAAAAAGCATTATACATATGTTTTAATAGACTTAAGTGAGTCATTACACATTCTTCTGTTCTTGTCTCACCTTCTCACGCTACAGATAGGCCTAATCACAAAAATAGAAACTAATTTGTCTTAGAATTGGACTGTTAGCAGCAAACACAGCCAACACAGCTCCTTTTATACTTCTTTAAACTGCGAACGAGGAACGTACATTTTTCTGTTACCATGCATTAGACTATAATACAGGCAAATACAATAGGCTTAATTGGGATAGCAGAATAAACCGAGTGCAATACTGCAGCACAGTAAGCGAGGGCACCGGAGCAGTAAACAAAGCAAGTAAATGAAACAGACAGAATCGTTTAAAAGGACAAAATGAAAAAGAAATTAATGTCATCCTCAACTACTTTTATCAACCTGTGATGTTCAGCACTCAACAAGTTATTTTGGGATTAAATGTGGCTATCTGCCTCTCTGTTGTATCCATTTTGTCTTAAATACCCTCAGTCCGTTTGTGCATGAATTAGTGATTTCCTATATTTCCCAGACTGCCTTGCAACATACCCCAGAAAACGTGCTTGGGTTGGTTATATTCGTTCGCATTATGTGTGAGGCCAGAAAAGGCAACTGCGATTGCAGTATTAATAACCTTATCCTTACATGAGTGAGAAAGCCAAGCAAAACAAATCTGTGCAGCTCTCATTCAAAATGCATCATCTCATTGTACTGTAGATGCATTAATGACCAAATTTTGCATTCTGGAGACAGCTTTACTGATATAAAACCTTAATTCTTTTAAAAAATAAAATGTTTTTTTTTTGATTGCAAGGATGTAATATTGATATTTTTGAGATGGATTTTTTTTCTAATTAAATGTGAAGCTCATTGCAGCACTGAGATGTTTCTACGAGTGTTCCCATTGTCTAAATTTGTTATCTAACAGAAATAGAAACCACGCACACCTGTGAACAAATAAACAAGTGCATAAAGTCCTCACTGTTGCCAGTTTTCCTCACAATCTTCTCTCAGTTTGTCTTTAACGATGACGCGCAGGCCAGAAAACTTCATTTAATCCACAAATTTTGTAAAGTCACAGATCAGGATCTTACACTAAAAAACTGTTTATAGTCTGTTACAGGCTTTATTGATGCACACAAACCATTTAACTTCAAATCTGTTGGGAATTTAGATAATCCACTCCACCTAATTGGCATGTCTTTGGAACATAGAGGAAAAAAAATAGTGGACAATTTGAACCTACATCACCAAAACAGCATGTAATCCCTATTTTTCCCTCATCACTGATCGCCAAATATCTGCTCTGTCTATCTAAAGCTATTGAGCAGAGGGACCATGCTCTTTGCTGTAGGGCTAATTTTTCAGTAATACGCAATCAATAGCCACTGTCTTGTTATGCTGTACTATCACTGTAGGCAAATTATGTGTTTGATGGAAAATGTAGATGGGCTGAGTGTGTTTCTTAAATGTCCCCAGTCACTTCAGGTAATTTAGTTCTATTGGAAGAGCAGTTTAATTTCTGACACACTGGGGGTTTGTGTGTGTGTGCGTGTGTGTGTGTATTTTTTTCAGTATTTTTTTTTTTCCAGTCTGTTTCTCTGTCCTACAGAGAGCAAAAGAGAAAGGGAGAGAGGCCTATGATAGAGATCAGTGTGCTGCAATGCAACTTCAGTTCAGTTGAGGGATTCATTAACAAACTCTGATGATTTTTTTTCTTGCTTTTTCTTTTTTTTTGCAGCATCACCATCAGCTCAGGGGTTTTGGCTGATGTTAAAAAAAAAAAAATGTTATCCTCTCTCAAGGTTACGCTTTCTCTCATGTCCCCTGATTCCTCTGTTTCTTCTTGAAAGTAATTGTTTCACGCTATGGCTGTATTCAGGCTGTGTGAGTTATTAGCTGAATCCTCCGGCAGGAGTGTGGGCTAAATGGAACGGTGTCAAGAGGCTGGCTGCCCTGCTTCTGTTGTGTGTGTGGGAGGATGACTGGGAGTTAAGTTACAGTGGCCAAGTGCGATTTTTAGCGTTTGTGCGTCTGTACATGCGTCTATTGCACATATCTTCAAAGGCAGCGACTCCCCCCAAACAGTTCAACCGAAATGTCATATTCCGACACACAGCACACATAGCTGTTTGTGATGCTCAGATGCTGTATTTTTGGTCAGCGAAAAAGCATGCGGTTTGGAGATAAGTGTGAATGTATATATTTATGCATGTGTGTGTGGGATGGAGGGGGTATGATGTTAAAGGAGAAAGGTCTGCAGTGACAGCAGGAATACCTGGAGGGTGAAAAAGGGAAAGGAGAGAGGAACATATTTGCAGCTGAGGCTCAGAAACAGAGGCGCTCCAGAGAGCATCAAGCACATAAACAAGATGTAAACAAGAAAAAAACATAAACACATACTTTCATACAGAGTCAATACATTAAACCGCTTGAGTATGTTAACCTGATCTCAAGACGGAGCAGTTTTTTAACCAAATATGTGCTCAAATTTCCAATTTAGGCACAGCCATATCCTTACAGAAATATTTTTCTTTAAGGCAGCACAGACAGCAACAGCTTTATATTAAAGACTTAAATGTAAAATGTTGTAGTGGATAAATGAGGTCAGAAAATGTCTGTGGTGTTGTGATGCTGTTTGTTTCAAATGAGGCTAAGCTAACACCAAATGAAACAGACAGGTCATGTAGATCTAACAAGGCCAAAAAACTAAATGAATCACTTGAAGACTAATTTACACTGAGTTTAAGTGCTGCACTGAATACGCCACACACACGTTTTGCTACTTGGTAGCTAAAAGTGCTTATGGGTATTGTTGGAAATGATGATTTTAAACTGCTAAATGTAACTGACCCTGGATATGCCCACAAACGCATTTCAACAAATAATACAAACTGACAGGATTGAATTTTTTTTAAAGTCATTTATATAAATAGATATTCTGTTTGCAGCTCACACATTTATTGGATATTTTCTTCATGTTCTTACTTTTATACTTGGGAGTTTTAAGCTTTAAAGAGCATTTTATTGATTTGACTTTGAACTGCTATAACACCGTTGGACTTAGCATGGATAGTTTAAAATAAAATAATCCCAGTCCTCGCAACAGAAACAGAAATGTTTTTTTGTTTTGTTTGTTTTGTTAGGTTTGGTTTTGTTTTTAGTTTCAGGCATTCTTCTTTGTGAGAAACCTTGTCAAATCCTGGCACCAACATTACCCACAATACAACATGGTCAAAGATTTGGATGTGTTATCCTAGCTGTGGTCAATTTGGGCATGTAGCCTTAAGAAGAGATGAAGAGTCAGCAACAGAAGTTTGTTAAGTGTTCAGTTAAACTACATAAATTTTCAGATTCATTTTATTTTAAACATTTAGTTTTAAGTGACACAATTTGTGGCAATTTATCAGACTGACCTTTTTTTTTTAATTCACGCAGTTGTGCTCCCTGAGACCTGTTAAGAGACTTGGATGTTCAAAATTAGTGGAAAACCCCTTAAGGAGAATTTTATTCCTGACAAAGACAGTGAAAAATATTATTATCGATTGATTAAACGTGCAATATTGAAGTTAAATGTTCTGTTCTGTCCTACAAGCAGGGCAGCACCAGGTTGCTGTCAACTCTAAAGCCACATCCTCCCTCTGTCCTGCTCCCTGCTCATGTTTCCCTTCAAGTCACAAAAAAGACACAAAGTCTCATTGATGCTCACTGCCCTCCTCCTCCTCCTCCTCCTCTCTCCCTGTCTGTCTTTGATTCACTCACACACACTCACACACACACACACACAGACGGGCTGCCCTATTAAAAGCTGCAGAAAAAAAGCAGGCTGCCTTTGTCCTGTTACTGTGGAGTGAAGCTGATGTTAGTGAAGTTGGCAGCCATGGATGACTGGGAGCCACCAGGGCCTTGGTCAGCTGACATTATCCTGCCCCTCAAATGTTACCCAGCCCTGCAGCAGCGTCTGCCTGCGTGTGTGTGTGTGTGTGTGTGTGTTTGCGTGTGTGTGCCTCCTGTATTATTTGTCCTTGTCCAAATGGAACTTCTGGATGGAGAAGCCATTCGTCACAAGGTGGACAGGAAAGAAAAGGAGAGGTAGAGATAGAGAGCAAAAAAAAAAGGTGGTAATCTGAGTGTTGATCCTCTTTGGCTCTCGGAGTGTGTGTAGGAGATCACATCAAGTTTCAGCTCTTGGATAAGATGGGAATAAAAAAAAAAAAAAAAAACATAGAAGATGGAATATTTGCTCTGCAGCTAAAGCAACCAAGAACAGATTTGAGGGATCAGCGTTATAGCTGCATAGAAAAATATGGAAAAGTAATTTGGGTTATCTGTCTGTATTCTTTAATGGTTATCTGTGTGTGTGTTGACACAACTGAGTCCAAAACCACATCTGCCACAGATTTGCAAACAGGTTCACGCCAAATCTTCAGAGATACACTGAACCAATGACCAAAGAAATGATTTGACTGTCGTAACACCAAAGGGTCTGAGTAGAGAAGCGATAGTGGGGACGAGCCATCAGCGGTCTGACTGTTAGTCTGAGGACGAGGCTGAGAACCCTGCAAACAGTCCAGATGGGTCAGCAGCACAGAGCTGCTCCAGCTTAACCTGCTGGATCAGGGAATCAGCCGTATTTCACAGCTACGGCTGCGATCGCACACAATCTCCCACAAACACACACACACACACTTGCAGACACATCTTTACCTGCGTGCACTCAAATTCAGACCAGGTGTAACCAACCGGATCAGTTTAAAAATTCTATCTACAGTGCTGAAATGTGAGCCAATAAAACCCGACTCACTGGTTTGTTTATGGTAACTGCCATAAAATAGCTACCGCCTTGCTTTATAGATTGAACGCCATAAAAAGATCAATTTGATTCTTCGGGAATAAGCAATAATACAGTGCATTTAATATTCCTTTTTACAGACTTGTTTATTTTCGTGTAGACTGGAGCATTAGAGATGCCATTATAAGGCCGGGCAAATTGGTCCACTGAGGTTTGGTCTAGCCCATAACAGGCACCGCCATTCTAAAACATTTATGCAACATCGGCCAACATTACAGCTTTTATTATTTGTTATGGAGAATTGTTTGGTCCCTATAGATGATCAAGACTGTTGTAACAGCACAGAGAATTGGTATCTGCCAGTTTACTCTTCCCTTCACTTGTCATCCAGAACTGTGTGAAGCAAAAAAACCCATTTCACACTCCTCTTTTTCACCCTGAACACAGCTATTAACTTGTTTTGGCATTTCATAGTTGATCACTAATTAATGCAGAATTAGCAGGCTGATTGTCCTGAAAACTTCCAAAATTGTTCCTGGTTGTCAGGAAGACGTTTTCAAAATAGCTGTCTCTCACCCGCCCATAAATGTGTGATTATGCATATCAAGCCGCAGCTCCGCTTTACCGCACCAAAGACGAGCAGAGGCGTGGGGGAGGGAGGGAGGGGGGAGAGGAAGGGGAGGAGAAACCTGTTCGTGGACATTGTTAGCAATTACATTTTTTTTTCTCCGAATAATCGCTGGGCAACTGTGGGGGCACACGGGATAAATGAGAACATAAGTCAGGTTTAGGGCACATTGTTATCACTGCTGTGCCAGCGCTGTGACTGTGAAATGAAGACTACGTTTTTTTTTTGCTGGTTCAAACACACAAAAAAAAAAGAAAAAAAAATCACTCTCACCCACTGGGCTAGTGCTCCTCAAGTTCAGCTCACCCAGTGTGATATCCTCTCGCTGGTGGTGAGTGCAGGGTCCTGAAACTCCGTCCTACGCTGGATTTCAGTCCTCTCCGTAAACTTAATGTTGTGTCTTGGCTTGAGGTGGGAAACACCAACACAACACACATCCCTTAAAACAACCGCAATGCTAAGCTGAGTTGTTACAGTACAGCGACTCTAAACAAGGCTCTGTTTAAAACAGAACTGAGACAAACGTGATGAATGTAGGAAGGAGGGAAAGACAAATTCCCAATCCATTCTCTTTTTTGGGGGGAGAAACATAAAATAACCAATCCATTATGCGAGCACCACCCCTGCTGTGTTCCCCTGATTCCCTCTAGCTATTAGCAGCTTAGGACACAAATAGATCACACAAGATATTAAAAAGCAGCGGGAATCTGACAGTTTAAAAGCCCCGCCGTAATCCTCACTGCGGAACAAAAACATGTCTTGAATGCAGTCAAATTATTTTTCCGCTGATTCTTTTCTTCTTTCTACGCTTATTGTTTAGTATTCATATTTTACAGTGCATGTTTTTATTTCAGATGCAATTTACAGATGAGACAGAGATGTGATGTGAGGCGACGCAGGTTTTATAAGTGGAGTTACTGTAAACTCATCAGCAACAGCATCCAAAAGGACACTGAAAGTACCTTGTAACTCTCTGTCTTCATATATTTATTTCTTTTAATTCTATTTTTCTTCTTTTCCCTCCAATAAGTATGACTCAAAATTAACTGTTTTTCACCCTGGCAGGCAGCTATTGTGCCAAAACATATTGAAGTCAGAGCAGTATAGAGGCAGACTCAATAATGAAAACTCAGGAGACAAATGTAATGTTGTTCATAACAATGAAAATGTACAGATATATCAGCACGCTGGATTTCAAGGCTCTATCCTCGCAGCTTCAGTCACAGATGTGGACATGACAGGAAATAAAACATTTTGTCAGAACTGATCATGGAATCAAGTAGTGAGCGAGATTGATGTTAAGGGTTTTTGACGTCATCTAACTGACAGCAACTGGGTTCGCTACGGAAATCATATTGGAGTGTGGGGATACTTTGTAACACTGTAAAATATTAGTACAAATTTGAGAGAAATGTTTAGAGAAATTGATATTTAACAAAAGAAATGTACTTGATTAAATCCTGTAGGCAAAATATCTGTTTTATTACAAACACTGACACTCTCTGTTGTGACTTTTTCACTTAATTACATTCTCTTCAGTCGCAGAAAACCTGCTCTTTAAACCTGACAACCTGTTCTTAAAATACTACAGGAAGACGAAAAAAGGCAATTTTGAAGATGGATAGTGGATATTAGAAAAGACTGTATTTTCGGATGTGTAGAAATTAGAAAAAAATCACTTTTGGTAAAATTATTGACCTATTAATATTATGTTCTTGAGATATGTGATGGATCATGTGATCTCCTCTGTCAAATGAATCAACAGGATCCATCCATGCTCCTGTACCCTCAGTTTAATGACTCTGCTTCCAACTCTCACTGGATTTAGCTCCTTTTCGGGGTTATAAAATCCATGTTGAGGAAAATGAAATACCGGCAGACATAATAAACATGAAGGCAGTTTAAGTGATTATGTCGCTGCGCCTTCACAAACTAAATCCATGAAAATCCATGAAACTAAATCCATGAAAATAGCACAGAATGCGAGTGTTTGCTCAAAGACATAGTTTGAGTAGTTAGAGGCAGAGGCCTAATTTTTCAACTGAAATTGCTTTTAAGCCTTTTCACACATCTGACCTTACACCACATTATATTTGAAGTGATTTCAGTTTTAGGTAGATTTCTTGTTTAGAGTTTAATCACGCTGTAGCTTTACTGCCACAGTGCTCCAGGGGAGGACTCAGTCAGAGAACAAATATAATGTTGTCTTTTCTGATTTGAACCTTTCTGGCACAATCAAGCAGGTCTGATATTATAAAGAAGAGCTTAGTTTTGCTCAAAAGATGCATTTTGACTGATGAAAAAATCCACTAATTAGGTGTAAGAGTGCCAACAGGTGTAAGGCTTTGTTGTGTTTAACAGTGTTTTTATGTTTAAGTTGCAAAAAAAAAAAACATTCTAAATCACTGCAACCAGGTTATGATCTAAATAAAAGTGAGTTGTTATGTAAATTACTGCTTCCATTATACAAAAA
>JAPZDV010000026.1:7332669-7388311 GCA_029814665.1 Acanthurus lineatus
AGAGTGCAAAAAGGTGTAAGGCTTTGTTGTGTTTAACAGTTTTTTTATTTTTAAGTTGCAAAAAAAAAAAACATTCTAAATCACTGCAACCAGGTTATGATCTAAATAAAAGTGAGTTGTGATGTAAATTACTGCTTCCATTATACAAAAAAAATAACATGGAGTGTTGTTTCTTTAAGAAGTTTCCTACAAAATCAGCTTGAACTGATTCTTTTCAAGATTCTCAAAAACTTTGATGCTCTTTATTGAACAAGTTCATATTTCCACCATTTTTGAGCAGAAGCTTTGTATTAAGAGATACATCTTCAACATGAATTTCACTCTGCACAGCAACCTAAAGAATTTCTCGTTTACTTTGGAAATCATGGTGACAAACAATTTGTGTTGTGAACTAATTTATTTTTGGTTACAATGCTCTGAACTGCTTAAAAATGAGGTGCACTAAAGGGAAAAGGACCAATTGGGAAAAGGTCCATTAGAGTCGTCAGATTACTCAGTCTTTACTGTTTCAGATTTTAAATAACTTTAGAAAAAAAAAGCTTTCAAGCCCCATCTTTGCAGGCAGCAGAGGGATTAATAATTGTTTATTATTAGGCTTATTTGGCTGCAACATAAACACAAGTCAAACAAGTCAAATGTTTCAAGTCAACAACACAAATATTTTAACTGTTTTTAACAGATAATCAGTCTCTATTTGAACATATAAAATGTTGATATATTTTATATGAAACTGTAAATATGCTCCGGCCCATTTTTGCAAATAAGCTGTAAATTCAGTTCACAATCAATTTTATCACCTAAAACTTAATTAAATGGGCACATTGTCTCACGTCAAAGCCAAATAAGCTATGAAAATGTCTTTGAATGCACCTTTAATCAAGTAAAGGCAGCATCAAATACGACACGCTTCAAAAGGAACAATTCAAACTTAAAAGATGCAGATAGCTTCTCAGTATGAATCAAACCATCCTCGGTCCTTATCAGACCTCCCTCTTCAATTACAGACACATTCTTAATGCAACATGATAGCAGTGTAAAGAAGACAGTGGAGTGGACTGGGAGGCGTCTAGTATCGAGACTGCTCTGGCTAGATACACACACACACACGCACATGCACATATACACACACGCAGTGATGTGACATGCTTTTATTATCTGCGACGTCACATCACACCAGAGGCCCGTCGGCACTCAACACTTGCACAAACAAAAAGAAAAGAAAGAAATCTTAATGTGCGACGACACCTGGTCACAATTAGGTGCTGAGGATTAATGTTAAGCACGGATGTTCTGACCAGACGTTACAAGTATAACTACCACACATTCACATGCCAAAAGACGCTTTTCTCACACACACACACTCATACACACACATACACACACGTCTCCCAGCACGTATTCAAGCACAGTCACATCACAACATCCACTCGTGTTATTACTACCATCGCTTTGTAAAAATCAAATATGAATGTAGAGTGTAGATAAGTCATTCTCTGCATGAGTGTGTCTACATGTGTGCATAATGTGTGTATATGTGTGATGAGATTAGAATCATCCAGGACATTCATCTATTCTGTAGCGGGTGAGGAGATTGAGTGGGGTTGGGTGATATGATGGCACTTTCACAAAGGATTACATTACTCTCTCTCTCCCATTCTCCATTCCTCATACAGTACTCTTTCGCTCTCCCCATCTACTCACATTTGATAATGGACACTGCCTATGTTATGAATTGATCTGGTGCTAAATAAAGGATTAAGCCCCACAGAGCTGGAGCCACATGCACACAGGCGAGTGTGGATATGACTTACTGAACTTATTTCCCTCTCTTTTTGCCAACTGGTATTCATCCTCCACTGTTATCTCTGTGTCATGAGCAATGTGAGAACAGAAGTATAGTACTTATGGGCCAATTATGCATCTAATCCATCTAATCAGAAAGTCATCTCGTATTGGGCAGGGCAAAAGCAAGTGTCTCTCAGTGGGAACGCTATGAAAGCAGCCAAGGCGTAACGTGTTCAGCCAGTGCTATTTGTTTCATTTTAATAGACGTGGCATTATAGTAGAGATGATTAAATGTATGTTTAAATGCATGGTAACATAGACATAATGATGAGTACAACCATTAGATAATGAAACAAGTCGCAATCTGGTGGCAGCTGCTGGCCATTTAATTACAGTAGGGTTGGATGCATGGAGTGGGAGTTTGCTCTGTTTGTGCATGTGAATGTCATGGTGGGTTTTTTTTCCCGCATTTATAAATAAATTTAAATTAGTATCATGTATGGGTTGTGTGAATTTATATTTTTTTTATTTATATATGTATTTTAGGTCTAATATTTCCACTTCCTTCAGCTGCTCCCCGTCGGGGGTTGCCCAGGCAGATCATCAGTTTCCATCTCACTGGCGGTCGGAGCTTGGGACCGGCAATTAGAAATACAGCTGCTGGGAAGCAAGCCAGGGTTCGGTGTCTTGCCCACGACACTTCGAAATGTCGACAGGAGGAGCTGGTGATCAAACCACCGACCCTGTGATCAATAGACGACCCGCTCTCCCCTCCTGAGGCACACCCGCCCCTTCAGTTTTAGTCCTATTCCTTATGATGTTTATAACATCATACCCTGTTTCTGATTCTGTGCCTGTCTGCATTTGTACATCAATTATTTAATGGATTTACATTCTGTAATTACCTCTCCATACTATAGTTGTTTTTCATTGCTGGTGGCGAGGTCCACCATGTCTGCGTTTGACGCAAAGACTGATCTACAGAGAATGATGCATGTAAGTAATACAGCCTTGTAGTTAATTTTATCTCAATAATATCAGCCCTCAACTGTTCACTGTGCACTCTCCCACAGCCTTATCAGAGCAGTATAAAGTTACTGCTAATACGAACCCCGCGTTTCCTACTGGTGCTGCATCACATTAAAAGCATTCAATTTGTGAAACTCAGGGTGGCTTTTATTGCAGCCCCCAGGAAACATAATGTATTTGTCACCGAGGTTGAAGCTGACAGCAATCGTTCGTCCAAAGTGCGTCTACAAAGTGACAATAGCTGTAATCGACGCTTTTGGAAAGCTTGTTTTAATTATTGCAGGGAGTAACTGAACAAAAAGGAGCAGCCCAAGCGAGCTGCTTCTTCTTATTAAGCAAAGAGATGCAGGTGACAAGCTGCACACCTCCGACTCCTCAACGAGGTAACAAACCCCTGTAGCTGTGACTCCCACTCTCATGTCACACTCAGCATTAAGTCAGATTGCGGTTGTCATTATTTTGGACTGATTTCTTAATTGAAATATTTGTTTGCCTGCACTGTAAACACATGCACTAACATCTCTTCTTTGTATTACAGACAAAGTGACTGCTCAACTGTTCCCTGTATAATCAGACCACTCTCGTCGCAGCCAGTTAATATGGGTGTTGCCAAATCAACCAGGACTGGAAATTTAAAGATTTTATCTCTTGTCTCTAATCATTATTCATCTCACTCACCAGATAAGCTTGCCATAGGGCCGCTATTTGGGTCACAATCTCCTCCCCTTTTTTAATCTTATAAGTATGTGACTATTTAGCAGAAGCATCACTGTGTCATCCAAGGCAACTGTGATTGGTTTAGAGCAGGGGCGCTCATTACGTCGATCGCGATCTACCGGCCGATCGCAAAGGTAATGTGGGTAGATCGCATGGCATTAAAAAAATCCATCCTCATTATGTGGATGCGGAAGGCGACCGACGTGACGCATCACGTTACGAAACGGACCGTGCAGACGGGACGCTGCACACGCTATTTCAGGGCAATTCGCGGGTCTTTCCCCGGTTACCATGGAAACAGACAACAAGAAGCGGAATGACTCGTGCGCAAACTAACGAGTTGCACAGTTTATTTCTACTAAACTTCAGAAAGGGTATAAAAATGAGTGTGTGTGTGTGTGGGGGGGGGGCTGGACCAAGTAAGAAGCAATATGGGTTTATGCAGTTATGCGAGGTACATCAGCTCATGCAATTTTTTTAGTAATTAGATCATTCTGACTTGGTCATTTTATAAGTAGCTCGCGAGCTGAAAAAGTGCGGTCAGGACTGGTTTAGAATAACACAAAAACAACAGAGCATTTTTTCTATTATAGCAGATTGATAATTGATGCAGCCAGACCTTTCTCTCAATGCTGACACAACACTGTGAAAACAGGGCTTGCTATGTGAGACAAAATAAATATAAATACATTTGTCTCGATGGGATTGGATCCACCTTCTTCCAGCAGTCAAAAAAAAAAAAAAAATACAGGTTATGTTGACTGGCAATTCTAAACTGCTTGCAGGTGCGAATGTGAACTTGACTGGTTGTTTGTCTCAATGTCTTTATGGGTATTTAGAAAGCTAGAGAGACATATTTAATAATAGCAGACTCAGCCTACGAAAGACTTCATGTAAACATTATAGAGGCACAGATGTTTTAAGGCCTGCAAAGCTTTGAATGATAAAAATGTCTCTTAAATGAAGTTGATTGACTCATAAAGTGATATACCGTATGTCACAACAACATTAAAGGACTCTCCATCTTTTCTGTGTAGTATAACCGGTTTTATTTTTATGTTATCAATCATGTTGTCATTTGGTGGTTACTGTTTTTTCCATTTCATTTTATTTTTGTTTTTTATTTTGCTAATTCCTCAATGATACACCACAGATAAACTATGCCAGAGGACACGAGGCTGCACTAAAAAACGCTGCACGGCCACAGCTGCTTCTAAAAATGTCGCAATCACTACAAACCCCATTCCTATAAAAGAATCCCACGCTCAAAAGAGAGAAGGTCACTGTGTCCACAGGCTAAAGCCGGTCACTGGAGAGAGAGAGAGAAAAAGAGACATGCTGAAAGAGGAAACAGAGAGAGAGAGAGAGAGTAGGCTCAATAGAGACAGGAGAGCAGTAATGACAAAAGTGTAGAAATCTAAGCTACAGTTGACTGTAAATGCTCTCCATTACAACAAATGACTTCATTACAATAAAGATGTGTTCAACCACCCTCTGCGTTTCAATGAGTATAACTGTGGAACGATTCGTTGAAGTGTGCTCAAGTAATAGAGCCTCAGATGCTGCCTGTGGTATTTACACTTATCCTCTCAATGTGCTGGCCCAGGACTGCCAAAGAGCATTTGTACCTGCGTAGAGCACCTGAATATGCACACTTATGCACACACACACACACACACAGAGACAACCAGCTGTATCACACTGATACGGCCAGTTCCTGCCTTTCTCTGTGCTTATTAAGACATTGACACTTTTAGCACCTAGCAGCACTAATCCTATAGCCTTATGCTCACTGGTACTGGAGCCAAATGGCCTTATCCAGAGGCTCTCTCCCTCTGTCTCTCCCTCCCTCTCTCGCTGTCTTTCTCTGTGTGTGAATGCGAGCATCCGTGACTGTTTGTGATGAATGGATGAGGCAGAAGAGGAGAGGGGTGAATGTGAGCCGTTGCATCGCTGAGGTCAGTAAGGAGAGGGGGGAAGAGGAGAAAATGAAGACAGGAGGCAGGGGATGGAGGGGATGGGTGAATGTGGGGCTGGGGGGAGGGGGTAGATGCGCATGAATTGCATACAAAAGCACCTACATGCACTCTGCCCCAGCATTTATGTCCTGCTTGTCAGGCATGCAGAGTGCTTACGAGTGTGTATGTCTGTGTTTTTTTTGTTTTTTTTTATTTTTGTGTGCGCGCTGGCACGAGTGCGTGCATGCGTGTGCAAGGCCGAGGTAGGTTAAACTTGTACTCGTGAAGTGTTCCCAGAAGAGATTAATCATCCTGTGCTGGAATGCAGCATCGTGGTCATAAATCATCACCTGACCTCTCTCCCTCTCTCTCTCTCTCTCTCTCTCTCTCTCTCTCTCTCTCTCTGTCTCTGTCTCTGCCACACGTAGCGGTGGAGTCTGGGTAAGAGGAGTGTCATTGCATATCTGCAGTAAACAAACAGCCAACAGCCTTGACAGACGTTTGAAAGGAACGAAAAAGTGCTAATTATCATATACCAGAGTTCAATCTAATGATCAGTCAAAGGTATGGAACCCCAATAATGACGAAACCACTGACAGAATAAAAATTTTCATGGTAATAATTCCATTAATCAAAATCTGAGAGGAAAACAGGAACAAATCATAGCTGAAATTTTTGCTTCAGTCCAAACCTAAAGCTAGATTACACTCATTTTGGTCAATTTTCAAAACTCTGGTTGATATTAAATTACCAAATATTTTAACCCTAAATGTCCACATTTTAGTCAATTATTTTCTGTTTACAACATTTGTGCATTGCTAAACTAGACTAATTAGGTTGGGAAAAAATGTGACTATGGAAAATAAATTATTCTTAAAGTATAGGCTAGGTTACATCATGTACTAATTATTGCTCTCATACAAGATACAATCTCTAGTCTTTTGTATGATGGCGGCATACGCAACATGTCAATTTACCAGTGTGAACACTGCATCCTCACACCCATCCAAATTACTACATGAACGATAAAGTTACTTGGCACTGAGTATTGGAACTGGACATAAATTTCATGTAGTGTAATCGTCCAATATGAATCTAATTCACTGCATAGTGGGTATTCATTAGATTTGGCCTGAAAGTAGTGAAGGGCGCGGATTCAATATTACTGCTCATTGACTCTTGGTTGAATCATATCCTCATAATATGTTTATATCATCACAATATGTTTGTACAAATTTCTGTTGTCCAAATTAATCTAGCAAGCTGTAAATATAACCTAAATGAAGCATCATGATGGAACACAAACTCACTGCTTTTACAACACTGACTTTATTATTTTAAATGCAATTTTGTGTTAACCCTCCCTGAAATACTATAATCTGACTGAAGCAAGTTATAAATTTCTCGATTAAGTGACCCACAAATCTTTGAATGTGTCCTTTAAAAGCACGCTTGCCAGAGACCTTAGCTCTTAATATTACAGAAGAACTGAAGAAAATAGTAAGAGCTCCTTTTGACGTGCAAGGATAAGAATTTTCAACATAGTGATCCTGCATTCAATTCTTTAACTATATACACTTGAATGTGAATAGTGCTTTGCTGCGCCATAGTTTTATTATTAATTAAGAAACAAGAGCATGTTTCAGTTCTTGTGGGGGAGTTACTCTTCCACTTTCTGAGCTGTGACTGTGGTTAGGTAACCTATGTTTCCGGCTGCCACTCAGATGTTTAGTGGCAGACGGGAGCTAAGAGATGCTGTAACACAAATGTTTTGATCAAACCTTTCAGCCCCCACCCTTCATTCTGATTACGGCGAGAAAAAAAAGTTAGCCAGAAGTCAATGCTAGGCTGTGCAATTTGAAATTCAGGTAGAAGAAAAGAACCTTCCTTGGTTATGTTCAAGTACAGGAAATTGATTCTGTAATATTAAAAATTCAACAGCCGAGTTTCATTACTTTTCTGAGTCTATTCCCTTTCCCTTGCGGAGTGGGAAAATATCACAGTTTATTAAATTACTTCTCTGAAAAGTCTCTGGGGATGCCATCTTAACTCCCGTCCTCCTTCACAAGGCCATTTTAGACTGTAACTAGGCATGTCTGCTTAGGAAGAGAGACAGAGAGAGACAGGGGGAGGATAAGCAATAGAGGGGTGGAAGGTACACTAAATTTCTTGAATTCATTGGTTGCGGCAGAGAGTTTGTGGTTATTCTATTGGCTGTGAAAAGGATGGAATTGAATGATCCCACAAATCAAGAGGCGGGGAGAAGAAATGAAGAGGCAACAGTAATTCCTATGTGGAATTGCTACTGTGAGTACATGTGTGTGTAACATGTGCTTGGATGAATCCCTTCACTGATACGTCCTTGACACGTCAGGGTTACAGCAGACCTTTATGCAACATGCACAGTGCTGCGTTCAAGTGTCCTCAGAAATCTGAAAAGGATGAGAGTATTAAGCAAACTCACTGGCAAGAAAGCTCCTTAAGCACCATCATCAGCGTTCCTCTCCCCAAACCTCACTTCCTGTTTTAAGGAGCGAAGAGGTCTGGACTTGACTGGCCAATGATGAGGCAGACTCTTTGACTAAACAGGACACACCTGAGGGCAGCGAAAGACAAGTCCACTTTTCACTGCATTTCTCAAAACAGAGACAGAAAGGAGACGCAAGAGGATTTGTAAGTGCAGTTTGTCTGGGAGACCGCTACTTCGTCCACACTGATGGAAAACAGTTTTAGGGAAAAAGCCTTCACTGTTTGGCCAATAGATGAAAGCTTTTACTGTTTAGAGTTTGAAAAGTTAGACATGTGAATGTGAATTCAGCAAAGAAATAAAGTTTGATTTTCTGTGGCCTGTGGACCTTTACATCGCCAGTATGGCAGAAATGACTTCACAATGAGACCAGTTTTATATACGCTGCACAGTAGGTGCCAAATAATGAGCCCCGTCATCATCTTCAAAGTTTTTCAAATTTCCAAACATCAGTCCAAACCCACAATACATTGAGTTAACTAGTCAAGAGACTTGCTACTAGTCATTATCCATGACTGCATGTACATGCCGACACATGAGTTCAAGACTCTATTTTTCCTCAACTCAAATGTAACCAGTAAGCTCACAACAAAGCGCCATGAGCATGTGAGGAGGATGAGTTAAAACCAGTCGGTCAGCTGTCAGACAGATGTAGTGAATATCATCCCACTCTGCCATCTCTTCCAGCACAAAAACCCACAGGATCCATGGGCATGGTAATCCAAGATGAAGGCTGCTCTCTACAAGCGTCACTTTCTCCAAAGCACAGCTAATGCCGGGTGTCACACGCCACACACAAGCGAACACACACACACGGCTTACGCACACAACGCACAACACCGTGCACTGTGTTGTTTGAGCTACAGCTTCTTGAAAGACAAAAATAAGCCATTAAGGTCATGAACAGTATGCGAGGAACGGGTGGGAAGAAGGAGCTTTTTGTTTTCGAGGAGGAATTGTGTCCATGTTTTTGTTGGTAAAACTGGAATTTGGTTTTTAAATCTTGACACATAATACCTAAGAGTCACATGTTGCAATTAAACAAACAACAACAAAAACTGATTTAGTTTCAGATGTCCCGATAACTCACTTCAAGGCCGAGTCCCAACTCGATTCAAGCCCAGGCTTTTTCCTAAATGTCAACCCCATTCTCTCTCCTCCCTGCCTTTCCTGTCTCTTTCCAGCTGCCACTGTCATTAAAAAAGAAATGTCAAAAAAATTAATCTTTAAAACAACAAAAGAAAAGATTTAATTCAAGCTAGTTAGCGCTTGCTGTGATAATAAAGGATGTAGAAATTCTTTTTTAGTCATACTTTTATCAAAAAACCATGCCCCAATACAAGTCTTGAGAGAGTCATGGGAGATGTCATCAACCACTTTTTAAACCGTGGTTTCCTACTGTCTACCCACGATTAATCAATTATCGCAATTAATCCACTCCTTCATCAGCAAGTCTTTGCAATTTAAGCCTCTACAAAAAAAACCCCACTGTAGACTATTCCTACACCCAAAGGAGCACAATTAAAGTTGAGGGTTGAAATATTGGAATATCAAACAATTGAACATGAATGAATGAATGAATGAATGGATCAAACTGTGGACTAGACAGCCAGAGAGGGGAAATGTGGAACAGGACAGTGAGCACTAGTTAGATGCAGTAGGAATAAGGTGAAACCAGGTTGGTTCTTGCTCTTCAAAGCCCCTCTAACACTGCTGTATCTCATGCCACCCAAAGCTGCTCTACAGGAGGCCAAACCAGAGCAGCATAATAGAACTGAAACCGTCCCTGCAGCACTTTTTTTTTTTCCTGGATCTGGATTGTGACACTGAGTTAATTGTGTTTCTGGCTCTGAGCTTGTGGAATAGCTGACTGTAGTGGGATGGATAGAACAGCCTTTAATAGAGCTAAACTAGAATTTTCTATTTACCAGCATGTGCTGACAATTACAGCAGCAGTGTAAACAATAACAGCCCCTCGCCACATTCTATCACAAAGACCATCCTTTTCACCCACCTCTCCTCTCTGTAAAGGTCAATGTTCTTAGTTAATCACTAGTGACAAGAGGTTGTTTTCTGCTTCCATTATCACATATCCTCCTCTGTCCCAAATGATAAGATGCTATGGTCTAATGCACCATGAACAGCAATCTTTGCTATGTCTCAAAAGTGATTTTGCCTGATATAAGAACAATAATGACCTCACCTCTGCTTAGCTCTGAGCCATTCGAGACCCTGCTAGGGAAAATGGCTTAAAAACAGCAGCAGGTGTGTAGATCTGCTGGGGAGAATTGTTTACTTTCGCCTCTCTAGCATCTTCAGGAGAAAATAAAGATCCTAACTTGGCCCCCAGGGCTACATTTGATAGATTTAAGGTATTTTAAAGGTTGCTAATGTTTTCATGGCATAAATGTCCATGGCAGCAGCGCTTAGCACTCCAGAAACTTGTTAAAAATGAAGGAAAAATGGTAACACTGTGCAGCAAACAGTGTTTCAAAAAAAATCAAACTATGTAAACACATAAAAATCATACAAAGCCTACCAATAAAGGGCACTTTCAAGCCTTTTGGAAAAACTATACCTGAGAGACATTTGAGCAGCCTTTTGTTATGACATCAGTTAACATGGTGCAATGTAGTTATCATTGACAGAATTTAAAACAATGAACACAGCGGTGGTTATTTTGTGTTTGAAAGGGACTTTTGGCTCTAAATCAGCCACAAAATTGCATTGGCCTGGTCACAAACATTCAGCCCACTATGCTGGTTCATTATCTAACACTGAGTGGGTTCTGAATAGGTAGTGAAGGACAAAATGCATCAACTGGGCTCTCAGTACCAATACAGGTCACGCTTGTAGTGTGGAAATGGCATTAGCAAAATTGGACCCTTGAGGTTTCCTAAATTCTGTTTTCCAGAGCAACAGAGAAAAAAAAACCCACAGCAGAGGGGTCATACTGGATACCACTGACCTCTGAACAGCCCCACAGCCCTGACAGTGTGTGTTTGTTTGTTGACTCGCATGTGTCTGCGTGTGCATGTTTGCCACCATGCGCATGCATTTGGTTTATTGTGTGAAGCTTTCAGTCTTTAATCCCCTAATCTGCTGAACCCTGGAAATCACTGCAGTCATCTGTCAGCTGGGTCAGAGCGAGCTGCAGGGTCCAACACGAACACACACACACACACACCCAGAGTCACACACACAAACACACAAACAGAGCCAAATGCACGCACACACTCAATGATGGTCATTTATTCAACAGGGCCAGCCTTATTTCAGTCTAATGAAGACTGATGCTCCTCTTTCCAGGCCTCACAGGTGTTGTGGTAAAATGAGTGTATAAATACATAACCCACATAGAGGAGGAGAGAGAGAGAGAGAGATTAACGGAAAGAGATTCACTCTCATCATAACCACGCGTGATTTCACGAAAATTTCTCGGAGCGAGCAGAAAAGTTTGCATTTGTAAAAGTCAACCTACAGTCTATCTCCATGGTAACAGTCCAGAGTTAATCTTGTTGAATAGTTGTGAAGGTCCAGCAAGGACACGCACTCAGAGAACCCACAGTGCTCAGACCCTCGAGTCCAGTCTAAACCTCTCAGGTCTGTGTGTGTGTGTGTGTGTGTGTGCATGCGTGTGTGTTTGTGTGTGTGTAGCCATGCCAAATGGGACACCCTGAGGGCTTGTCTGGAGATTGTGGTTGACACTGCCTGCTGCTGTCCAGTGTGAGCTCCTATTAGCACTTAAGACTGCAGCGCGCGCACACACACACACTAACACACCAAACTAGTTATAATGATTATGCTGCGTAGGTTAAAGACTGAAGCTGGATGTTCGTTTAGTGTGTGTATATGTGTGTGTGAGTCAGGAAGACATAGCTAAACTACACAATGTGCACTTGATTCCATATGCATGTAGCTATATAAATGTGTCAGTAATGATTGCGTGCCAATCTGTGGGCTTTGCTTTCTTTTTGATTTGTATGCCCCTGTCAAAAGCTCAAGATGGAAGGATAGAAAGTGGGAGAGAGATCAAACAGCGTAAGAGATCACACAGACGCAGGCAGGCTTGAAGAGAGCTAAAGGTGGAGGAGGAGATAGAAAGGCCGCGGAGAGAAACTGTACCAGTTAGATTGAAGTGTGAATCTCAGCAGGGTGTCTCATCATCAAGGTCTACGCAGCGGCATGTGTGTGTGCATGTGTGTATGTATGTTATCATGTCATAAGGTGATGGCTCCTGCCACACTCTGGGATCTACAGCTGGCATACGGGCCTTATCCCTTGGCGCCCTACTTGATACACAAGTGACTCCAAAGTTTTCCTAATGTAACCTTAAACTTAACACATATGCCATTAGATTTTTAATTAACAGCCACACTCAAGCCTAATGAATATTCGCTCCTGAGTGAACGAGCGTCCTGCAGTGTTATGGTCCTCACTGCAGCTCAAGGGGAGCCAGCTGGGCTGTGGCTTTCAGCCTCTCTGTGTCACGAAAAAAAAACACTCACACACACACACATACACACACACACAGCATGGCAGCAGAGGAAAGATTTTAAAATTCAGCACAACACGCACGTACCTACACTGCCTGGACCTTTGATTAAGACCTCCACAGAGCATAATATCATGCATTATTTCTAATTCAACGTATGGCAGCATGTCAGCAAGTTGAAATATTCATGAACACAAACACTACAAAAAATAAAAAAAGTGCTGTGTACCATTTGATGCCTCTGAACAGATGAACTGAAATGTGGAGAGGCAGGAAAAACGCGGCACGACGCGACGCAGAGCCGTGGCCGTCCAGAGGAGAGGAGACCAGCAGTAATGGCAGGTCAAGCAGCCAATTAAAAGCCCACTAGTAACTCCATCTTTGTCTCGATGAAGTGTGAGCAGCTTTTTTTTTTTTTTTTACGAAGGACAAACTCACTTTATCGCGCATGTACGGAGAGCAATAATGAGATGAGGGTGCTGCGCTGCGGTAGCCATAAACGCGTTGAGCAGGGACTAAAGGTTTGGGTGCTGCCCCTCGTCATGACAGGTCTAACATTTCACTTTGACCCTTTAAATAAAAAGAAGCTCTGAAAAGCCAAGACACCTGTCAGTTATTTTTTTATTTTTTATTTTTTTTACAGATGTCACAGGGGTGTTTGTTTTGACACGTCGTGCAGATGTGCAGCTTGCAAACCTCTCACACCACTAACTCCATAGTGATTCCTATAAGGTCATCATCAACCGGGAACTACGAGCCAGACAGCTGACAAAAATGACACATAAATGACACGGCCAACACGCGAAGGAAGCCCTGCGTGACCGATGTCACTCAAGTGCAATCTCACACGAGGACCACAAATGTTATTTCCGATTAAAGGCACCTCAATGTCATCGCTCCGCGCTGCCCTCCCCGTCCCATACTTGCCCCAAGAACTGATTGCGCACACACATGTGCCGGTTATGGTCACAGAAACTGTGTGTGTAAACAACAGGAGCGCGTCAGCATCGTTTCCATAGGAATATATTTGAAATATCACTTACCTGGTTCCAGCTATGTGCGGCACTCACTGCATAATCCTCCTCCTTCAACTTGAACTTTTCCTTCCCTCCAATCGAACAGCCCGAAGCTACTTGACACTTGTTTATTGCATACTTTTCTTTGCCCCGACAAGACGCTACTGCACGGGCTACAGCGTAGGATGAGAGCACAGGGGAGATGAGGGGGGGTGAGCTAATGGAGAGGATAGGCTGTAAGCCTCCGGTATAACATCTCACCAAAACGGGGATTCAAACGGAGCAATCCATTCGCTGATGGCCGTTATAGGGGGAGCAGTACTGACTGGAAAAGATGGACCGAAACCGGACGAAGGCAGCTGTGCGCAAACGGCACGTCTTCCGTTATTTCTCTTCAGAGCAGAGCAGCGGCGGGCAAGGCGGGCATGCTCTGAACGTGAGCGACGGCCGATCGGTTAAAGCTGCGCGCGGCAGCACCAAGGGAGCGACCATCTAACACACACAGTATATAGGAATGACCGAGGCTCGCGGAGCGCGCGTTCACGTCCGAGCCAAGTTAATGGTCATTATCAGCGCGTGTGGAGAGTAATCCACTGTGCACTGTTGGCTGCAGCTGCGTCTCCGAAGGACTGCATGCAGGAATCAGCAGTTTGCTAATTAATGCAAATAAAAGTCAAAATGATGTATATAACAGGGTTTGCTATGATCAGTTTGGTTTGTCCTTAGCTGAAAATCACTGCGGGTCTTGATGTAAAGAAAAAAAAATATTATTTTGTGTCACGGGACTTTCATACAATATCATATCATATTGCCTTATGTTACACTGTGCTGCGATACCCCGTTAAATATAGTTTTATGATAACTTGTATAACGTTATCTAAGAAATAAAAGTTTATTTCAGTCATAGTGAATGGGCTTGCAATATATACAGCCACATATATCTGCAGCCTAATAAGCAAAGTTAACTCTCACTGTATTTTTTTCAGAGCTTCAGCATGCATCCTTTGGCTGTTAGAACTCTCCCTCTGCGGCCTGGTGCTCATTACAGTGGTCCTCATCTGCATCATCCTCATGCATCTCTTTTTAAACAGTGCACCCACTGCACTGCAGGCTACCGTTCACATTAGCAGACTGCCTAATCGGCTTTCTCTGTATTAACAGCAATAGAAAGGTGCAATAACAGGCGCATGCAATTATGCACCATAACTAGGGAAAACATTGTTAACAGTTAGCCTCTCACTCTCTGTAAATGCATATTTCCCAATGGAGGTATGATAATAACGCCCGCTTATTTGAAAACACCTTGTAAGGAGAACCTTGTGGCTCTTTTGATAAAGATTTCATTTCAGAGGCATTTTTATGCATAACTGGGGATTGGCAGGGGACATAAACCTCCCACTATTGGCTTTATTTATTTATTTTTCTGTTTCAGCTGCTATTTTGGTTTAGAAATACATTACCCTGTCCACCAGTAATGCATTGATTAAGACAAATAAAGGTGTCAGCTTCTAGAGGTATAATCACAAAACCCTGACTTGGTTCGAATTCACAGATGGCATGATTGAAATCAGAGTGAAGGGTGAAAGGAAAGAGAAGGGAATCATTGGATCTCTAGTGGGTTTCACAGGTGCAGTACGAGATGAAAAATGCAGATGAGGGTAGGATGGT
Organism: Acanthurus lineatus; assembly: GCA_029814665.1. Taxonomy (NCBI): domain Eukaryota; kingdom Metazoa; phylum Chordata; class Actinopteri; order Acanthuriformes; family Acanthuridae; genus Acanthurus; species Acanthurus lineatus. The sequence continues at coordinate 7,347,865 of JAPZDV010000026.1, forward strand.
GTACTGAACCATTTTTAAGTCCCCAAGTGATAGCCTAAAAAAAAAGCTTTGACTTGAGCCTACAGTACCTATTCTTTATCATGCAGGTGCAGCTTATTTACAGTTTTCTCATACGGTCCACTATGGAAGGTTTTTTTCCCCTTAAATATCATGAGTGGAGCATGTGCGATCAAAAACTTTGGAGACTTTTCTTTGTGAACACAAATGGAGCGCTGCACAGCAGTGTGCATGTAGCATGCTCAAGATGTAATTTTTGTGAGTACAGATTCCAGGTTACATGGCTGGATCATCATCAGCACCTGAGTTACACACATTCTTTGTGATTTTACCATACAGTTTAAACTTGGGTCTATGCCTACAAACCCGAAACCAAATTTCATTTTGGTGAACAGAAAAAAACTGCCTGACACCGCAAGCGAGTTTGTGACTTTGTCATGTTAATGAGCCCAATTTTAAAGAATGTTCTGCTCTCACACACCTCACAACTTCACAGCAGTAATCATTGTTAACAGTCTAATCCTGGAATATAAATTACCTGCACACAACACTGCAAATTTCAAAGAAAACCATAATACCCTTGGTCACGCTCCTGACCCGATGCACCTTTTTTGGACAGAAATCTTCGTAGCCTCGAGCACAGTGATACTTCTTCTCTAAAAAAATTATAAATGCACATGTTCTAGTGGTTCAAAAATGTGTGAAACTTGTTCTGATTGTTACCAAGTGATGCAACTTGGAATACTTACACAAATTATTGCTCGCATCTGCAACTGTGCAGCACTCTGTTTGTGTGCAACAGGAACAGTCTTGGAAGGTTTTATTGGCAGCTTGTAAAGCTTGTTTAAGATACTGCAACACAAACTTGTTGACAAATAAGTATCAGCTCTTGTAGGACTTAATTTCTACTCCTTGCAAGCAGAGGGTGATTAATGAATTCATGGCCCAAGGTAGCAGGAGTCAACTTTAGAAAACCTAGCATATTTAGTTTTTTTTAAATAATGTCACCTCTTGCATTTACAAACTAAAGTCTGATAGTCAGAGAGCATACTCCTTCATGGAAGTTGGTGTCTTGGACTTCTAGAAAGTAGTCCACAGAAGCACTGACATTATCACTCCTGTCAAAATGCTGATCACTAATCTCCTTTTTCTTAGGAAGAGGTAGTAGTCTGAGGGTGCCAAATCAGGTGAATAGAGCAGGTGTTTGGCAAGATCAAATCTGTGTTACTGGATGTCAGCCACTGCCACTGTGGCCTGGGTTTGTGCATTGTCTTGATGGAGGAGCATTCCAGTTCTCAGCTTCCAATGCTGAATCTTCATGTTTTGTTTTTTTTTTGCCCTAGCTGTCTCAAGAGCTCAATGAGGTAGGCTCCTGTAATACTGTGGCTATTTTCTAAGTAATCCACCAATAGTATTCCCTTTGTATCCATCACCAATTAGGCTTTATTGGGAGACAAGGTCTCTTGGTGTTTCTGGAATTTTGATTGTTCTTCCATCTCTCTCTGAAAGTGGTTAACATGTTGTGGTTAAATTACTTCTCATCAGGCCCAAAGAGTTTGGGGACCCATCAAATTGACATATTGGCCACTGGGATTTGTTGTATATAGCTGCATGGACACATACTTGGATGATACCGAGTCTGTGGCAATATAACATTGAGTAAATTGTCTTTCTGTCAAGATTAGGACCAGCCTTCCAGGACCAGATTCATTCTCCAGGATTCTTTGCTATGGCTAAATTCATTAGCCTTCATCTTCTGTATGCTGTAAGAAGCAGTATCCTTCTTTAGTGTTGCATTATTGTTTGGTTACCTCCTTGGGTGAGCCATTGAAACCAAGGTAGAAATAACTGCACAAAATTCAATGTTGTCCAATTTCTCATTTTCACAGACAGTGCTGACTTACAATTTCATAAACCCAAAACACCAGAAAAACCCCTTACCTAACTCTGATCCACAAAACTTCTAACTGTTTGCATAGTAACTGAAATTGTTGAACTGCATATTAATACTAGGAGAGCCTAATAACTAATTGCGTTATATTTAGTACAACAACTTCTTAATGACCCTCATTAGCTTCTTTTCTACAAACCAGTGACCAAAAAACAACAGAGGCATTAACAACCTACCACCTTCCCTCATTTCCCAGGGTGTTAGTGAGGATTTGAAAGAATGATGTCAGCAGTATTAAATCTGTCCTTTCCATCCGTCTGCACTTAAGTCCTCGCATATGGACACACCTAGAGATTAGCCCTAATATGTCCTATAACAGTCCAACACTTGTGTCCTAGTGTGCATAGATGTGGAGATCGGCCAGTGAACAAACCCAGATTAGATTGCCCAGAAGCTGCAGCCATGGGTGGCTGACTAGCATTTTGCTCATCGGTTTAAAATCGACCTCCAAGTAGACAGCCGCCAGCTTCTGCCCACAGGCTGCCCATGGGCCTCATCCTGCCATAACGCATGATCAGCCATGGCAATCCTCCACCCTCTCTTTTACCACATCAGGGCAAACCAAGGGCCTCTAGTGGTATAAAGGACCACTGGCAATTCACCTTTTTCTTCCTCTTTCCGACAGTGTTAAAAAAAACTGTTTATTCTGTTTTAAAGCAAATTATGACAATAATATTTTGCCAAGAAGTCAGTGGTTAGGTTCAATTTCTCGGTGTTTCCGTCCCATCACTTTGCCTTGTGCCATAATTAGAAACTGCCACCTTAAAAAGTGATGGATCATCGTAAAATCTGACCCGAGATGATTGCGTTGCTCAAGACTTGCACAAATGAGGAAAAAATAATCCTGAGGCAAGTTGTCAGATGCTATACGTGTAGATGAGTTAGCTGACCTTTCTCTATCACGAGCCAATATTAGCACAAGCCATTATAACCTATCAAAGCCTAATGCATATAGCTAATGCTCAGGGGTCCTTCAGCCTCACAGCACTCTCGTTGTGAATCGCATTCCCAGCGCTATCTCCAACATTACAGACTGCGCAGTGTCAGGGGTTCTATTTAACCTTGTGCAATGAGTTCCCTCCCATTCATCTATCACTACCAGTCATATCCACATCCTGAAGGCTTGACCGTCCCCACAGTGTGCATCTGCAGGTGCTGTGGTTCATACGTGTGCCTTGCATGTGTGCTAAATCTAAAAAGAAGTTGTATTTTACTGTTAGCAATGTAATCAATTCAATTAATTCTTAACATGCAAATTAGGTAATTAAAGGACCTGAACTTATAGAATTACCACTGATTAGCTGGCTAAGCACTATTGCTGCCCTGTGGATACACCCTTATTAAGCTATATTAATTAAAGCTTTTTCAATATAGCAGTAATACAATAAATAAATTATTGCTTTTTAAAATAGTACAAAAAGAATAAAAGGAAACCTAACATAAATTGGTTCTCAGTCAGCCAAGACTTGCAAGAAACAACAGTAATGTTCAAAGTAATGGGTATTAGGCGGACAGTATCTTTAGCCATTTCTTTTGCTCACGCTCACCTTTGCTGCTTTAAATGAAGCTGGCTATTTAAGACCATATTAATAGGCTTTCAGACTTTTCTTTAATTCCGTTTTTTTCTCTGTCTGTCCGCTTTTCTCTTAAGCATATAAAGCTTTGACTTTTCATTTTTTCTCCCCTTTTTCCGTGTTTCCTCTCATCTCTCCCTCAGGGCTGTAAGTGCCCCCTCTGTAGTGGGAGCCGGCTGATGTGAGGTGGTAACAGGTACATCAGGGAGCTAGAGAGAGTGGTGGAAGAAGAAGGGGAGCTGGCTTGGCTTGGCACGCGCGTCTGCCGAAATTACATCAAGCAGCAGGGGGCAAATGAGCATTTACAGTATACTTGAGAGGTAGGCAATACGTGTTTGTGTGTGCACGCTCACACATGTGTAGTGTGTTTTCAGAGGAAGCATTAGATCCATCGGCATGAGTCTAGGAGCTTACAGGCAGCTTACAGAGCAGCGGGGGGTTTGTGGCAGGGGGTAGTGGAGGAGGAGATGGGGGTAAGACAAGAGAGGAGGGGGGTGAGGAACGCTGGAGGGCTTACAGAGGAATAGGGCACAGCTGGTTTTTAATTGAGTCTCCCCCCTACATACTGCGTATGTGTGTGCACTGAAACACACACACTCTTATTTTTTACTCAGCAATTTCCCAGCTGATGGCTCAGAGGAACTAAACACTTCGGTATGGCAGCAGCCATCCTATGAAACCCTCCACAAGGGCTCTGTTTCAGCAGTGTGACTGATAAAGTCCTCCACCAATCAAGGCCTCTGACAGCTGCATGCTCCCATGAATCTTAGCGCTCAGTCTAAACACGAGCCAAAACAGCCTGCCTCCTGCCTTACCTCAGCCTGTGATCTCAGCTGGATGGACTGAAGCAGGCACACACTCAATCCCTCTGTTTCTCTGGATTTAATGGGATACGGCTCATCATAACATATCACTTTAGGAACTAATTTTACAAGACAAGCTTGAGAAAAATTCTTTTTATTCCTTTTAAGGCAATTATTTGCTCATTTGCTTTGGTATACTTTTTCTCACAAAGGTGATTAAATTTTTACAATCAGAGCACCAGCTCTGTAATATTCTGACCAAATACAGTTGAGCTGTACTGCTCTACAAAGCAGAAACACAGTTGCCATATATTCGGTTGAAAATTGCGTTAAGACCACATTTTGATTTTGGCATCTGTTCTAGCAGATATCATTATGGTGTATTATGCAAACGGGGCTAAAAACCATGCCAAACTGCAAGAGCTGCTTTGTAATATATGAGCTCTGGAAGCTTCCACCACACTTTTCCTTTCACACACAGTTTAAAACTAAAACACAGTGTGGATTTAGCCAGAGAAACAGCCAAATGAAAGGCTAAAAGCAGGAAAGCTATATAGCTCTTTATAGTGAGCTAAAAGATAGCTTCTTAGCCATGTTAGCCTGAATTAACGCTGAAAGTATTAACTGATATTTTCTCCTGCTGTTATCTGTAAATGAAAATATATCCTTTTTCACAGAATTAATCATTATTAGTTTTTATTGCACATTACTTAATGGAGAGGAAGCCTGATCTAATCATGGTAGAGAAAAAGTAAAACAGCTTAACACCTGCTAAAGGTGAACAATTTAACAGAGCAGCAGTATGTGAGGTGCCAAATGAGCTTTTGACACGATTTACCTATAATTCACAGATTAATATTTATCAAACAGTAGATCAAATTGTATATTGATTTTAATCACCATTAGGATGTGAAGATAAAGCATGGCAGGATACAGAATGGCTATTCTCTATGAACCATGGCATGTGAATAATGAATAACTGAATTTCTTTTTTATTATAATGCATCCTATTTTTTATAATTTAATTGCTGCCTGCTGTTGGATCATGTGATCAAAGGACTGTTCAGTCCATATGAAAATGACAACACGTTGCAGTCCTTTAAGGTTTTTAGCTACAGGAATACTTTAATTTATATATTAAAAGATTACACAACAAACACTTAATTAGCAACACATACTGATTCTCCACCATCATTTTTGCTCTGAATTTTGTAGTATGTTGTCACTACACATGCTGTGGCTGCTGTCAATGCATCCAAGTACATTACAATATTCAAATCCATGGTACAGTTAAGTCTACTCTGAAAAACTGCAAAAATGTCAGAAATTACAGCAAATTTTGCCCCACAAAGTCAAAGGTTTTTCTGATATTACTGTAAATAACTTGTGTTGGGCTTATGTCAATGTCAAGAACAAACAGAGAAACAAACAACAACAGAAAAAAACTATATGTGTGGTGTATATTTTAAAAAGACTGAGCAGTGAGATGGGAGCAGAATATATAATGCTGTTTTTTTCTGGTTTTAAAAGACAAAAAAATGTAACATATTTCCTGTTTAAAGCCCAGATCAATACAAAACACAGATAAATTATATAAATCACTGTATTCTTTAATATGTTTGTATTTTTGATGATGATGATGTGTTCTAGTCAACTGTCTTTGCTTATTACACAGATCTTTTTTTTTTAAATTTGGCGAACACAGTAATTGTTGCTTCCAATAAAAATAATTCCAATGTTATCAGCTTATAGGTGTCATAGGGAGTTAATGCCAAGCCAACACTCTAACAGTATATGTTTAAACATGGTAATGCTCATATGCTCTTGCTAATTTGTGATGTCCTTCTTGGTTATTCTTGACCGCATCTGAATGATGTCAGGAGCCTCTTTTGAGCTCTGCCAATGATATGCCATTTTCCATATACATACACACACAAAAGCATACATGCATGCATGCACGCACACCCATACACACACACACACACACACACACACACACACAAGTGGACCCCCACTGATATGATGAGCCCATTCTGCTTCGTCTATGCTGCTCATTCACAGTGGAGCTGACACCACATGACTGCTACCTCATTAGAGGCTTTAGCCCGTGAGCTAACAGGCCACAGAGACAGTGGGCCATGCCACGTTTGCTAATTATAATAATAACAATAACACTGCCTTAGGATGCTACTTGCTTTTCTTTTCAATTAATTTTATCAGATGCACTTGAGGGGAAAGAAATGGAAAAGACAGAGGGAGGGGGCAGCCACCACACACTGGCTCTATAGGAGGGAAATGATGTGTTTATTCTACATACTTGGCCAGATGACAGGCTGTATAATTGCTGCCAAATAACAATAGTTAACCTGCTTTTAAGTAAAAATCATTAACGTGTGACAATCTTGTTGATGTGACTGGTATTAAAGGATCAACTGTTGCAGATACCCAAACTATTTTTTTGCCATAATATTGCAGCAGAGCTTCTTTTAGCCCCCTAAAAGGGCTGATGTTGACTGATACTGTGAAGTCTTGTTGAACTACGCTAAAGTCACTATGCAGGAGAAGGGGACTCATAAACAGATGTTTCTGAATAGGAGCTTTGGCAATCTGTGCGATATTGCTTTTGATATTCCTCAACTTTCCCTGGGATCAGAGTTCAACCTTTGCTATTTCATGCTATTATGTTTGGAATAGATAGCAGTCATCCACAGGTGCCTCTGTGCAGCTCCTTAATCTGTACATCAGCATAAAATACACACTGACTCATAGCCAGACTGCTTCGTGATAATGTATTCAGGTATGATATGTATTTCTTGGTGAAATGTATAATTCATTTTGACACTTTTGTCAGCAGTAATACCTTCTCTTGGCAAATACTATAACAAAGGGGGTAAAACACTATTCTCACTCTGCTGGGGTGAGATTTCAAAACAACAGCAATAACTCCAGGAACAAATACTGCCTACATTGTCTTACTGCATAGAGCTTGATTAAAAGAAACCCCAGAAAATATCTAAATGAATTTATTAAGAAAAGAAAGTTGTTAACAAGTCACATAGCTGCAATTATGTAGACCCTTGTCACATTTTGGCAAAGTGGAAAGCACAGGTTGGTCCCATTGCAATGAAGCTGTGGGTTTCAAACACTTACCATAACAACTTCTGAACAAAATAATCTGATCCCTGCATTAATATACTGACTATCCAGAGCACTAGCCAGTTTGCCAAGAACCCTCAACATGAAAAAAAGACAAATTTGGATTTAACAGGTTTTCACAGAAGCAAAAGCTAATGGCTTCCTCTCATTTTTAGCCCCTGCAGCGAGTCCACATGTGCTGGACCAGTCTGTGAAGTGAAAGTAAATAGACTGAAGCAATGATAGGGGCTGCAATTACAAGGATTCATTTATTTGGTGTATATTATATGCAAACATATATATTTTAGCAGTTAATTAATATAATATTGAACTGTGTGTTAATCAGCTGATTTTGTTCCTTTAAAATTTACAACCTGAGTGACAGTAATGAAAGTTCACAATTTACTTTATGCTACTTCATATCACTACTGCAATTAATTAGACATGAAGTAAAAACATGATTGCAATCACTGCCTCTCTGTGAAAATGAATAATAGGAGTTACAAGATAACTTCAGCATGTTCTTTAGTGTTTTTCTTCTCCAAACATCATGTTATGAAGCAACCTTTAGAAAAACTCTCATGTTATACTGTGCTGTCATGTCAAAAGCTCAGCCAGTTGAGCCATTTATAGTAAAGTGTCAATCAAAGGTAAATTACCTCAGCTGTCTGTGTTAACAGACTGACTGTGACTTACTTTATCTCTGTCCCTCACAAATGTTGAGAAGCTACGACGGACCAAATGGGCAAACATGCCAAAATAATGTTTTCAGACAGTTCCATGTAGAAATGAAAAGTGAATACTAACCAATGTCAAACACTCTCTACGATACCTAAAAGCACTCTCTTAGAGTATGCTTGATAATGGAAGCAAAGATGACACATCCATCTGACTGCACTAAGAAACTGGCGGAGGGATGAAGAAACACTGTAAGAGAGAAAAAAAATCTATAATTAAGTAAATTAAGCCCTGTCTTATTTGCATGATCTCAATTAATGTGCAGCCCATGTAGCTGCGACAGGCACACACCAGAAATCAAATTAGCAGAGATGAGACGGCATCTGTCTTTGGCTCCCATGTCCCTCTGGACTGGCGACGATGGCAGGCCTGGCTCCAAACAGCCCATTGTTTTCACAAGAGCTTGATGAATGAGTGGATGACAGCATGCTGTATGTCAGTCAGAGGCAAACTTACTCTATTCGAATACAGGACAGCAGACATATTAGAGAGCAAGATGGGGATTCAATTAACTGCCACACTGTCAGTTACTGTATGAGCGAGCGGTCGTGCCGATGCAAGCCGAAGTCTGAGCCAATTTGTCCCATAAGACAGTAACAATACATCTGCCTGTTAAGACACTTTAGATCCCATGGGTTACAACATTTATCATCCTATTAAACAAAGACTTGTAGTAGGTTATGTTTATTGATTGCCTACTGATGAGCATTTGTCATTCATGTGCATATTGGCATTCAAGTTGGTGTTTCTTTTACTGAAGCGCACGCGAGCATATACTGATATGAATTTGAGATCAATCATTGAATATATTTTGTGTAAAGAGAAAACACTGTAATTTAAATTTAAAAGTCTTATTTGTGATTCTGTTGGCTACTTTTGACTGGCAGGCATCTCCAACAAGCTGAGACAAACTGAATTACAAAAAAAGGGTGTTTGTGCGCATAATTGTGCATGTGTGACCAGGCTCTCAGGTTGTGTGCATCCTACAATTAGAAAGACCTGCTTCTGTACCTCAGTAAACGTGTGAACCCGTGTGTGTTCTCTGTGTGTGTGTGTGCAGGTATACTTGTGTGCATAATCAAACCCACAGTGTTTGGAGGTCTGCGTGACTGGTCCTGACTTTAGCAGATCTCTCCCTTGTGGAAACAGACCAATTTTCTCTGTGAGGCGTTTTGTGACTGCTTTGAAAGAGAAGATGGAGATTCCTTCTAGTTCCAGCTTGGCCAGTAAATGGCGCATGTCTCCTCCCATCAATCACTGAGCTGCACTGACAGACAGCTGGGTGCCTAATATACACCTCCATCAGGAGTCTCCGTTCCTCGATGAAAATCATCAGAATCTCAACTGATACTATTATATGGAGGACTTGTCTCGAGGCAGATTTGCCTGCGTTTTCTTGCTGAAGGTGTGAATTGGTGTCAGGATTCCTATTAACAGACTTTCGGCCTCAAACACAAGGAGCATTGAATTTCATTGCTGCCACCGACGGCTGCAGACTAATTATACCGACAGCAGGAATATAGAATTTTATTTAAACATCAGACTTTGAATCAAAACTTTTGTTAAATTATTAGTTACATAAACATAAGTAGGGCAAGTCATTTGAATTATTTAGTGCCCCAGTAAATATTTAATATATACAGTATATCCTTCTATTCCAGCGCTATTACTTTTTCTTCTTTAATGAGTTCATTGATGACCCGACCAACTATGTTTGCCTGTGCTTTGCTGTTTTTGCCTTGCAGGTTGCTTGAAGGCAAAGTTGAGTTTGTTACCCAAACCTGTAACATTTAGTGCTGCAGCTCAGAACAGGCTGTCTTTCCAGGGCAGTAAAAATCTTTCTGCTGCCTCCTCAACAGTCTCCTGAGCCTGCATCCTCTACGCTCTGCTTGCAAAACACACAGGCTTCACTACAATTAAATTTGAAAAAAACATCAAGCAAAATACTAATTTGTGCACCTTTTGCACACTAGTGTTTTGAGCTGTTTAATAAACATTTGTTTTGTTTTTGTGTCTGACTTCCTATTTTTCTGCTAAAGCCTTATGCAAGCTTGAAATGCACCTTATTTTCCAGCAAAGGTTAACCAGTAGTTATCATTGCTCCTCTAATGCTTGAAAAGATCCCTATTAAAATCTCTCGACTCAGTGTTAAATATTAGTTTGAGAACAGACTCACTGATCCCTGCCCTTTTTCTTTACTGTTTACAAATATGCAGTTTACAAGAACGATGAAGGCTGATTCATCAGTTGTTTTTTTTGTGAAATGAGTCTTGGATTTGATAGGAGGTAAACAAAAGCAGATATCTCAATCTAACAACCTTCGATTTTGTCAATCAACTTGATGACTTTCTATAGCAGATGTAAACAGCATTAGCTAGCTATCTCAAGTTAATGCTATACATCATTAGTCACCCAAACCTGACTGGTTTTAAAACAATAATCCTGTAAAAAGGTATCAAATATGTGTATGATGGCTACTTGTGTACGGCATAATCCTGACTGCAGTTAATGAGTAGCATTATGTTTTGTAGAACAGACCTTGTTAGCCCTGATATTAGCAATAGTATTACATTATAAATAAAACTGAATAAAATGTTTACTGTTCTCACCTAACCCTTGGCTGGCTTTAAACCTTATTATTGGAAAATAAAATACATGAGAAGAAACAGTGTGAGATTTTTGCTTTCCTGCTGGTATAAGTTTTATAAGTTGTGGTCTGTGCTTTACAGAAGAACGTGGCTGGAAGATGATAAACAACCAAGGTGTTAATGCTATCTAAAACAAATTTAGCTGGATATTCAGGAGAATAATTCTTCCCAAAACCAAATAAAAAGCAGGACAGAGCCACTGTCTTCCTTTGTCTTCCATTGCAAAGGTAGCGCATGTAAAAGTAATGGCCTTCAAATTTATTTTTCAGTTGCAAACTGTCATTTCTTGGGCTTTGAAAAAAACATGCAGTACACCGATTCAGTATTTGAAAAGAAGAATAGGTTCTGGACTAAAAACAGCAGATTTTTGAGACTATCATTGCACTTACCACTTCCCAACCATCCAGCCTGACCACCCTGAAAAGAGATGGAAGACAGCAGGAGTAAGAGCCATTAGCCCAGCTTGGACTCAGTGCTGTTCCTGGCTAACATCCGGTTGCAGAAAGTGAAATTGATGAATTGGGACTCTGGCCAAGCAGCAGAAAGTCAGAGACTGTTGTGTAAACATCTCTGTGGAGACCTGTCTTCATCACAATATCCAGGATTAAGTTGTTGCAGTGGAATCGACAGAGAGCAGGACTCCTGCAGGAAGACGGGACACAGACGAGCCTTTTGTTTTACATCACTGATGCTCAATGCTCAAATGAGTTCATGTTGATGGACAGTATTGCTCATTTGTTGAACTTTTAATACAAAGATGTCAACCAAAGTATAATCACGGTGTTAGTGCTGCTGTTTGCATTCCCCCGGACGCAAATTCCCAAAAATGCACAGGATTATAAAAATAATACATTTGATTAATATCTAAGATGCAGCTTGATTTGATCACAAGAGTGAAAGCAGCGTCTTTCTTTTAGGAATCTGTCGTTAGTGGGTCAAGACAAAGCAGAGCAAATGTGTTGTGCAGAAGGAGAGATAAATTTGTATTGACTGTCACAACTCAGCCACATCAAACAACCATCATTACTCTCTCAGATAGAATAAAGACACAGAAAAAGGAAACAAACAGCAATTTCATCACTGTTCTTATGAAGTGTGCAATCTGTGAGAAGACACAATGAACGCTCTAATCAATACCTCCCCTTTCTTCCTGCTGTCTCTCAGTAATATATTGGAAATGGAGTTAGGAAGATTGATTCTGTACACAGCGCTACAGGCCAAAGGAAAATTAAATGAAAATGTAAATGAAGACATTGGTGTGTTTTCTCACCCAACTTGTTACTCTGCTCTAAGGGCTTTGCCATACCCATTTGGAATTTCGTTAATTTGCTATTTCACTCCATGAATAAATTCACAGAGAGGAGCTGAAAGACAGAGAGACAGGAGGAAAGAAGGTAGGGGGTAGGATAGTTAAATTGAGATTGTAATCAGTATTAAACATTATTAATGCATATCATCAGCCATGTGCTGCTGTTGGGAAGAAAGTGCAAGTAACGGCCATCCATTTAGAAGAAGGAGGATATGGCTGACAGCACAAAAAAGGAGAAAAACTTCATGGAAAGGTCAGTGAGCTATTTCAGAAACTGACAAAAAAGGCATGCATCCCCCCATGCAAACTTGCACAGGCACACACACAACAGTTTAAGGTGCACACAGGCAAACACACTCACACATGCACGCGCTCTCAAAGGCAAACAAATACAATCACCTTTCCTCAGGGTTAAGGGAAACTGTACTTCAACTCTTTACAGCTACTCAAGTTGTTGGAAATGGCTTGGGGCTAGTAATGAAAAACTTTAAATCCGAGAAAGCCTTTTGTTGTATCACAGAGGTTAATATTTGAGCTGTACAAACTGTGAAATAGCTGAAGATGAGAATACGGTTTCCTTTTGAATGAAAGGGCCAATTGTACAATCTCAGTGGATTTCTCTCTCCATCAGTAAGATAAAATTTTAGGTCCAATTTCTAGGATATAATTGACTTTATTTTATCTGTTAAAAAATTAAAATGACATTTTTGAAATATTTTTATAAAGGGCTTTCCATGCCCCCAGATTCTTTAAAAAGGCATCCAATAAAATTAAATAGCCTCCTGTGCCCCTGAAACAATGAAACCTATTCAGGGGATTACATTTTCGTGAAATATTTAAATGACATACTATTTGATTTCTGCAGTCAGTTCTTAAATTGATTTATCTGTTATCCAAACAAAGTGCAATTTGATGAGACAAAGACTAAGAATCTGCAGCCATGCTATCATGTTAATGATTGCTGATAAGAGCATGCTAAATAAGCCTCAATAACAATGCTAAGACGGTGATTGTGCATTAAATTTACCATTCCATCACCTTAGATTTGTGTGTTAGCATGCTAAAATTTCCTTATCATCACCAAACACAAAGTAAAACAAAGGCAGATGGGAAATATCTTTGGTTTTGCAGATACTTGGTTGCAATTAAAAGTATCGAAACATTGAACTTTAACCTGCCAATGGTGCTTTATAAAAACACTAAATGATCACCAAAGTTATCTCAATTTATCCTGAGGGTAACATGAATGTCTGCACCAAATTTAGCTGCGAACCATCCAAGAATTGTCAAACCAGGTTCTGGAGGAAAAGTCATGGGATCATCAAAGCAGTCATCAGAGAGCTATTAACATCTGTATCAAACTGTGTGCCAGTTCAACCAGTACTTTAATTTAATCTGCATAAAAGTGGTCGACCAACAGACAGAAATACTACCATTGCAAAACTAAAAATAATAGCTGGCACTGAGAATGAGCATGTAAGGGTGAGTTTCAAAGTACTAAATGCACTTTGAAAGCCGCAGAAATGTTGTATTACCAATGTAATGCTTAGCAGGACATCTCTATTTTGATACGGATGACATTTTAAAAGTAACCTTCTCAACCTGCTGATACATAATTCCTATTACAGCCTCTCTTTCTGACTCTTTCAGACTGTTTCATTTGGTTTAGCACATTAACATTTTCCAGGTAGATTTACTCTGACTAATCCTCTTCGTGTGGTCTGTGGCAGGCCTTCAGCGACATCCTGTTCTACAAGAAGTGAGATCTGCGGATGACAGTCTGCTATAATACCTCATATGAAGGTGTTGTTTGTCTAGATTAAAACCCCTCAGTATTGTATTGTAAGGAGCCGTTCTTCCATTTAAAACCTGTATAATCCCTGGAGGAAGGTGACAGGCCTATAATAGTGGAGCACAGATCCCTGGCGTTGATGTATACAATAGTCTTAACCTCACACATCTCTATTAGTGTGTCCACTGACACAGGCATTACTATCCCCCATGGGAAGTCAACTAAGATAAACAGTGTAGAGAAGCAGAGCCGACGCTCATGCTTCAAATATAGCCACTCATTTTTCAAAACACAGAAGGTGGCGATACTTCAAATATGATAGGGCATCTGTCTGGTTTTGAGTTTGTTCCATTTAATCTCATGGTTATTTTGCAGAAACTTGGCACATGGCAAAAAAAAACAACAAAAAATCAAAACAAAAAAAACAACAAAAAAAAGGTATTATCAGAGAATGTTGCATGCTAAAAAAAGTGCATCAAGTGTGTCTGTGAAAGGGAGTCAGAGTGCATGTGGGTGCATGTGTGAGTGTGTCTTTGTAATGATAAGTTAGGAGTCTGTGGGGATGCATAAAGACTTTGATATGCAGCAGTGACACACATTAGTTATGTGATGCGTCTATGAGTGCTGCTGTGGCGCCTTTGACTGCGACACAAACCTGTGCATCTGTGTGGGGCCCTGGGTGTTGGAAAATTGGCCTGACATCTGTGAGGATGTAAGATGACTTTTATCCACGGCGAGGACATGGAGGGGATCATAGAGGCTCAGAGGGAGGCCGAGGGTTTCTGGTGGAGTCCAGACCTCCTGTTGGGGGGACCAATGAAGGAGAGGGGGGAGGATCAGAGAGACGTTCCACTTGGGGGCTCTCTTTTTAGGGCTATGGGACCCTGATGAGCAGGGTGGAGCGGAGGGAAACATGGATCTGGCTTTTTCGTGACACAGAAATACTTCCCTCCCTCATACACCAACCTCCCACTCTGATCCCCCCTGGCTTGTCCCCAGTAGTACTGCAATCCAGAAAAAGGGTGTCTGTGTATGCATGCGTGTGTGTGTGTGTATGCTGGAGTGGGTAGGGGATGGGTTCTGCCTTATTTGCTAACACGGTCCAGCCCAACAGAAGGCAAATCACATTCTGTGGGGGTGTCTGTCCTGTTCCCATGGCAGAATTTGTTCGCTTTTTGCCACTCAACAATAAATCATGCCACCCCCCCGAAGGTTTGGCCATGCCACCACTGGCAACTAAAGCAAGCACTTCACTCACTCTGATTTATTCCTCCTATTGCAAGGAGGAGAGAGAAGGTGCTAACAGGGTCCTTGGGAATGGCTTGGAGAAGGAGGTGCTTGCTTACATATGTGTGTGCTCATGTGTGCCTCTTTAAACCGTGAAAAAAGAAGAAAAAGAAGAAAAAGCTCTGTTATTCTAAGTTTAGACCAACATGATATTTTTTTTTTTTTGTTCTTCCCAAAGGTAGCTGCTATGTACTTGTAGGGATTGGCACACAAGTCTGGGCCCGGCTCTGCACCGGCCTCACCCTGGCACCTGTGGAGGCTGGTACATGACTTTTTCCAAACACAAAAAATAAGAGCCACACACAGGCACAGACACACATGCACCAAAATGGGCATGACTGAGTTGATGTGTTTGAGAAAAGGCTTTCTCCAGATACCAAATTAATCAGCAGGCTGGAAGATGCAAATGACTGGCCTACATGGAACCAGCAGCACCAAGCCAGAACTCACACAGCACCATGCACAGATGGCCTGCAGGACCACACTAGCACTCACATACCTCTTTCTCATTCTGTGTCTCTCCTGCTTTATTTGTGCCATCTTTCTCATCCCCACCTTATTCTACGTCAATCATTTTTTTCTCTAAAATCAATGTATCTGTTACTCTATATATGTAGTCCTAGCTCAAGTTATGTTTTCTTCTTCTGCTCTGTCCATCTGTCTTTTTGTCCGTGTCTCCTCACCCTCTCTAACTGAACATTACCATGTCTTCCATGTTCCCTGTGGTGCACCTGTTAGCATCAAAACAAACACCGTCGCTTAACGAAAATGCTGTTAATTAAAATCTTCGAGGACAGCCGTACTTTTGGTTCAAATGCGGCAATATAAAGTTAAGTAGATTGTTTTCCCTTTTTTGCCCTTTCTGACTCTTTCTAGCAGGCTGCAGCACAGCTAGCACAGTGCAGAAGGCAGAGAGCAGAGTCTCTGACCTATTTAGGAAACTGGCAAGAGAGCAGCCAGGGAACATCAAAATACTTCAAAGGCTCCCTTTGAATCCATCGTTACGCCCAACTTAGTGTGAGCGTGTGCACACACACGCAAAAAAACACGCACACGAGCACACACACAAACACACCGCCTCCGTGCACACACAAACTTCATCAGCAAGCCTGCACTCTTTCGCATACACACATTCCAACACACACATATACACACAGCTCCCCCGATATATTCTGTCTGAGCTCTTCGTTTGAACTGTGTCCCACATTGCTAAGTACGGAGAAGTCGGAGAAATCACATTAAACGGTGGGTCTGCCACCAGCATCATGACTCAGGCTGTAACTCGGAAATTCTGTCCCTGACCCAGCTGTATAGCATCCTCTTGCCCTTCACTAAACACGATAACTTTGCTTCATGCAGCATTTAAAAAAATACATTTAAGACACCTGATACAGCAACTAAACTTTAGGGGAAAATGTTTAAGATCAGGGCCAACATATCACCAGAGTATTCACTAACTGCTGCTCACTATGCCCTGCTGTAGCTCCCTGTGGTTGTAGCTAGTAGCAGCCATTAGCTTGTTAGCTAGATTGGCAGTGCAGCTAGTCATACTGTTAGCTGACAAGTCTACTTAAAACAAAACACAGCTGGACAATGCAAAGACAAGGTTATTATAATGATGGGATGGATGGGCATCATCAGCAGGAATTTCACATCTAAATAAATAAGAAATAAGGGCAGAAAAAGAGTAAGTCATTGTTGAAACTGTGTAAAGACAACAAAGATGGTTTTGTTTGATTTTATTTTATTTTAATTAATTTTATCATTAATATTTATCATGTATATTATGTAATTTCTGATTTTTTTTTTAATCTGAGAAATATGTCTTATAATGAGTTTTCCGAGACACTCAAGCTTGAGACAGTTCGGCTTGGGCTAATTTAGCATGCTAACTTCAGCTGACAATATATAGACATCTATGGCATAACACAAATGCTTTTATTTCTAAATTTCTAATTTCTATTTCTAATTTCGATTTTCGAACAAAAAGCTTGTCATATTTTATTCATATTATTTTGACAGGCACTGGACACCATGCACTTAATTTTTGATTTTAAAATTTTGGTAATTAAAAAGTTCTAAAAATCACTTTTATAGGCTATGTTCAATTCATTTATAGTATTATTTTCAGAATAAAACAAACCTGCTGCTTGCTGCTACACAGCATGTGGCAGCAGAGCAGGTTTCAGAACAGTGGACAGCTTCTGTGCTACATCAGCTGGTCAGGACCTTGGACAGCACCACCACGCTGATCTCTTCTCTGGATAGCAGACATCACAGCCTTGGAAAGCTGCAGCAGTCTGTTGTGGGGGTGTGAGTGTATGTGTGTGTGTGTCCTCACATGGAGGCGCTTGTCCTTTTGTGACATTGCTCACACAAAAGCATACTTATCGCTTTGAATTTGACAGTTGAATGGGGTGTGCGTTTGCACCGCCATTGCCCTCATGTAACTTTCCCTTCTGACATGTTCACCTTAGATAGCGGATCGATAGAAATGAGATGAAGAGAAAAACTCAACAGATGATAAATTGAGAGGTTGAGAAAGAAGAAGACATAAAAATAGGAAGTGTTCGAGTTTTTTCCATTTAGTTGTGTGTTTGGATGAACTGTCTTGCCCAAGGTGCGCTCTTCCATGTGTTTACTTCATAGAATTTGTGTATATGTGTGTACATGTGTGTGTGTGAGCACGCACAAATAAAAGCGCACACCAGAGGCTTTCTTTAAGGTCATACCACGGAGCTTCTTTGCAGCTTAAAAATGCTTGTGTGTGCTGAATGATTTCTTTCTCATTTTTCAGTGTTTAGGTCAGCATGTCTATGTATGGAGGAGAAGATTGAGGAGGACACTGAAGAAGAGAAATGCATGTCTTTATGCACGTATATATGTGTGCATTTGTCTGACTTTGCGTGTCCTTCTTATTTTCCTGGGGGCATTTCTTTATGCAGTGTTCATGTGCCTTGGAGCATTAAATAAATGGTAGACAGAGCAGAAAGCATCAGCATGCCTTTTAGTTTACTGAAAATGCCAACAGGACAATAAAGGCACAGTGCTACTTACTGGTCATGTGGCACGCAGGTCAACCAAGGCAAACTCTACATTTGTTTCTATGTGAACGTACCTGCGTGCATGTCTGTGTTTTAAAGAGAGAATGACAGGAGAAAGGAAAAAAAAACATTCAAATATATTTGCTTCTGTGTCAGAGGAGTTTTTACGTCAGAGATTTTTTGGTGGTAACTGGAGCAGGCCCAAATGGACCCCATGGTTGTTAGGGAGAATGCTGCATCCTGCTGAGAGGGATCTGGGACAAAGGAGGGGGCTGTATGGCCGCAGGCTGGGGGACTGAGGGGTGACTCCGGGTAACATGGATAAGTGGGTACCCACTTATCTTCCATGGAGTGAGTGGCTGGGGTCATTAATAAATTCAGGACACTGGAAACAAAGGGCGTGCATGCAGCATGGTGAAGCAGTATGGGAGCATTTGATCTGGAGAGCAAAAATTCTGGAGGAATGTTTTGGCCAGATTGTGCAGCTAGGAGGCAATAGGAGTATTTGCCAGGTGAAAGCTGTGTTTCTGTGTAAGTAATGTGAACCATAACTGTAAAATATAAAAAGAGAATTGTGACCATTATAGAAACCATTATAGTTAATAATATAATGTAATTAGAATAAAGAGGACAGTCACCTCATCATTTGTGTGAAAATGTGGCCTATTAAAATTTATTATTTACTAAAGATTTTTTGTTATAAATATAAGTCTTTACATTGGTTTTAAATACCACATTAATGTATTTTGCTTTTGTTAAGCAAATTACTGATTACATTTTGTAGACCTCAAACCTTTTGTTAAAAAGGAGCAGAGAAGCTTTTTGCCTGATTGTAGAGGTAACAGTTTAAAGTACTTTCTTACTCTGTTGTATTAGTTATGATTCTCTTCCTCATATACATTAAAAATACCCAGCTTTCTCATCCTCCCCCTTCCATTTAAAACAAATGATTTACACACATTTTTTACTTTTTTTTTTAAAAGCAAATTTTATTAAATTATTACAAAGCACTTTTTGAATTACCATTAGGTTTACAATATTATCTGCTATTGTGCTTATGCGTACATGCGTGCAAAAGCTTGGATGTGCATTTCTCTTTAAGAGTATAATTTCAAGTGTGTGCCTTTGCGCATTCCCAAGCAGAGGTAATGCAAACTGATGTTCATTATTCAAAATGCATAAATCTGACCACTTTAGTTAAATTAAAGCCTAAACTCCCATATTAAGGAGACCTCCCTCTGCTCTCAGCACTGGTTAGGGGGGGATACATAATCAGGGAGAAGCTCATAAAGCATATTGCAGTGTGATTGAATTTACACCTTTGGCTGTTACCACTACATATCAATGCTTGTGTCAGGAGACAGTTTTTAATTTTGCTTCCAGGATAATGAAGTCATTGCTTTACAGATCTACTTAACCTTTATCATTTTAAAGAAATCTCGCTATTTATGTTTTAATGTTGCATTTCCATGTTATATTAAGTACAATAGATTCAAGATGCAAGAGAGCTGCTCCTGTGGGGTCACATCAACTCAAAGTATACACCATCATAGAGCTATATACTTGGAAATTTACCAAGAATCTTCTTAAAATGGATGTTCAATTGCTCAGATTTTAGACTGGGGTATTGTAGGCATTTGGAGTATATGACTTAACTCATTCCTATAAAACGTCCCTCAAAGGAACACACTTAAGGTTCAATGATATAGTTTTTTACTTTTGTCATACTGAATAAAGCAATTAAAGCAATTAAGCAGGAAGTATTATCTGTTCAATACATGATACTAGTGTGTGTGTGTGTGTGTGTGTGTGTGTGTGTGTGTGTGTGTGTGTGTAAACATGCTTAAAGAACAGGGTTTAGTAAATATGTAAATATACTCATGTGTTTGGTCATTGATGAACTGACTGTATCCATTTGCAGCTGATGAATGTTAGCATGAGCATTGTTGGGTTTAGGACGCGTGCCCTGTGTTTTACAGCACTCAACATGCAGGTGTTATGACTAAACTGGGACTGGTGTGGCTGATGTTCACCTCTCAGGAGCAGTTGTGGTCTGCTTCTCTCACCGGATTCATCTCACATTCCCAAACATATTATTAGTGATTGTCAACTTTCATTTAATATCCACTGCAATGGATATTATGTGTATATATGTGACATTGTTTGTTTAATTGGCAGTTCTACCAACTAATGATACTGTTAAAGCCAGTCCATATAACTGCTTTCAATGCTGGTCTCCTGGTCATTCCTGCAGCTGACAAAGAGCATTTTCCTATAGTGTCCTTTATCTCTAGAATAGTTTTCCACTCCATGTTAAAACACATTCAGTTAAAATCATTAAATTAAATTAATAAATATCTTAATTTATTACTTTACAGCCTACCCTAACACAGAGAATGGAGTTATAAGTTAGCACAAAAAAAGCATTAAAAAAAAATTGTTTTATTTCAGTCCTTGTTATTTAATGCATCCAGCTGTTTTTTATTATGAATGTTGTATTCACTATTGTTCTTTTTTTTTTTTTGTTTAGATAAATGTCCAAACATTCATTTCAGCACTTTAACATGGGTCTTTTAAAATTGGTTTCAATGTAGTTCTTTTATTTCAAATTATATTATTTTGCCTGCAGTATGATTTATCTTATGTTTAGAGACCATGCTTTCTGCAAGAAATTCACGCTACCCTTTAATTGATTGATTAATTGAGGACTGATATGAATGTATGAAGGAGTTGAAACAAAGGGTGTGTATGAACCATAAACAAAGCAGTGCAGATACAGGAAAAATATATCATTTTTATGCAAAAGCCTTAACAGGTTTTAAAGTTGACCTAAATGAATTTGAAAATTACATATCATGTTGAAGCATCTATAAGTTAATGCTGGTTGCATGAAATCATTACAGCCCAAGAGTCTATAGCTCATTGTGTACCATAAACCTTAATGGTCGTCCATACATTAAAAAAGCCACACAGATACAGTGGCTGACATTTTAACTTCATTAACATGAATATGAACACTGCAGTTTATTTTGAGCCACACACACACACACACATGCACACGCATACACACACACACACACACACACACACACACACACACACACACACCAACCTGCTGCTGTGGATACTCATTATGACACCAAATGTACCAAATGCACAAGTGTACTATTTATTGTTTGACATTTGCTAAACACCACAGTGCCCATCTGTCTTGTGAACATTTTTTTTTAAATAAATGAGTCTATACATTTGTGATAACTTTAAGAAGATTTATGTCTTCAAGGAGGAACAAATGGTGTTTGGGCTGAGAGCCATGAATAGGCTGTGGAAGTTGAAAAGTATAGAGACACACACACACACACTGACAAAAGGCAATGCTTAGTTTAAACACACGTGACTGTGCGGATCCAAAGAAGAGCTGTGCTGCAGAAAAGTATTACTCTGCAAACTTTGTTGGATGAAAAAACTGGAGCGGAATTATAGTAATGAAAGGCAATCAACAACAAAAAAGAATAGGGCTATCAGATTTTAATTGCTTTTCTTTGAAAATGAAGATATTGATAAGACAGCATGGATAAAAATATTGGCATATCCAAGCTGACACACAGGCAGTATCATGCAGCTGTAGTGAGAAGGGGAGTGCTTTCTCTTCCAAGTCTCTTGCAAATCAATTGGCTGATGGATAACACGTCTTTTGTGAAATGGACTGGCTTGCCTGTCTCACACTTGAAGAAATTGCTTTTAAATAGCAAAATGGCAGTTTCTCAACAGTGCTCATGGATTCTTCAGACTCTGTCATTTGTAATATCATGGTTTGGTTAAAGAGTACACTCAGTGCAATAACAGGTTGAGCTCTTAACAAATCACTAACTCAAAATTAATGTATTTTCATTGAGTTTTACAAAAGAGAAACAAAAATGAAAGTGCAAGCCTTGATGCAGCTAAATGCTTTGCTATAGTCACTTATTTTCAGCTTGCTTAAGACACACATATGCACATACATGCGCACACACACACACACATTCGCCTCTTCACATACAGAGCTGCCACAGCTGGCTGACGGGATAAGGGCAGACACAGGTAGGCCAGCCAGGCTCCGTGCCATGGCTCCCGGCTCCAGGGCAGTGAGTGTATCTCACAACATGGAGGACAGGGGAGGAGACAGGAGCGAGAGCCACTGCTACACTACATCCCCGGGCTGCGCGGCATGGCAATCACTGCCACAGCCCTGACATAAGCCCTGGCCAAAGATGATGGCTCGGTGCCCCTGCCGCAGGCCTCTGCCTCAGCCGTTCACTTCACCCAAAACACCTCCAGAGCCTGCTCCATTCATGGCGCAAGGCCCTCTACTTAACACTTTTGAGATCCAAACTCTGCCCTTAGAACCGAACAATACGGTCTGGATGAGTCCAACGACACGGGGCGCAAACTTATGCAGGTTTTATGGGGTCTATGAGATAAATGAGACACGCTGTAAATGAAATACAGCTGGATGCCGGTTTTCACACCTCGGGCTACAAATCTGCCGCTGGCCTTCATTCTCTTCTTCCAGACACTCAACATCAATGTAAGTTTCAGACAGACTCGTGCCTCTAGGGGATGGACCCTCTGTATGCATACAGATGAACCCATAAACAGGCCACTTATTCCCACTATGGATGCATGTCTGACAGCATGTGGGCAGATTGCTCCAACATTATATCCTTTAGACCATCTTTGAGAAATGTGCGCACTTCCACCACCCACACACTGTACAAAAATGTCTTGCTATTTCAGTCACCTACGGTGAATAACACAAACATATTCAAAGTACTATGTGATAAATACACACTCCTTTTTTCCCCGTCGGTGTTGGATATGGCGCATTTATCTTCTGTGGGCCAAAATTTTTTGAGGGAAAATATAGCTCGTCTTTATCAGAGTGGACCACTAGCACAGACAGTTAAAAAAAAAAAAAACAATAGCAAACACACACTGGATACCCAGTAGGTTGGCTTGACTGGTTTTCATGATTTGCATTTAATTTCAGTTCACGGGTTGGAAGAAAGAAAAATGGCTGGGCAAAGACAAAACTGGCCGTACAAAATCCAATATAAAGAGAACATTTAAATTGGAAAGGGAGAGAAGAAAGACAGCTAGAATAAAAAAACAGAGAGACAGACACTGTCAGAAGGTTTAGATGGAGAGAGAGAAAGAGAGAGAGAGATGGATGAGGGAGAGGATAAGGGAAAGAGCGAGTGTAAACGCCAGCTGATTTAGTGAAGGCTGAACTGGGAGGAACAGTGAGCTATGTGTGCTGGAGTGCAGCTCTGCAACTGAGAGAAATGGAGAGTCAGCCAGCATGTGCGTCACGCAAACACACACACACACACACACGCACACACAGTGACGAAAACACATTAAGTAAAGTCTTCAGAGCCAATGTTGCCTCCTCTCCTTTAGTCCCCCTGAACTGTCGCTATCCGGTCTTACATATAGCAACGCAACACTGCCGAGGGAGTGACACTTTACTCATCCCCTGCAATACTCACTGGAGAGCTTTTTGTGTGTGTATGTGTGTGTATGTGAGTGTGAGAGTGATTTGGTAACTAGGTCAGACTGTTGGAAGAGACGTACACCCAGAATGCTGCAGTAGATAATGTCCTCTGCATGGTCTACAGAGGAGAACGTGCTCACTCATCTCATCTTTCAGCATTAATAATCTGCTCATTTCAGACATGAAAATACACAACTAATATCCAACATCCTACAGACAGTCGCATATTCTTGGAAGAGACTGGCGGAGCTAATAAGAAAGTCCAGTTTTGTTGTGCATATCATGGCCCCGATGTTGATACAGCAATGTGCCGGCTGTGAGGTGAAGCACCTCGGGCAAGGTCCCTATTAGCAGACGCCTGCAGCAAAAAGAAGGAAGCCAAGTACTGAAATGAACTAGAGAATGACAGGAGAGTCTGTGGTAGAATTAACTTAGATGCTGCTTAGAATACAACATACACAAGTGCTGCAGTGAAAGCAAGCAATTCCCAATTAGGAAAACAATGTGGTGGGAAAATGGTCAAACAAATGCATCCTCCAACTGAGGTGTTAAAAATATGAGGATTAATCTACTTATCCAGATGCCGTATCCTTGGGCCTATGGCATTTATTTTCTATTATAGGAAAGGAAAAAAAGTAGACAAAATAGGTTCTGTAATTATATTCATTATAAGATTGTTAATTCTTACTGTACGAATTCATAACAATATTCTTATCGCTGTAATACACCTCCAGTCATGAAACATTGTAAATGATGTAAAACACTGTAGTGTAAAAAAAAAAAACAAAAAAAAAACCAAGCCCGTTTGGCTCGATTTCTATCTGAGTTTTTGAGATAATAGTTTGTTATAATACCTTAGAATAAATTGCCCAAAGTGCTCTCTGCGTGATGAAATGATTAATGCTTTCTAAGTTATTATTGAATGTTGAGTAAAATGAAAAGTCTTGTCATTATCTCAAATTGAACCAAAAGAACTGAAAGTATCATAATAGAGTCCCTGTCAAAAGTATGAAATATGAGTGCTTACAATTAAAATTACAGTGTTAAAGCACAACCTCTCTTTTTTCCAAAGCAAACTCTTTGAAATTTGAATAAAAATGTAAATGTTTTTTAAATCATTCTTCAATAAAAAAAAGTACCACTGGCATTAACATTTTATTTGCAATGGATTTTTTCTATATGTCCCCGCCCTCATCAACACTTACTTAAATAGTCAGACTGATGGATTGACATATTATTCAACTGTTACCTATTTTTTAATTTTTACTGTGACCGCACATGCTCTTCTTATAAACTAGAGTTCATCATGAGGTTTTCAATACCACTTCTTTCGTATTCTTACTAGTTATTGATGCTACAATCTTAATGTATTGTATAAGTTATTGGATATTGATTGTAAAATGCTAAAATAGTTCATAGCTGAGGTTTAAGATTCATGGATTATAAAAGCATTATAAAAACACAGATGGTTGTTGAAACCTTATCCACTACCAGTGTTTATTGATCAGAACCAGTCTCCCCGGCTTGTCAATAGGTAATTGCATTACATGACTAATAAAAATGAATCAATCAATTAAGTGCTACAATCCGACAACAACAAACCTGATGCCCGCAAAGCCTATTTAATTAATCAACCACCACCCACTGATCAATCCATATGGACAACACTGTTTTTTCTGCACTTCTGCATACACAAACACACAGATGGCAAAAAAAACTTCACATCACTGAGTGAGTGAGTATGGCTCTGTAAGACAAGGTCAAACCATGGTGTAAACACTCCACTTCTTTCAGTATTGATGTTCATTCCTGACTGTTGCCTCATTTTATCCAATTCAACTGATTTCTTAAGTTAGATCTAGCTCCTGTTTGTTTAAACCATTTAACTATTCAGTGTGCTCACAAAAAATTGAGGCAATTTGTAAATGTTTTCAGTTTCCACTAATATTAATACTAAGGATGGTAGTGGAGGAGTTTTTACCTTTGTGAAGCTTCTAAGGCAGCAGCGTTCACATGGCTCCACCTGCCTTTGGTGGGCACCTCTAACCTGCTCTCTGCGGATTTGCTGTAATTTAGTTACTCCACTTCCTTAAAGGTCAGTCATGTAGGATTTAGTGGAATCTACTGGAGAGGTTGCTGACTGCAAACAACTGATACTCCCCAGTCTTAGCAGACCCTCTGGTGGCGCCTAAGCATGTGCAAAGCCTCTGTGGAAGAGGACCTGCGTCTTTTTGTTAATATATATGGTAACAAATACACGACAAACACATGATTATTGTTTTTTTTTCTTAATGACGCTAATGAAAACCGAATGATTATTGTTTTGGCCTTCAGTGTTTTGTAAACTTTTGTCAGTGTTTCGGTTGTCCACTTCCTGGTTCCTGTGTGACAGGATGTCAGTCTAACCAGGAAGTCAGTCTGAGTAACATGAAAATGGCTTGTGTGCGCCAGTGAAGGTCATGTCTGTTCATCCTTTGCCATCCCTCTTCCATAGCCCTTGAAAGGGCATTACCTGTGAGTTTACAGATTGTGATATGGTATATCTTTGACATGAGCACATTCTTTTGAGTAGATTTATGTTTATGACCACTGCTTGATATGACAAGAGTAAGCTGGCCTTCAGACCTTGGTTTCATACATGTGTTTTACCATTTATACATGCTGCTATGCATTTCAGGGATGCTAACATACTCAGTTTAATGCAGTTACTTGTGTTGTGATATTTGTGGTATAGCCTGGAAAAATGGGATCCGTTAACACTACTTTGCTTGATATTTACCTGTCGTATGTCCATGTTTATTTAATGATGTGATGTAATAGCTTGTTTTTGTGTTTTTTGGTCCTGAGAACTAGCTGCATGGATGTGTTTAGCTAACGTTAGCTAGATAGCTAGAAATGGATTCCTAGATAGGCTAGAAACAATTACATTCTGTCAATTGATCCTCATAAATCCCACATACTGAACCTT
This sequence comes from Acanthurus lineatus, assembly GCA_029814665.1. NCBI lineage: Eukaryota > Metazoa > Chordata > Actinopteri > Acanthuriformes > Acanthuridae > Acanthurus > Acanthurus lineatus. Next base: position 7,374,647 of record JAPZDV010000026.1, read on the forward strand.
CATTTTTATTTGAAACAAAACAAAAGTCAAAGTGGAAAGATTGTATTCATAAAAGTGCTAGCAAGCATTTGTTTGCAGCTGTTTATTAGGGATAACCTGGAAAACAAGCTACTTGCCACATGCTATGTTCATGAGGCAAATTTTTTTTAGCAAACTGTAGTTTTATTCAACTGGACACATCAACGGAATTACCTTAATTTACAAGGCTATGGTGAGCAACTACAAGCAAGCTAACACGACACAACCAGTATTATACAAGCTAAGGTTTAAGCATGCAGCTCTGATGAATAATCACTTACATATAGCTTGTCAACTTCTCTCGTTTCCCCGTGGGATCCGCTGATCTTGAAGTCTTTTTATTGATAATAAAGTTCAAAAAGTGAATAGGCATCTTTGTGAGAATCCAACAAAAAGTCATGAGATTTTTCTTATTGAATTTCTGTTTCCTGCCTGCAGCATTCTGAGCAAAACTCTTTACTCTGTCTCTCCGCACAGTTTTTCCCTGACAAATGGTACAACGTGCAGTCAGTGATATCCTACAGCCCAGGAAGCAGCTGTCTGTACAGAAGACTAAAAGGTTAGCTTCGCCCATGCTGCTAGCTCTCTTAAAGACTCCAACACAGATGACTACAGAGAAAAGTGAGCAGAACATGTGGTAAGTATATCTGTAACCTTTTGCTATGAACTGAACATGATGTGCTTCACTGTGTAATTGACGCTAACTGACCAAAAAATCAAGACATGAACATGAAAAATTGAAAAAATAAAACAGACAAACTAATATCAATGGAGGGGAAGACAAGAATGCTATATGCTAAAATACAGAGGATACAATAAGATAAAGGTAAAACACATTAGCGCAGAGCCAACAATCACACAGGTGGGAAACTTGACAGGACATGGAACATGAAAAAAGAGGCAATAATACCAAAATAAAACAGGAAAATACACATAAATATAAAATTAAAAAAAAAACAAAAAACTTTAGGAGTTTGACAGGTCATGACAGTAACTTGAGAGCACGTTTGCTACAAATGTCAAGCATAGTAGTACTTTTACTGCAAGTGTGAGGCTTATCTGCCAGATTTTGGTTTATGTAGCCGTGGAAAGAACTGTGATTTTTCTTACTCACTAACATCATAGTTTAAGCAGTCTTGGGCTATGGTGTTAATGAGTGAGTACTACACAGTGCATTGATAGACACACAGTAGCACCATAAATTTATTAATATCCTCTGTTAAAAACACATAGATAAAAAGACAGTATAATATCCACAAATCAACAAAAAAAAAACCCAAAACAAAACATGACATGTGACCCCCCCCCGACACACACGCATGCACGCATGCATGCATGCATGCACGCACACCTCACGCACACACACACACACACACTCAAGATGATTCTGCAGATAAGCTGTAGCTACTGGTTTGCTGGATCTTTTTAAGTGGGTGAACTTTCATTCCCTCACGATTCACTAATGTCCCAAATCATTGCAATAATTTCTGCTGAGCTCAGCGGGACATCAAGTACAATTGAAATGAGGATGATAGTGAATCTTTCATGATAAAGTTGCTTTGATCGCTGATAGAAATTTCTAGCTCTGCAAATATGTAAAGTAACAACAATGGGAAGTCCAATCATAATTACATTCATCAATGTAACATGGTTCATTGTACATCAGCTGAATACTAATATGATGTGCAGCACATTAATAGGTAAAAGAATGGATGTTAATAGTGGAAAAAAAGTAGACATTTTGTATAATTTATAATTTTTACAAAAAAGAACATGCTGGTGGACAAAATGACTGCATTGCACACTAATCTGTTTTATTTTCGAACCAAGGAACATTCATTTTAAGAAACCTCAAATTTGTGTGCAGAAGTTTGTGTGTGTTTGTTTTTGCATATGTGTGTTTGTGCATTTTTTAAATCAAAATGTATTCATCAACCAGCACAGACGGTACATCCCAGCTGCTGAGGAGGTGTTGGTTTATCTGCTGGAGAGTTTTCTGCTTGTAAAAACACACAAGTCTGTGTGAACTAGTAGTGAAAGAAAACTCTCTTAGATGCACTTGCATCACTTGCAAAGTTAGATAATCAATTTATGATGCACAGTGCAGCTGACATTGCTAACAGCAATTTTAACCTTGTGAAAGTGTTTTAGGGTATATTTAGGTTCATTTGAATGGATGATACAACCACCATTATTGATGTCCAAGAACACATTCCCACCATTTTAAATGAGCAGATCTCCAACTGTAGAATATTAAACATTAGTGGATCCGGTTCTTCTTGACTGAAAGAAAACCAATTAAATTTGTGCAGTACTATCCCATCACTCCTCACTCCTAACCATCTTTAATACCCCCATCACCCTCTGTTACCCACAAATGCTGCAACTCCAGAGGTGGTTATGTGCTGCTCCTCTCTTTCTGTTGAACTATGGGGGTATTATTGCATCAGTATAATTTTTGCAAGAGACTTATGAAACTGTATCTATGCAACATGTGCAAACTTTGTGACGTTGTATAAACATTTGTGAAAATATATCCAGATTTGTAAATGAACTCAAATTTGTGAGTGTGTACACAAATCTGTGAATGTGCTTGGGATGTCCAGTTTACTGGTATGTATGATAATAGTGATTTTCAAAATACAAAACAATGATATTGTGTAAAAAATACACATAATAATATGATTTAATTAATACAGTGCCTCTTAAAACATTTGCTTTTCTTTCTTGCTTTGTCTTTGCTGATGTTGGTAATGCTCCATGATGCTGGTTGCCAACTGCCATAAATTAGAGAATTTCATAAAGTGCAACTGTTCTTTTTATACACTTGAATGCAGTTTATTACACTTGTAGTTTGAGGGTGATTTAATGGCAAAATAAAGAGAAAAGCCCAATAAATTAGGCAGGAATTACGCTGATGTGATTTTTTTTTTTTAATTTGCTAAAGATATTTCATTAATATTGTTATCATGAAATCTTTAGGTGATGATGACTTTGTTAATACTAGAATGCTTAATAAATTTCTACAACTGCATATGAAAAGACATGCATTTAAAAAACTGTTAAAAAAATGATATTCAGCCTGAAGACTTAAAGAACCCATCACACAAAAACAAGTTTGACCTTAAGAATATCAATTAGTTGGAAAGCTTTTTACAAAAAAACTTGCTACCCTCTGTTGAAGAAAAATCCCTGTAGTCCAGTTTAGGGTTTGCTGTGATGGTGTGAGTTTTACTAAAGTATGCTGGCAAACTGGTGAACTGACTGACTTTTCAGCTGTTGCGCATTAAAACTTTTTACTCATTACTAAACCTTAATTTACATTTTTTAAGTAATTTGAACTCACATTTTTGTAAAGTGCAGATCTTATTCACATACATTAATTTGCACATTGATGAGTCCAAGTTTTTGCTCATATTGATTTATAGTTTCAAAACTCGCCACAAATATTAGTAAATAATATCACAACAATAAAACCCTCATATTGACCCCCACCCTACACCCACAAACATTTATCCATGTATTTCCCACTGCGCCACAATCACTGTGCACCACCCACTGAAGCAAAAAGACAGATGTCACTCAACCCTGACCTTGCACCCAGGGGGGGCAAGCAGGTTCATAACTGTTGTCAGGGCAACGCTGCAGGGTGTCTTTCAGGTGTCACTGGTGATGGAAATGGCAACTCCCCTCACACACACACACATCACTGTATCACTGAATATGGATTGTTCCGTGTGGTTACGCTCCCACTGCTTGTGGTGCCCTCCTTTCACCGATCATGCTCAAGTGACAGGAACAGGTAGCGGGTCGCTCGTTTGGTGGGTGAGGTGATCGACAACTTCTCCTACCTGGGTAATATCTGCTCTTTCTCCTCCAATAACTTTGATCGACTTTGTGAGGACTGGTGGAAAAGATGGTCAAAGGCCCGGAGATTGTTTTCCTGAATGACCACCGTTATGTTGCGGCTTCTCCTCGCTCTTATCTGTCAGCAGCAACTACATGTGCATCTGCCTGCCTCTCAGTGAGCCAGCCAGCAAGACAGACAGCTTGGAGAATGAGGGCTGATAAACGCCCCATTAGACAGGTAATTGCCAGAGTATTCTTTAAAATCTTAATTACATTACAAGTCTACAGTGATGCCATCTTGTGATAAAGAGACAGATGTTCCACAAATATCATTTTTACCCCTTTGGTTGTGACAAAGATGCTCTGTATGCATATTAAAATAAAGAAGCTGAATTAAATTACGCACTGGCATCTTTCTACCATCAAAAGCAGTCTAATACATAGTGACTCCAAACCTTGTAGCACTGTCTACAGCTATTTGCTACAAAGAAAAGGTGGTTTACTGTTGTTCCAATGGCATTAATAGCCATCTGTGATATAGGGACAAATGGCCCAACATATAGCACTCCTTTCATTTTTGTTTTCTTCGAAGGAATAAACAGACATTGGTGCAAGAAAAAGAACATTCATATGCCCTTTTCATACCTGACAGGTTTTCCATTTGCAGTAGACTGCCAGTACACATATTGAGTGCTAATGAATAAACTCCACTCCATGCACTGGTTCTGCTACTGCAATTTATTATTGTTACAATGGCTGAAATAGCTGCTCTGACAAAGCAACAAAGTACCACATGGCAGCCAAATTCCATGAGGCAGTGTAAAAGGGTCAAAAGTTTACCAAGCTGACAACAATTTTATACGATAGATGAAACCAAACTAATGACCGCCTAATAACCTTCCCCAGGGACCCACACACACAGCACCAACAGGGCCGTGCAGATGAGCAAAGATTTACTGAAGAGTTAGTTTAGACCAAGAGGAATGCAACGAGTTTCACTAAGCCTGGGGCTGATTTAACACAACCGAGGCCAGTGCTATTCATTTTCAGCATTCCGGTTTTAGTCATTTCCTGAAATTAGTCAACTGAACAGAGTCAAGTGAAAGCTGCTGTGTGAAAAAAAAGGGAATGCTGTGAATGTGTGGAGAGTGGCTGCTTTGTTTCGGAGCCCATACCTCACTCCTGGGAGAGTCCTGAGTGATGAAGGTGTAATGCGGTGAAGCTCATCTTCATTTTGACAGCCTCCCCCTTCGGTGGTAATGACATTAAGTGATGTGAGTCAATCTAGCGTGTTTCTATTTCCTGGTCTCTACGTGAAGATGCTTCCTGATTGGTCTCATGCTGTAACGAAGGCCTTTTAAAGTTTGTTGATGCAGTTGATGGTGAAATTGTTTATAATTGATTGCACTAATGGAAAGATTGAACAGTAACAACCCACTCTGTGTTAAACTTTCATGAGGGGAACAAAAAAAAAATTGTCTTTTCTTTCTCCAAGTCCACATATCAGGATAGAAGACAGACCCAAAGGACATTTGCCTAGTCAACTTTGTGGATTCCTCCTGTCATTTACCTAATCCTGATGTTCACACTCCAATGGCGAGACTTGAGGGACAAGGAGACGGGTGATGAGAGGATGAGAGACAAAGAGATGGCTTGGTTGTGATGGCTGTCTGTGGACGGTCCCAGGAGAGAGTGGAGGGTTGGGGCTGGCTGGACCACGCTGGCCGGAAGCTAGAGCATGCCTGACAAGCCGCATCGGAGCCACTGACACATCTCTCAGTCTGAGCACTGACTGAAGTGGACACTACTGGACGCAACACAGCTAGAATCTCAAACACAGTCACCCAGGCAGGGCCATTTGAATGACATTACTATGTATTCACCAAAGTGTCATAAAGAGATTCAAAAAGAAAGTCTGACCTCTAAAAAAATCATAAAACAATTCATTAAATAGTGACAAAATATGGAATAACTGTTATGTTGGATTTTTTTCTCTTTTTTTTGCATATAAACAAATTTCATAAAACATATTGCAGCTGCTGGCATAAGTCACAATTGTATATCATGAACTAATATGTAAAGGATTTGACTTTTGAACTGTTTTAGTAAAAAAAAAAAAAAAAGACCTGGAGAACAGGTTTAGCAAAATACCAGTAAAATCCAGCTTATAATCTTAAACAGTTTTACAAAACTGAGTCCAATTTCAATTGACAGCAGGATGTCTTATCACCACCAAGTCACCAAAACCCTGATTCTCTATGCTCTTATAAGTAGCAAAATCCACAAGGTTCTTTCAATGAATTTTATTTGACTTTTACTTTTCTGCAAAGGACTGACAAAGAGTGGTGTAATACTTTCATAGTGGCCTGTTTCCTATGCTTAAGAAGATTTGCATTAAATAATGTAACTTATTAGCAAGATATTTATTTCATATTGATTTTTAGTCATGAGAAAGAGCAAATGGCAGCTCTGTTTGATTATGTCAAAGAAATTTAACTTCTGTCTTGCAGAGGTTGGACGAGAAAGTTAACTTTTTCCCCCAAATTATAATTTTTATTTGAGAGAAACTTCCAGTTTTAATTGGGCTGATTCATTTGTAAGTGGGGGTGATGGGGAAAATGATCAATACAAATATCTCTACTCTCGCTGCCCTCATTGTGAATATGTTCATTTTGATTTTTGCCATCGCAGTAATGGAAGCCTGGACAGACAGCACAACTCATAAATTAATCAGCGGGTGGATTTTTTCTAATCTGTCTAACAGATTTGGTTTCCTAATGGTGAGATAATTTAATGGAAACTTTCTTTTGGAGGAAGTAATAAAAACCAACTGTCTGGCAGGGTGATTTTTCAGCTCAGCTAAGCTAACATCGCTAACTACTGTATTCAGTCTTTGACAGCTGACATGGTAGAAGAAGCAAAGTATTTTCATCAGGGTCTCTCAGTTTCTTAATGAAGACAGACTTGTAACCCCTCCTCGGGTAGCCATACGCATTGATGAGTGATGGTGGAACAGAGCTGAGCTCATGATCAAAGACATCTTTTAAATCCAAGCTGCACTGCTGCCCCACAACTACGAGTCGGGCAATGAGGGCCTTGTGTCATAGATGGACTTGCCTTTAACAGTCATAGCTTTCATCATTAATTCCATGTTTTTTTCTCTTCTCAGCGGTGCTGTGTAGGCCTTCTGGAAAAGAAGCTGCAGAATCAATACTCAGGAGTCACCTGTCCGTTTGCAGGATTTCTTGATTCTCTTTCAAGGGATGAGAGTGTTTTTGGAACTCAATTTTTTAAAGATCCCTTTGAACTAGCTTTGGTCTTCTTATACTTTCCTTCTTATCTTTCTATCTAACTTTTCTGCTAATTTTCATCCACATGTGCGTATTCTTCCTCTTCTGGATTCTCTGGCTTGTCCTTTTACTGTCAGGACAGATAGGAACATATTGGATGGGACTTGATCAAAACTGCTGCTTGCTCTTCGTTGGTTGAGATGCCTTTCAACTCACCACCCTTTCCCTTTTATCGTAGCTCAGCTAACCAAACTGTTCAGCAGGTACAGCAACTCTATCTGTGGGGTAGTAGCAGACCTAAGGCCCAGCTAAAAGGTCCTACTTGGCCTTATAAAAGAGATTCTGCATTCACATGCCTGAGCATCAGTCTGCCATCAATCTTTCACAAGATGTTGAAGGAACAGAAAACTGCAAAATGTTGCTCATGGATTCTTTTTTAAAATAGGTTTAGTATAGGTGTATTTATGTATTTATGTATATTTAAAATAGCCTTATTTATAATATTGCATTTTTTGTCATCATGAGCCTTGTCAGGACCACGTGCAAAACTCTCTCATCCCATGGACATTGTAAAACAGGTCAGATCTTAGATAACCTTTATTAGTTAACTAACAGCTGAATTATAGCCATTTTCAGTTTGAGGTTAATAATCGTCTCATATTATCTGCTAATTACTGCAATATCTTAGCAACTAAGCTTGAGCTCATCTGCTAAGTTGACAGTTGATATTTTAATCATAAAAGTTCACAGGAAAAAAACATTGCCAAGTTCTATAAAAGTGAAATTGAATCACTTTATTTCTAGAATGCATGCATGATATTTCATGGATTTAATTGCTGTTACAGTAGCAGTTTATTTCTATTTAATGTGTAAAACTTCACTTTGGCCAAGATCAGAAATGTCTGAGCTGAACATTTTAAAAGCTAAACATTTTATACAGCAATAGCCTCATTATCATAGTTTTTTTTGGTACCTCTTTAGGGTAGAGTGCTTTGGAACTAAGATGCTGGATTCAATTGCTGTGTAAGATTGTTGAATGTCCTAATATAAATTGCCAGCGAAACAACAAAACACGGATCTTTGCTGAAACTGAATGTGAGAGTATTCTATTTTGAGATATAGGCCATTGAAATGATTTTTTATGTATATTTCTGGTAAAAATTCTTTTAAAACTTCTTGTAAAACTTCTTGTAACAGCTAAAGAGAATCCTCTGTTGTTTTGTAAAAGTCTTGGCTCTGCTTGTTGGTGCAGTCTATACAATATCCTTTTTGATTTAATGTAGCAGGGAAAAAAAACACAACAAAGAAAAACACTCTGCAAAGTCTTTGAGAAAATCACTTTCATCGTTTTTCCTTGTTGATTCAAGTTTCTGTTTTTATATATCAAAGAAAGTTTGGTTTAACCTGCAGAGTGCAAATTGCTCTCACTCACTTTGCACCACTACTCTTCCACCTGGTATCCCCGTGCTTCAATCTCTGGAAACATCTTTTCTGAGATGGGCTTGCGCTGGGAGATTCATTTGGGCCTGGAATTGCACACATCACCGCAATATTGAATCTAACCAAGCCAGACTGAAGCAAAAGGACATTTGGACTGGGTGGAATTGGATATTCCAGTAGTTCAATAAGTTTGAGGCCAGGACTGGATGGAAGCAAAGGCAATTATTCATGTCCAACAGTAAAGTTGGTCAAAGTCTGAGATTCGTTTTAAATAAAAATAGCTTATCCAAATGGTTTTATAACCACTATCTTTAGAGCCGATAAAGCCTATTTGATGCCCACAATAACAAACTCGTCCAGCTGTTTTAGACTTAGTGTATCTAAATGACTTGGAAATTGAGAAAAACAAACATTATTGCCGTTCCCCAATGTTTTCTTCCTGGGGTCGGATTCCCATGGGTGAGGATCAGCTCTCCTCAGCAGCATCTCTAAATAGAGAAATTGTTTGTACGAAAAGGTCAATTCTGTTAATTATACACCTCGACAGAATGATTGTCCCTCTGAGATTGAAGGTGGCGTTCATAAACTGTCTCCTAACAGAACGGACAGGTTGGAATCTTTAATGTGCCATTATTGTTCTTTGAAGCGTGCTCCCTGAAACATAACAATTGGAGCATGATCACTTCCATGCTTACGTAGGGAGAAATTTCAAGTCTATTAGGCGTGAAAGCACGGGGCCCATAGATGGTGGCTCTTTGAGTGAATGAGTATGTGGGGAGAACAATTTTGACCACATTTGAGAGTTTCTTTTTGCCTTTATTTAAATTGCACTTGTTCAATAGACTTAAATAATTCAAGCTTTGAATTCAACTTCATATCTCTGACAGACAGGTCCATTATAATTACAGGCCATGTATTTTATTGTGATTACAAATTCAAGCAATAGAGTGAGGGGGAGAGAGAGAGAAAAAAGGAAACTTGTGAGGAATTTCAAAATGGGTGAGCTGTCTGGAAAGATTTTTATTTACACGTACTCTTGTTGTTGCCAATCACTTCAGGACCACCACATACTTTTGAAGACACGAGGGGGAGACACGATGGGAGAGAAAAACACCTAACACATTGCTAATGAGAGCCCAGATCATTAGCATTACTGAAAAGAGCAAAATCACTTCGATCACTTTGATGAGATGTTTGAAAAAAAAAAGACCTGATTGTGATCATTTTTGCAGAAGATTAGATCTCTTTTTCCAAATGCCAGATTGCATTACCATCATCTCTGGTGTTGTCCACAGCTCTGGCGCATAATGATGGCTGATTTATGGGTGATGCATCAGGATAATAGCCAGAGATTTGGATGATTTTTTTTTCTTTCTTTTTTTTTCTGCCTGTTACGCAAGCACATAATGTAATCTATATGATTTAATGGAACACAAGATAAAACACTGAATCAAGAAGATGCATTGCACTGTGCACTAATGGAATATGTAAGTGAATCCTGAATTGTAGAACAGTATCTTTAGTGCACTTACCAGGAGCTGAGTGTGCTGGCTGATATTATTTGTTTGCTCTCAGAGTGATCTGAGGCTGCGCTGCTCTGCCGTGGGGGTGCAGCTTGATGGACGTTGAGAGGTGCTTGGCTGTGGCCTACTGTAGTGGCTGATCTGTCTGGGATCAATAGCAGCTAATTACAGCCCACATTGATCCAGAAGGCTCACTAATTTAGAGCCGAGCACAGGTCCTCTCCATATAGAGCCAGTGAAGCAACTCCAATCCCAGCCCTCTGGCCTTGCAAACATCTCACTCAGCAGCTCATTATCTCCCAGGAGCAACTGGTGGGGCATTTGTCAGTCTCCTGGGATCAGCTTCAATACTGCAGGACCCGATATCTGTATGGGACATTATAGATTCTCAGATGTCATTCTTATCTGCTGTATCTGCTCAGAGTTTCCAGCAGTGTCACTGCGTCTGACACTCAAGAAGCAAAGGGATGTGTGTTTTGTGATTTCGTTGCATGCACAGGTACAACATCTTGGCACAGTTTTTAAGTAGCACTTCTGCTTCAAAGTCACCCACTCCTGGCTGTCATGTACACAGAGAAATGTTTCAACCTGCCTCAGGCCTCCATCAGAGAGAAAGCCAGACACACCATCAAAAGCACAATATACAGGTGAGCTGATTACCTAGTCGCATGTTTTTACTGTCAGGTGATAAAAAAGACATTTCTATAAATGTGTCACAGGCATTTTATGTTTCTAGGACAACCAGGAAGTTAGCTTCCCCCCGGTGCTTTCCCCAAAAAGTTGATAGGTTTTGCTATTGAATTTTGGAATGTTGAAAATAAAAAGTCCTTAGTAAGTAGGTTACTCATACTATGTTTGGCATGAGGAGGTTTAACATCCTTAACAACATCCAAAGTTTCATTTTACTTCTTGATAGAAACCTTTTTAAGGAGATATAAAGCTTCAGAAATCATAAGTGATTTATTTCGTGACACATTTTTTGTCGTGTCGTAGCAGAAAATGTGAAAGTCTTGTATTAACATCAGGTTTTATGTCAGCCATCTAACCTAGAAGCCTACTCAAAAAAACCCACTGACACTGAGCAAACCAGAAATACAACAGTGCCAACTCATTTTTGGGTTTTAGGACAAATTTCTCTGGCATTCAATATCTTTATAATTTCATTTCTTTAAAATGGATACTGTAGGAAAAGTCTTGATGGCACCCATTGGATCAATATTTTCCTTTCTTTTTCAACAAATGTTATTATAGTTACATCCAACATGTATTGCATATCTCTCTGTTCTGTAAGAGGGATCTCTCCTCTGGATAATCTTGAGTTTTCTGCCTGTTTTTCCTGTTAAATATTTTCTGTGTGGAGTTTTAAATGATCCAAACTGAATGTGTAAGGAAAGATGATGTTGCATGCTGTAAGATTTAAGATTTAAAAGGTGATTTTGTGGGTTATATAAATAAAATTGACTTGACCTAATGTAAATAATGCTGACTGTCTGTGCTTGACATGTCCAATTTATCAAAATAGTCTCATATCTTTTCTATTAAGTCCTAAAAACAACAACAACAGAAAAATCCTCTTTTTTTTGGAGCTCCTCATGCAAACCATCTGGATGAACAGTACGGAGGTAATACAAACTTTTGGCTTCCCGTTGCAGTGTGCATGTGTGCGCATGTGTGTGCATGTGTTTTGGCTTGTGTGTCTCAAAGATCAAGGCCACAATCTTTTCATCCTCTGCCCTCCTGCAAGCTTTGATCTGACATTTGAATGTTGCACCTTCTGTTCTTCCATCGTTGTGTCCTCACACACCGAAATCTGTGCTGAAACTGCCTTTGGGATGTTTTTTATGACTTTGCCACGGTCTTTTTTGGTAAAAGTTATCAAAGGTCACTGACCTATCCTGACCCCACCGGAGGAGCACAAATAAGGGAAGATGGAATAGTGGAAAAACATGTGCGCTCACAAACTCACCATCGGCTCACACACACAGGGCAGACGTGCGCAGTCCAGCCGTGTTAGATGCATCAGTCCTTCAGCAGATGACCTCTGCTTTACAATAGCATTCAGCTCAGCCTAAGCTGTTTTTACCATTCTATCTTACTACTTTCAACACTATTCAACTCCACAAGATTGCTTCGCTCTGCAGCTATTATAGCACATCGCCACTCTTCCAGATTGAGCGTTTTCACTCACACACCTACCCCCTTTCCTCTCCTGTTTTTCATCCGTCTCACCCCATTTCCGTTGTGTGCTCCAATTGCTGGATCACCCCAGGCTCTCCTAAAAGTCCACACTCACTGCAGCTGAATTCAGCTGAGGGGGAGCTGGGGGTGTAATTGCTTTTTGTGCTGCGGTGTGGTCATCTAATGGCACTGGTAAGCACATGCATGTACACAGACACACAAATAAACAGGTCTAAATTTACTCTCCCAGAGACACACACTGAGATCAACATAGGTGTGCGCACAGAAACCATTACGGAGAAAGGTTTGTCATTATTTTGGAAAAGGCTTGAGTGTGTCCCACCCCGCTGTGTCAGACATACACAAAAAAAATGTTCTGCGCTAAGAGCATGTGATGAATAGCCTGTAGCTCTCTTAATTCCTTGTGGATTGTTTAATGCATTTTTGCCTCAAAAGGCCTTAATAAAGGAGTCATCAGTAGCCTATAGGTTGTAAATAGAGCTGGAAAATTTAAAAAAAGCTACCATTGTGTATTCTCAGAGCAAAACAATTAACGAGAATTTTTACCTCAGTAACAAACTGCAGAGTTCAAATTAATTTACCAAAGTTCAAATTTACTCTGTGCAGTGATCGAATTGTTCTCATCTTTGGAGAGTAGGGGTGAGAAAAAGGTCAAACAGTTGTTGCAAAATACAAAATTCACAGGGACAATGATTAAGTTTCAAAATGTACGTCTCACACACAGTACAACCTTGTGCAGAAAACATTAAGTAAAGTACATACAGACACAATTATAATGCATTCAAACCGAACAATTACAGTGGAACAGGAAGCTTATTCTCTCATGTTAGTGGAGGTAAGGTCAAAGCAGCTTATCCGAATGAATGAGAATCTTTTTGCTGAACTCACATTTCTATATAGAGTGCAATAACACAAGCTTTCCTCTAGTGTACTGACGAAAAAACCCACTAAAATAAGATTGTTTACCTTCCTTGCTAAAATAAAAGTACACTAATAGTTAAAAACATTTCCGTTGGCTTAATTTGATTACTCTTTTGCCGGAATACTGAATTAAATGTAATGTGATGTATTTGAGCTCATAAAATATTCAGAAAGGTACAAGTATACATAATGCAAAGCTTTCAAAATATGTTTCTGACACAATGACATTGAAATGTCTCTGTGTTTTCACCAGTGTGTTGTCATGTGTGTGTGTGTGTGTGGCTTCACTTATGCATATGCATGAATTCACTTGTGTATGGGGTATGAGGTTTTTTTTATGTAGTGTTATTCCACGATGAGAGAGTTGACAGAAAGTTTGATTTATGTCCCTCAGGGCACCTCGTAAGAATTAATTGCATCCTGTT
>JAPZDV010000026.1:7388444-7405232 GCA_029814665.1 Acanthurus lineatus
CATCCTGTTTAGTTCTTTGTCTCTAAAACCTGTAAACTGCACAATGTCAGCAAACAATATGAGGCATTGTTTGCGGAGAAAACACTGGAAAAAAAGATCTTTTTGACACATGGACTCTATGCCTTATTGTGCTTTAACATCTTTATTTTGCCTAATTAATATGATATGCATTTATACTGGAGCCTTTCAGGGCTTAAAAAAATATGAGAAATTAAAAGACTTTGATTATTTCTGATCAATATCAGATATTTCCATTGTTCAGTTTTAACTCTTTGTGGATCTTTCTGACTCACTATCTCATGATCTCTCTGACTCTGATTTTTTCTTAATGGTGTTTTTTTGGTCTATTTTTGTATGCGATTGTCTAAAAATGTTGCTTTGAAGTCAAAAAAACTGAATAAATCCCAATCCCCATTAGAGACGCCTGTTCTCCAGGGCCGGACTGTGTTCAACCAAAGAGGGATGACACAGGCTGACCCTCTCTAATTGATTACAGGAGAAAGTTTGACCTGCATTAACTGTGACTGGAATGGGTTTGAAATAACCTGTGACTCACAAATTTTTTTGATTCTAAAACCCATCTATTTTCCTGCCAGATCTTATATGACAGGATGTTGAAACAATCATGCTAATGGAACTGTCCCATTTTGATGCATGTGCTAATGTGTTTCTGAATCATTACTTTCCTCCACTCAGAGTACATTTTACAACTTCTTGAAAGCATGTTAAATTAGTGAACAGGTAAACAATGTCCCCATCCAAGCGAGTCCTTCCATCATCTCATCGGAAATGTCATTTATGGTGCTCCTCAAGTACTTTTTTTTTCTCCACTCAAAACTCAAAAATACCCCTCCACGAATCTGGACGCTGTTTCCTCAGGACGCCATTTCTGCAGGAGGAGCACAGGACAATGGAGTGCATTTCCATATGAAAAGACGGGGACATAGAAGGAGCAGAAGGAGGTACAAAGTGCTGTGCCCTTCATCTGCGTTACCATGGGGATCAATTAAACTGCCCCCTCTAGGACTCTAATTGGCTGAAGAGGTTTCCATTTGGCCCACAAGAGTCCCACTCATAGGTTCTTTTCCATGGCATGTTCCATTGAGCCACTTCACTGTCCTTTTCATATGAAAAATAGAGATCTTGGATGCAATGATTAAAAACTTGGAGTACAACTTCATTCTTTTTTTTTAATCTACTGATGCACTGTACTATTTGAAAAGCACTTTATGGTCCACAAAGAAGATGAACTTGGTACCGAAAGAGCTGTTTCACCTAAACTAAAATTTTGTCCAAACCACAGCGTGAACAAACACAACACTTTGCAAAAAAGTCAATCAAGAAATTTTACGAGGCTCAGGTCAGCAGTACGAAAGGCGTTGAGATGAAATGTTTGATGATACAATCATTCCTTCTCCCCCCGTTTTTTATTTACACCCCCCCAACACACCCACATTGCTTTTCAAATAATATTCACAAAAGGTTATTTCACCAAATCCGCTCACATAGCCCTTTCCGTTATCAAGATGAACTGCTGATGTGCCTCAGTGCAGCAGACAAATGTGCAAAGTCAGACAGCACTCTGCCTGTCTCCAAAAGAATGCCCTCAGTCAGACGAATGTGCTTATCTCTGATGTATTCTCACCGAGTTCAGTGCTGACAAAGAAGTGCAACTTTAAACAGGAGTTTGGTTTGACACATGTCAAAACATTACGGAGAAATAGTGCAAATGTTGACATCAACCCATTGTAAGACCTTTTATCATGTTTACACCAGAGGTAAGGAAAATCATAGTGACTGTATTTTAATTTTACTCTGACTTTGTCTGAGTGTTTTTCTCTGTTTTGCCTTTTCTTGTCCTTCAGGGTAAAATCCGCAACCTTCTCTGTGAAATCAGCCAGTGGTTTTTGTGTATCAGTTCTCTCTGTATTATAACTCCATGGTAAACACTCGCACAGTATCACATCAGCTCACATTACCAACAATGTGGATGATTTACTGGTCACACACTGGATCCAGTTACCTTTCGTTTTGTATGCCTAACACCATCTTCTCTCTGTCCTTCCTTTCATATCATGTTGGATTCGTTTCCATTTTTTAGCCATGGCTTCAGGGCTGCCAGTGTCTGTTGGCTGGTTGGTTCAGACTGAAATAGCAACTATTGCCATGAAATTTGGAACAGACCACCAGGGTGCCCAGAGGATAAATCCTTTTGTCTTTGTGGATCTCCTAAATTGTCCTCTAGCTCCACCATGGGGTTGACATTTGTGATTTGCTAATCACCAGCATGTTAGCATTGTTCTTTTGATCATGTAGCATTTAGCTGAAAGCACCACTGTGCCTAAGTGCAGCCTCACAGAGTTGCTAGCTGGTTGTAGACTCTTGGGCTTGCTCTTCCTTTGTCTTTTCACGCTTAAATGACTTGTACACATTCCTTTTCCTTCCTTGCAGTTCATATGAAGCCTGCCTGCATTCTTCTGTCCACTCACAAGCGTGGCAGCTTAGAGTAATTGCATAAATCAATCAAAAACTGATCTAACAATGTCACTCTCCCCATGACATGTTATGTCATGCATGGTTTCATTTGAACTTAACTTGTTTTGATTGCAGCTTCATTCTAACCTCATCCGGTTGCTGTCAAACAGACAAACAACTGCTGGATGGTTAACAACTCTCAATAACAGTTTTTTACTGCTGCAAACTGAAGCACAGTGCTTTACAGAGATAAGAGAATGAGTTAAAAAAGTGTTCAACTAAAAAGTGTATATGACAATTGGAAAAACAGCATAATGACAACAGCCAAAACTGCACATGTTGTACCTGTTTATGAGCAGAGATACTGCACCACAAGGAGTGAAGACTGATTCAAAAGAACAAAGAAACCATGAATTTTATTTATCTCCCCCTCAAGCCAAAAGGGGTCGGGCCTGGTAAGCCTGTGCCTTACAAAAGGATTGATACAGATTTCTCTTGGGAGGGGCATATTCATAGATGGGCGGGGCCTTGCCCCATAGGGGTCATCTATAATGCCAAGGGGCTGTTGGTAACCCTACCTCTGCTCCATTGTTTTGTTGATAAATAAAGCATGTGTATTTGCAACAAATCTGCTCTGTAACAGTAAATCATAGTGTCCACATATCAGACTTTGTGGCTTAAAGCGGGATTTAAAAGTGGGTTTGTCAATAGCAGTGGATCTAGAATGAACTATCCCTAAACGCTGACTACACACAGGCTTAAGAACCTGCTCCTCCATCACGTTTGACATTTTTTTTTATCCCAATCAGGGGTTAGTATGCCTTCAGAATGCCTGAGGCAATCATTATATGTGTAGGCTAGACCAAAACATAGCCAAAAAGTACAGCACCCTTTTTGGATCAATCAGGTCGAAACCTTACCAATTACTGACTGACCTGCCCTCAAAACACCGTGATGAGATGGCTTGAAAAAGCGAATCGATGTGTCAGACCCACCTGGTGTTGTGGTCATATTTTCCTTCCCAATCAATGGGGATTCCCTTAAAGTGATCAAAGCATCTGACAGTCAAAGAAACAGCTAAAAAAAATGCAAAAATATCCAATATGATCAGAACAATGTTTTGATAGCACCACAGTAAAACAACTCCCACACCTCCACTGCTGACATCCTCTTTTCTTTCCCACTCTGTTGTTGCTGTGCAGTCAAACCTTAAAGTCTTGAATTCAGAAGCGTGACATATAAGACGGATGCAGGTTTGAAATATTTTCGAAAAACACACATTATACGCGTAACACTTTGAAAATAGTCTAGCATAAACTGATCACTCGTATGCTAAAAATGATGTTCCAGACAGAAGAGCCTCCTCCGGCACTGAAGCAGTCTGATCTGCCTATCTAACTACCAGACACTGTGACCTGAATACAGGGAGAGGAAAACTGTCAGCACTGTCTTCTTTTCTGGGCTCAGAAGTTGAACAGATGCTCAGGGCCTGAAGGAAAAACAATGAGATAATGAAATAAGTTCAGTTAAACACATCCTGACAAATCAAATTGAGCATGGTTCAATCAGAGCACCTTTCTTTCAGTAAAAATTGCTGTGTCATGGTGGGCAGAAGCTGCTTCTTATTTCTAGGTTATAAATACAGAAGTTTTGTCTCTTTCCCTCAGGGTCCCATACATGGGACGAGGTACTCTTAGTATCTGCATAAGAGCTGCCTGGCTTTGAACAAACTCTAATGTAGCTCCATCCACTTTTATATCACATGTTCAACTCACCTGAAGCAGTAGAACAGAGTGACAAATCCCAAGAAGGATGGAGGTTGGGATGAAAAGGTCACATACATTACTTTAGCCCAGGAATAAAAGGTCTGAGTCCCAAATAAAACAAACAATCTCTCCCTTAACCTAACAATGTAGTTTTGGTTTTTGAAACAAATCAGTCTGCTACCTTTTCACAAGGTTAACCATGTGTTGGTCTTTTTTTAGAGATATGACCAAGTCGTTTCAGTGCGCAAACTTAACCATGATGCTAATGCTCCATAACTGTGTCCATTGGGTTGGTGTCAACCATGTTGCTTTCTGGCAGGAAGGCTCTGTGTCCCACACAGACCCTAAAAAGTTATCGATACTTCCATTTAAGATGCAGAGGGGCAGAAAAAAAAACACGTTGGCATTTGAAGGACTGGCTGCTGAGGGGAGGGAAAAAGGGTGAAATCCCAAAGAAATTTAGAGTAGAACACTTTCATGTGTGTTCAGCAAAACATAAAGATTAAAATGCATGGAATAAATAATATGTATCAATAAAACAATAATTAATCAGTATAAATTTGAGAACTGCATTTTTCGGCATGCAGTTAGCATTGTCAGCGGTAGTTAGCATTATCAGTGCATGACAGCAACATGAATGAGAAAAAGCAAACAGAAAACGTGAGTTTAACTGACTTACTAGGATTCAGTGACTCATTTTGAGCAACAATTAATAAGGACACATGATTTTATGAGGAGCCATAGAGGTTACTGATACATTCAATAGTGTCTTCATTGGTAAGACTTTTAACAAATCCATGACGAAAGACATAAAGCTGTGTGTGTGTCATACCAGCACATAATAACATATGTACAAGAGGTAACTGTGCTCAGACCCCTGGTACGGGGCAACTGGGACTAATGTGAGTTCACCCTGAGAGTATGTAATACTGAAACAAATGCACAGAGTCACAAACTAAAAACAAAATGCATGCATTTCCTGCCTACTTTTTAATATATTCTTTTATTTTGTTTTTACTCCAGTCACAAAATAAATAGCTGTTGTCAGACTTTTAAAGTATATATACACAAAAGTAGAATTATTAAGCTTTCTGCTTTCTTGGTTCTTTATTGGGACATTTTCATGACTGACAAGAAAGCGCTCTAGGTGATGCTTTTTCATGCTACATATGATCAAAGCATTACTCTCAAGAAAATTTTGATTCTTCTGGAGGGTTGAAGCATTTACACAACTATAGACCAATCAAATGCTCTAATAAAACATGTGCATGCTCTCCAGCTGAATAATGTTGAATAGAATCGAATACAACTGACTAGATCGAAATCCATTCCTATTATCTGGCGTGAAGAAAACGCTCTCACCTGTTATAGAAGTCGAGCTTGGAGTCTTTGTGTGTATGAATGGGAGACTTCACACAATTCTTTCTTTGCTTTGTCTGAGCCTAACTGCAGGATCCTGCATTTAATAGCATTTATTCTTATGGAGAAAAGCAAACAGTGTTTACCAAGAATGAAAATGTGACATTGGTTTATTTTTCTACTTAGCCTCTGCAATTCTTTTTCAGTGCTTTACTTCTATCAAGCTTTAATAAAAGGCATCTTCAAAGTGCACTTACGGAAATTCCTCATCATAAACTCAGCGATGGTCAATAATTCACACAAATTCCCTTCAAATGCTCTTAGACAATGGAGTAATGAAAGGTATTTTGCAAACAATTGGTCCCCTTCCTCCTACTGTGCTCTGAAAGGGGAAGGAGCAGTGACTGAGCGAGCTGTGACATTGTGCTAGCATCAGCAGGCTCTCGTGGAACAGGGCTCCCTGGCACACAGGAGTTAGCCAGGATTAATGAAGATGCCAAAGTCACTCCTTGGCTCCTGGCTCTAATGGCACGACACACAACGCAATTGCAGTCAACACAATATGCCATATGGCGTCATTGCCACGGGAACTTTTGGGTTGAAACCCTGGCACAGACCAGAGGGGAGACACACACTGCACATTTGCTCGCACATACATTTGTGCACAAACGTGCGGGATTGTTAAAATCACATCTGAGTGCATCTCTGGCTAATTTAGACTGGCCCTTTAGCAGGGAATTCTCTGGTGCCCAAGCATGAGTGATGTACAGATCCACCCACAAAGGCCCTGGCTCTATCTATCTCCCATGTCATTGGCATTCTAAATCTCTCAGTCATGCCTGCATCCATAATGGCCCAATTACTGCCGATGGGGATCTCACTCCCTATCTGACAATTACATCTGTTAGAGTTTGAGAGCGTTAATGCCTAAAAAATATCAATTAAGGTGATTGATCAGCATGTTAATATCCTATTAAACAGCAGTCTGGGGCTACAGAGCATTTCTGTTGATTGGGCTGAAATGAGAGACTCTCCAGGATGAAGCGACTGTAGTTTAGCGGGCCAGTTAGACTGCAGATCTAATGAACACAGAGATGGCCGAGAGTTGCATTTTATTGCCGGATAAACGTGGACAAGAACAACTTTGGGTAATTGTTACTGAGAGGCAGTTCATGGAGCTATAAAAAGCCAGGCCAACTTTCAAGACGGTTGAGCCAGAAACAATGTCGTTTAAAAAAGAACAGGGGACAGAGGCTTTGAGAATTATTACACTTTAAACATTGTATCACGCACCACGGTGTTTGTCAAAGGATCCTTCACAGTAACTGACTTGAATCAACATTTATTTTTCATTAAACTCACTGGCAGTCATAGTTGAGGTACAGTATGGTGCGCTGATTCCCATTTAGAGATTGACTTGAGTAAACTTTGACACTGTCTTCTGGGTTGGAATGGTAAATTTGTTTCAACAATGTCTTATCTCCAGGTGATGGTATTTTCTTCTTCTAGGCATTTGCAGTTTTAGCACAATGTTTGAAGAGCTCTACCGGTGTAGTCTGATATTTAAGTTATAAGCGGTGTAAGCAGGAAATTGTATTTCTCCGTTCGGAATATGAAGAGGATATCAGCTATTAAGCTCCCAGAGATGATTGGACATATTTTCAATTGCAACACGGCTCCTTTCTGCCCGACTGATTGTTTGAAAACATAAAGGATCTCCTTGCATTGTTAAAGCGCACAGTGAAGCCCTGAATGGGGGGCAATTAAATTCTAAAGTGTAATTTCATACATTTGCAGTGTGTTACAAAATGTTTCCACTTTTTATCGTCTTGTCGATGATCACCAGAGTGCTGCACTCATCCCTCCCTCTGCCCCCCACCCTCCCCCCTGCCTCCCCCCACCTCCTCAGCTTCCATTTTTGAAAGGCTTCTAGCCGCTCCATTCTTCCCCTGGCACGGCATCACACACTCATTTCATTTCTCATTTACAGACTGATAATCAGAATGTCATTACAGTGTCCACACTGGGCCGCTGGAGGGGTAATTGAGCAGCATAAAAGGCATTTGAAAGAGGGATGAATAATAAAAGTGGAGAGGGGGGTGAGTGGCGAGCTGGACCCAGGCCTGCTCTCTCAGGTGTCTGGCTGCTATCGGGTGGCATGCGCCCTGGCATTATGGTTAACCATGTCTACGTCAACCTCATTTTTCACTTCTAGCACATTAGAGGCTGAACAGGCATCAACGCTCATCTGGAAGAAAGGGAGAAAATCGATAGGAGAGTTTTAGAAGGTCAAAGTCAAGCATCAACAATCACTTTACATCATGCAAGGCGTGTAGATTTAGATGCTAAACTGGGGGGTGATTTTGTCCTTGATTTGGGTGTTTTTATGACTCCGGGTGAGTCCTCCTGGTTGAATCTGCTCACAGAGCACGTCCCCCCAGGTGGAGGTTAAGCCTGTGTCTCACTGGGATGCTACTGAGACCTTATTTCTCGTGAAGACACCATTTTAGCTGTCTTAATTTCTTCCTGGCAATTCAGTTGATTAATTAATCACTGGATGGCTTTTAGCTGTTGTTTTCCACGTTACGTCGCAAACAATGAAGTCTCAGCCCCCAAAATACCAAAATTGAGCATGACTCCTTTTGTTGGAGTGACACAGATAACAACAGTTGCATCTGTATTACGATCTAATGCTATTTGTTTTGTTGCTTACCCCCTCCCCGCGCCCGTCCGCCCTGACTGTGGTGTGGCAGCTTGGCACAGTTCCAGCCCCGTTTGGCCGTGGTGGTACATTTCCATCTCATTCATCACATAAAGACAGATAATCAGAAAGTCATTACAGTGGCTTGACACCAGTGCTTGCCCCAGGAAGACAGAGTAATTGAGCACCACAGAAGGGAAGAGAGCAGACTGAGCCAAGGCCACGCGGTAATGAATGTGAGATGTCGACATAAGAGGAGGAGAAGGGGATCGCGACGCGGACGGACAGAAAGCGAGACTGACAACAGGGAAGGTAGGGAGACTGATGTGTGTGGATGGGTGGACAAAGAGAACATTGTGGATACATTGAGATTAGGCAGACAGACGCTGGCATGAATTTCAGGTAATTTAATCAATACACATTCTGTCAGGGGAAGAAACCACAGAAAAGTGAGATTTAACTGGTTGTCCAACTGGTCTTGTTATGTTCTGGTGATTGTATGTGGGTGAGCGTTTGTGGAAATTGACAGTTTTATGTTTAAAGTATCTTAAAATCCAACAAAGCAGGTCCACAAAGGGAGAGGAGGTTGCTCCCTTTCTCTTTGAAGAGAAAAGAAGGGGATAGAAATGTTAAAAAGAGGCAGTTGGTTGAAAAAAACATTACCAAATTGTAGTAACATTTCTAAAATATGTCTTTCTCTCTTCTTCCTCTTCAAAAAAAAAAATCAGTATTGAAATTCTGATTAAAATGCTTCAACAAGAGCACAACTGCAGGGCAGGCAAGGGCAGAGAGGTCAACCAGTCTGTGTGGGGTGGTGGTGTGGGGCAGAGAAGGAGGGGCTCTCGTGTATTAAATTACTCTTTAATTTTCATTTTGTTTATTTGGTTAAAATATGTGAAATGATGTTCAGAGAAGACATCATCTATAACCAATAACAACCAATGCTGACATTGGTTTGACTGAGTACTCTTAGAACTGCTAACACAAATATATAGTACATGTAAAGTACTTTGTATATTTGTAGGTATGACTATCATCTAAGTGTCAATTTCTCTGCTTGTGTGATGAAGAAAAAATGTCATAAGGAGCTCTGTTAACATCATTTTTAACACATAAAAAAGCAAAAATATACCACATAATTAACAATGTGTTATATTTTGTGTATCAAAAAAAAATCCATTCCCCAATCAAAAAAAAACTGTTGTAAAAACAAGCCCTGCAATCACACACAATTTTTTTGTTTAAAAAGAAGAAGCTTCATCCAGTCAGTGTAAAGACATGAATACAGATTTAATTTTGCCTTTTTTAATTTGTAAAACAGACACATATGATAATTTATTTGTTCTTCCCCTTAATTTTGAAATTTCTCTTCATTTACAGGTAAATATATGAAAAAGACTGAGACTGTTGCATGCAAGAGAAAAGAAATAATAAAATGCAAATTGCAAACTACTTTAAAAACTTCACTAGACAGTCACAATAAATGGTAGGCCTTTTGACATATTACAAATGTACTTTTTTCTTTTAATGGGAAGTAAGCCACTTCTGTTAGCGAATGCAGCAGCTAGCTTGTTGTAGCAGCCCTGAAGGAGGTTTAAAGGCCTTGCTGCCTCAGTAACTTGGGCTGGACCCCTGACAGGACCATGGTGGCCTTTGCAAGCTCAATCGGTATTGGATGGCAGCGTGGGTGACAAACCTCTGCTCTGACTGCAAGTCAAAGAGCGTGTTCACTTCACTATTTTGAAGTCCTAGAAATGTAAAACTGAATATAGCTATATGTAGCTTTATTGATAGTTTTGTTCTCCATGGCTTTTTTTCTCTTATATTCCTTTGAGGCTACTGTTTGGGAAAAGACTGATAAGGTTAGCCATGGATGACACAGACAGCATTTAAGTCTCAGAGTTTGACCAGGAAGTTAGAGGGCCAAATGGATTTTTCTAAACATCTGAACTAAGATTTTTACACAGAAGACAAGATAAATGGTAGCAGGGAGGCAACCACACTCGTCATGATTCTGAAGTTATTTATCAGTCAGGAAGTTAACAGTGTTATATTGGGTGTTTAGTTAAAATTAACTTAACTAAATAGATAGTTATAAGACTTTGTGGGATGTTTTCTTTCAGCTGAACGAAGCACTTGTGTTTTCTCTTGCTGTTACTCACTTTCCAGTTTATGAGGCAATTAAACAGAAGCTAAATCACTTGCAGCATTAGACAACAGCTGTGCAATAACTCCTAGCTATAGATTCATTGTAATGTGTTGTAGTGAGAATTGTTTACTATTTTGTTGTTTGTATCCATAAGGGTAGACTTAAATATTTGAAAATCTTAAAGAATTTTGAATTATAATTCAGCAGCCAGCCAAATATTACAAAAACAAAATTCATAACTTTGTTAAATCGGGCGTTATAAAGCTGCCATTGTATCGGACTAGATTGGTCCACAAACTGCCTACTTCATTTCTGTTACTGATGTTAATTTTTATTCTAGTTATAATCAACATGATTGTATGTCTACCCCCTAATAATTATTCTGTGTGAACCATTAGATCTGTTTGTTTAATGTGAAAGCAGCAGGGTTTAATAAAATAAGGCTGTTTGTAAGAAAATGGTAAAATGCATATTTTTACTGCTTAATTCTTCACTGAACATAAGAAATTAGAGCTAGTTTGCCAACTGTAAAATGAAATAACTTATTTTCAGGATCTCTCGTTTCTTTCTTGTCCCCTCGGTTTTTTAAGTCACTGGCTGATCTAAATAATGACGCAGAGTTGCAGAAAGCAATTAAACAGACAATTTATAACTAAAAAGAAGCCCTGATTAAATCCCTTAATGAAGCTGAAATAGGATGTTTTTAATCAGCAAATAATGACTAACTACTCTTAGCACTAACTTAACATCTCCTGTGAAATTATTTTTTTTTTCCAAAACAACATTGAATTTTGTAATTAATGTTAGAAATAATATTACAAGCAAACAACTTATTATCCAAGATGTGATCTTTTATTTATTGGCCTTGAAGACACAGCAAAAGGAATAGCATGGAGAAATACCAACACAGCATATTAAAATCAATAATGTTAAAGCCAAATAACATTCAGTAGCATCATAACAACAACGCTAACCCTCAAATCACACATCACCATTTTAGCTGCATTATAAATCACCCTCATGTCATGGTTTTGCTGAGTATGTTGAAATAAGACACCCCCAGCATCTAATGGACATCAGTCTGAGAGGCAGGTCCCAACATTTAAAGCTGAGCTTTTTTGGCTTCCTATAAAGTTACAATATCTCCCGATCATAGTACCTGGTCCTGAAGCTACTGACACCACAATCAGGAAGTGATTTCCTCCTGCAAGACCAGTGACTGCGATGAATGTGCTCGATGAAGGAAAAACCAGTAAAAGCAAAATCCCCAAGGACCAGAACGGCTTCTCTGTCATACCCTGTTCGTTCGGTCAGACTTTAGGTGGTGTTTGGTTTATTACTGCCTGAATGTGCCAGGACAGCTTTTAGCTGAGGATGATCCCATTTTCTGTGTTGGTGAGTTTCCAGGATCTTTTTCAAATTTGCTTGTTTTTAAAATTTCACCAGCCTCCATCTGCAGTATGAGATTACACTACCAGGTGTTTTTTACAATTACAGTTTATGTGCGCTGTAGGCATTAGAGAGTTTTGACTCCGTCTATCAATAACTCAGCTAGGAAATGACTGTCTGTGATGAGAGCTTTCTGTGGGTTAGAGGAAGTCTTTCTGGTCATTATGGAAACACAGGGGCTTTCAGTGAGGGTCTGAGACTACCTAAAAAGACTCATTTCAAAAATCTTAGTTTGACTGGGGCTGTCACAATATCAGACTGTGACTAAAGAATTGTTGTCCTCCAGCAATGATATTATTTGTGAAATTCATCTTTAGCTTGGTTTTGTGTGTTATATTTCTCTTTTGCACAAAAGCGTTAAAAATGCATTTACACTTGATGAATATTTCCTTTTTATGGTTGATGGCATCCAGTATTAAAGTGAAATACTACTACTACGACAATACAATAACACTGAATTATTTAAACAGCATTATCATTAATGACTTAGTATCTTTTTTTTTTATTTTGTAGAATATAACAATTTTTGTCAGTACCAGTATATTGTAACATCTCCTAACTCCAGCCCAGTATTTAGAGGTCCATTGTAGATAACTGTGTCTGAAGGGGCATCCAAGTTTCTGTGCAGGGCAGCAGCAAGATAAATGCTGTTTTTCTGGGGTCTTCACCTTTTCCTCAAATGCCGAAGTCACAAAGTACCTGCACTCCACCTAAAGCACGTCCCCTCTGAAGAAACAACCCTGATCACACTGTGGACTACTGTGAGGATCTTTTGTCAATGCTTTGGGACAGAATTTGTTGTCTAGACATGTGGGTTATAAAACAAAATCTCATTGATGCTGTAAGGGATTGCAAAGAGAAGACTTTTTTTGGCAAGTGTGTCTTTCCTAATGACGCATATGTCAAAATGCATGTGCCAACACCTCTGATTTTGTAACTCTGGCATTTTACTTATAAAAGCCCTTGAAAGCTTCAAAATAGTTAATTGATGATTTTAAAGTGACAAAATTGTTCTGTCTTCTCTAAAATGATAGCAGATGTTGCTTTTGAAAAGTCCTGCATTACATCTTGTTACATTCAGTATTAACATGCAGTATATTTTCTGCAGTCAGACCTGCATCACAGAGAGCAGAGGACGACACCTAAACAACGTAAAGACTCATGTAAATATAGTAGACTGCATTAGGGTATGTAATCACTCTAAGCTTTTAAGTGTGACATGAGAATCAGCAGTGAGCAAAGCAGCCCCTCTGCTAATCTATGTTATGACTTAATTGAGGGACGATGTGCCGAGGCAGCTGTGGAGCACCACCTGCCAGGTTTTGACCCTGGTCTTGAGCTCAGCTGTGTTCAACCAAGAACCGCTTTGATTGGCTGCGGAGTCTCTGGTTTCTCCAAGGGCACCTGCAGACCATAATAAGTAAGTCGTGAAGGCACACTAAAAAAGCAAGATTCAACACTCCCTGCTCAATTATGTCACTTGCCAAATATTTCTTCCACGCTGGTGTAATCTTTTCATTACAGTCCAATAATGAAACTAGAGGGTGACTTGGGCAGTGCAGACCAACACTAAGGCCAATAATCCACTCTTTCACAATGCACAAATCTGCAAGCACATTCACTATAAATGTCTGGACAAAGTTCCATTAATAATAGAAATATGTCAAAAAATGGTTGTGCCTAGCTCATTTTTATCTCTGCTGTGCATTTATCACATTCTTTAAATTCTAATTTGTTCTTGTGAAGCATAAAGTTTGAACATTTATCTTCGACAGGCTATAGGTGAAGTTTATTGCTTTTACATTAGGGTGTTTAGTTGCAGTAGGTTGCAGTATATGTGTATTTTAATATTTCCATTTTCACACTTAAATTTGAAAAAAAAGATTATTACAATTAAATCCATACACCCATACAGTTGCTATCTGCTGACTTCATTCCATATGAAGTTTGAGCGGCTACATGTTTAAGCTACCCTAAAAGATTGCTGATACCTGTACATGTAAATGACAATATAGAGTCATTGTATTTTTTTAAAGTTTTATCACATTTCAAACTGTGTTTCCATCTCCAGACTTTTTTGTACAGAATTTATTCCACCAAGGCTATATGACCTATTTTGCAATTTAAACAAAAGTAAACCCTTTGATTCAGGATTGCACTAAACCTTAATGGCTTCTTCCAAGTCACATGCTTCACCTCCCCACAATGTCATGTTTCGTGAAAACTAGGACAGTAATTTTTCCATAATTCTTCTGAAAAATCAACAAACCAAAAACATGACCTCTTTGGTGGCAGTAATAAATGCATTTAATGTGCTAGTTTGGAACCCAAAGGAGGCTCGTTTTTTCATTTCTTGATCTATTTAACCAAGGCAAATACAAGAAGTTGTCTTTTTCATTTTCTCATAATTTATATACATAACAGTGCTCCCATGGCAACTACTTGTTGCCAGTGGTAAGGCATTACTACCTGTATGAGAGACTGTGACAAAGTGTGGCTTAATCTTAGCAGTGTGGGAGGCAAAATGTACCGAGTCTTTGCCCTTGGCTGACACCTTTCAGTTCTTTTGGTAAACCCCCACCAGAACAGACAGGTGGCAGACTGCATTTACTAACACCTGCTTAATGTCTCTACTGTGCTTATCAGTCAAAGTGCTTGTGATACTGAGAGAGCTAATGTTGGAGCTCCCCATAAATACTAATGTGTAGTGTTCACAATATCCAGTACTAGTGACCCAGTCTGAAGTCAAACCAATTTCTGTTATGGTGATTTTGGATAAAGCAGCTTACTTATGCCCTTTTTTAAATACGTAACACTGATCTACTCGTTTCTCTAAGAACACCTTTAACTCAGTGATTCAGAACCAAAGATCTCAAGTATAAAAAGTTCCTTCTCAAGTACAAGATTTTGTGGAGAAAAAGTTTAAAAGCAAACTAAACTTCCCAAGTTATCATCAAGGATGACATATATCAAGGTAATGAGTTATCCCCACTGCTGCTTTGCATGATTCAGATCATCCTAAAGCACAGATGTGAACACAATGGCATTTCTTTTCTTGTGGGTAACTGTGAAGAAAAGGAGGACAATTAGCAGTGGAAGAGTCAAATTATCAGCGGGGCTTCCACAGTTGCCATGATAACTCAAGAGAGTCATTAACAACCATTTGTCTTGACGGAGTAAGACAGGTAATCAAGCTCGAACTGAAATAACAAGATCCGAGACAGCAACACGCGCATCCTTCAAATCAACAGGTATCCAGCTGATGCATCGAGCTGCAGGAGAGGAGAGGATTCGGACTAAAGTTAAGTATACGGACAAAAAATAAAAACTGTTTAACAAAAACATTACAGCCAGAGAAAATAAAAGAGCCAGGGCCCCGAGTGTGTCAGCCATAGCTACAACATCAACAAACGTGTTGACAAGAACATCTGTCAAGTATTTGCAAAGAATGAGTTGCCAAGAGAATATCTGGCAGCTGCAAATGCATGTGTAGATGAAGACTATGTAGAAGCAGTGCCACTGGAAGAGTGTTTCCACAACATCAGACAGAGGAGGTGACTGACATCAGACAACACAACCAGGGTCTGAAAAAACAACAAATTCACCTTTGTCTGGACCCCTCTGCGTCACTTCATCATGCACTTATTTGGCATAAGATAGCTGTCCTGCCAGAAAACCTAACCTTCTGAAAATGACGCTGTTTTTCATACATTACAAACTTTGTTACACACTTTCAATTTGGTCAAGTTTAAGCCTCAAAGCCACTTTGTTAGTTTTAGGTGACAAAATTACAAAGAATATTGTTGACTTTTGCTTTGACTGAGACCTGAACTCAGGTCTCCTAGCTGAACGTTCTGTGTGTCGTCCGACACTCTCCTCCGTCCTCCACAACCTTTTTTTTTTTTTATTTGGCTTTTTTCAGTTTTCTTAATCAGATGGTGCTGTTGCTATCTGTCCAACATCACCACTGATGGCTTTACATTGGAGTTGCTTGAAAACCCAGTGTCACACACTGCTGCAAAAGGTGTGCCCTGTGCTTGAAAAGTGGCTCCAAGGGGTTGTGATTAGGCTGCCATATGTGATCAGTTAGGAGTAAGAACCAGGTGCTTGAAAAGACTTGACTGACCTGCAACACTTGGGAAACAGGGCAATTGTTGGATCTTAAGTGCAGTGAAAATGTTTCCTAGACAGTTTAGGACAAAGGTGGAGGTTGCAGTTTGCAGGTAGAAAAGCTGTAAACTGAGCTTCAGCTCTGAGCCATGAACTAAACACTGACAGGCAGAGATGGCCAAGCAAAGACCCTGTGTGAATCCCAGATCCAAGATCAACAAGAGACTGTGGAAATGCTTAAGGAACTAAATACAGGAGTGCTGTCAACTTGGACTATTCTGAAGCTCAGTGAGTAGCTTCTTTTTCAAGAACTCCGTTGAAGATCTCTGTCCACCGAGGTGCAGTTACAGGAGCCATTATAGTCAAATCTTCAGCACACTGAAGTCTGGTTTTCATCACACCCACTTAAGCTAAATTTTCCCCTCTTCTCAGATCATTAACACTGGTCGAGGTGTGGGTATGAGTCATTCCATAAGGAGAGGTGAAGATTCTGTGAAACATGATTTAAATAAAATCTCTGAATAGATAAAAAGTAAGTAGTTCTTGTTTTCTAAAAAGGTTTCCCCTAAATTGTTGACACACATTTCATTAACTCGAAAAGCCAATTGAAAATCAATTTGGCCTTTTTTTTTTCATTTTGCATTTATCACCAACCCAGCAGCGCACGCCACACATCGCTTTGATGTGGCATTTTGTCGGTTTGTTAGCCGAGCCAATCTGCCTTTTGTTGTGTGGTTTCATCTCGTCCTTCAATCTCACCTCAGGATTTAAACACTGAG
>JAPZDV010000026.1:7405332-7442444 GCA_029814665.1 Acanthurus lineatus
AACACTGAGAGGACACAGAAACAGGTAGGAACATGCACACACACACACACACCCACACAGGCTAGTACACACATGCACGCAAACACATACCACGCCAGCAGATTGCCCCTCAAGTGGTTATTTTTCAACAGGGATCGCAGTTAATAGTTGGACCTGTTAAACAAAATGCAACAAAAATAACCCCAAAATGACATTTCAATGGAACTGAAAAGAGGTTTTTACTGTAAGTGTGTGTCCAAACATAGAAATGTCTTTAAATAAAAGCCAAAAAAAAGAGAAATAGACACAGACAAATAATTATTACCGAAACTTCACTGCTTTTGATATAGGATTTTCTGCAAAGATGAGAAGAGTCTTTTGGAGTCTTAACAGGTTCTGATCAACACACAGACCCTGACTGACTGACTGACTCATTGCAATTCACAGCTGTGACCCATGCTACAAGGCTGCGCTATTGAAAAAACTAAATGTATTGAGCTTCCTTCTAAGCTTGTAAATGTCTTTTTTCATACTCTGCATGCCGGAGTATTCAAGAGAATATGTGCATTTATGGTTAGAATTATGTGGCCAAGTGCAGAGTCGTTATCCACCTTAAGCATGTGCGTATGTGCAGAGCTGCACATGGGATGCCATGTATGTTTGAAGCGGGTTCCAGCGGGATTCTTTACAACCAGTCACTTGTTTGAAAATTAAAATGGTTGTATTTTCTTTAAATGCCCCCCTGTTGGTTTCATGGAGAGGAAACGAAATGTTTCATTCGACCCCCTGCTGCTTTTAGTTACAGCCTCTTTGCTCGACGCACTCCTTTTCTAGCATCTTCAGTGGAAATCACAGAACAGCACAGACAGCTGCCTGGCTCTCACTCATGTTTCATATGTGCGAGTGTCTCTGTGTTCCAGTGCGTGTGTGTGACGAGTGTGTAGGACTTGTGACGATTTTTGATGTTGTCTTTTTCTTATGTGTGTTAGTGTGCATTTGTGGGTGCATGTATGTGTGTGTATGTGTGTGTGTGTATCTGTCAGCGTGGAACAAACAAAGTTCTGTGAAGCTCAACAAAGACTCTCTCAACAAACCTGTTTGACACCACTTTGAACTTCTGCCTGTAGCTTTGCCATACTCCCACTGTTGTAAAGAAATGCTAAGTTACAGCACCATCAAGACAGTGAGAGGCAATAGCTCAGTGAATTCAATGAAGCATTGTGACTATTATACAGCATGGTTTTGTTATTGTTAGCTGTGGAGAAAAACAGGTTGTCAGCACCGTCTTTTTTCTGCTGTGCATTTACAGAAGAAACAATATAAAATATAAGCTCAAACTATGCACTTTAACAACCGCTTAATTAGCAATGCTGTAGATTACCATTGTTGTTTTGCTTCGGTTCATATTAGATCGCAGTATTGCACTAAGATTGCCTCTGTTTTAGTTACTTTTGGATTCAGAATCTAGTTTCCACCTCTGCAAGCCTACTTTACCTGTGTGACTGGGCCTCAGAGTAGCCACTAGTCCTTCTCATTATTTCTCCATATGCTATGAAATGTCAACCACCTGACATGCTGTCCTGCTGAACGTTTGAATCAGAATTACTGAACTCTTACTTACTTTGTTGTCATTTCTAACTTCTAAGATGAAACACACTCATCACTTGCTCTGGTCCCCTTTTTTTGATTGAACTGCATGTCAAGACAACACAAATCATGCAGTGTAGAGAGCCTCACAGCAACTTCACAAATCAAAAGGTGTTGCATCACAGTCATCCGTGAAATCAATCAATAAGCTGCCAAATAAGAATTGATGGCGCCATTCAAAACAACTGTCATCAAACAGTCATTAATGGACATTCACTGTTCTGAACCTTCCTGCTCTGTGCTTTGGCAAAAACAGTGGCCACCTGGATTCATTTTGCACAAAAGTGGCTGCAGTAACTGGGAAAATCATCTTTGGAATAAAAGGCCTGCAGCTGCCACCATTTTTACTTTCCAACATAACCTGTAGAAAACTAATGAAAAAAACACCTTAGTATAAAAACACCGACACACACTGGCACACTTATTTTCAGTTGTCTTTCTCATATATTAAGATATACAGATCTGTCACAGATAACATTTTGCCACTCTCTTTGCTTTTTTTTTTTTTTACAGCTTCTAAAGTGACACAAAGAATGTTGCCTACAGTTGTAACTAGGCCTCACACAGTAGTGGGTTAAAACTCTTCAAACACTTTCAGGAAATTCTCTAGAAAATAGGGAACTGTGAGAGATGTTAGCAAAAGAACCTGGAGTGGATATCAAACAACCCAGCAAATGTTCTGCACTACTTAGTGACTATTTAGCACTTGTGAAAAGCTGGGGTGGGGATACTGAGGAAAAACATCAATATTTCTTTTTGAGCTGTTTCATTTATACAAGAAGAATATAAAATCTCAAAATATTGCAAATTTTCGCTCACTCACTCCTGTTTGGTCGTGTCAAAATTGTGCAGAAATATTTTTTTCTGCAACGTGCCTTGTGAGATATCTTTTTAAAGCTTTAGCTGATTTGTGTATTTTAGAGCTTGACATAATTTTACAGGGTCTTAACTTCTTAGCTACACATAATCTGTGAAGTTACTGGAGACTGCTTATGTAGCTGCCAAAATAACAAGTCATTGGGACTTCACACATTATGTAGCCTAACAAAGCTAAAAACTTTACCCAAACACTCAGCTTATACAATGCTAAAACCAATGAGCTGCAAGAAACATCCCTCCATAAAAATATTCATTACTTTATAAGCTCACCAGAATGGCTTGGAACTACTTGTGTCCCCAGAAATTTGGCGGGTCGGGCTGTTTCATTGTTCAAAAAGGTTTTATACTGGTTACATCAGTACCAGTTTCTGAAAGATACCTTTTCAAATAGCAACTTTCATGAAAATCACAGGTAATTAAAAGAAAATTACATTACAGTAAAATTACTCCCTTCAAATGAAGAAGCTGTATAAAGACCTTGGAGCAGCTGATTTTTTTTTCTTTCTTTTTTTTCCTTCTTTCACCCCTGCACACTTTTCTCAACCAGCTGTCAACAGTTGTAACCTTAAAGGCAAGATCTAACTGTGTTATCTTCAAATAGCATAACAATAGTCTGCTTAAAGTGAGCATATGAGATACAAACAATCAATGCTGCCACTGTAGCTGATAGATAAAGGCATGATTATAGTACAGTATTACTTGCTTTGATTTTCTTAGATATATCTATGCAGGGTTCTTGGCAGAGCAGATGGCATGCAGAAGATGATAAAACACTAATTACAACCACAAGAGATTTGAGACTTGACTTGGACTCTGGCTCAAAGACTTGAGACTTGACTTGGATTTTCAAATGACTTGTTAGCATTTCTGTTTGCCAGGCAGAAGATAATCATCAAACCATTCACACAAAAGAGAGACAAAGGAGAGACAGGCAAGGCATCAATAGAATCAAGTGGAAAATGGGAAAAGGCGTCAGGACAAGACTTTTAGCTCTAACTTTTGAACTGTCGCACCGTCTCTTTGTCTTTCTATTACTACAAAATGATAACCTGAGCTTTAGACTGTAAAACCCTTTCATTTCACTCCCTTCAACATTCTGCACTGACATCATTTTTGGTTGACACGTCTTTTAAGATACAATCAATAACAGAAAACAAGATGGATATAGCAAATTTCAGTAACATTTCACCTCTGATTCACTGGTTCTTTGCTCTGTGTTCAACCTTCAAGTCGGCCTCTGACTTGGCTGCCAAGAGTAATATTTGTCTAGTTTTTTTCTGGCTTTTTTGTCGTCACCTTGTCCAAAATATACAGAGGGATGGGTTTTCTTCTCCCTGATCAGGTCACAGCTCCAGGGATGATGCTGGCAGCCAGTATACTGTGGAGTGACAGGCTGCACTCGAACAGTGTCAGTTTTCCCATTCACTGTGCTGAAGTCCAGGAATCCTTCAGCTGTATGGGATCCAGTAATGCTGCCTTTGCAAACACCCATATCTGGGGTAATGATGATGGTCTCTCCCTTGAGTTCATCTCTGGGCTCCTTCAGAGATGTGAGTGACCCAAGGTGAAGGGCAGGATGCCAAGTAGTCTGCAGACTTCATGACCGCTGAAATCCTGTCTCAGCTACATATACATATGGAGCAGTGCAAAAACAGAAGGCTCCTTGACTCTGCAGGGCAGCATCACAGATTGTCTGAGAGGTGAGAGGCAGCAGTTCCAGTGGAAGGGCAGAGGAGAATGGCTCTGGACAGCCACTGCCACACTCTGCCTCATCACACTCATTGCAGCTGAGCTCCACAGGGGAAAAAAAAACAGTTGAAGTAGTCACACTATTATTGGCTTCTCATAGTGGACAAGGCTCCACAGTCAGGAGAATCCAGCAGGTCCTAAATTCTGGCAGAAAGGTGGTCAACAATGAGACACGTGAAGCCACAAAGCCTGGATAGTAAAGGTAGAGTCAATGCTGCAGTTTACTGGTTCTTATTGTATGTGTTAAGGAGGAAGAATGAATGGGGTTTTGGGTTAGAGCTGCTTTTTAAGGTAAACCTTCACTGGAGTGTTACAGTTAAAGCGTTTGGACAGTTTGAGTCTAAGCTGGACTTACAGTACATTCAATCACTAAGTTGTCAAAAATATGCAGCTGCATAACAGTGTTAAAGCCCTGGTGTGCTTTGAGAAGGAGAATTTTATATAAACTGTTGTCTATCAACCTCTAAAAGGCCAAAAGAGTTCAAATCTTATATATGTTCCAAAGGTGTTAGTGCCTGCTAAACAACTTTTTTATGTCTGTTCCCCCGTAAAGAAGGAAAAGATGCAATAATTAGTACAAATGGGGATAGTGAGGCACTTTTAGACTGTTTCTCCTTAAAGGCATACCAGGTGGTGCACTTAGTTTTACACATAAATAGTGATGGAAGCAGTTGACTGAAAAAGACAGCTTGAGAGAGTGGTTCAAATCCTCCGTACTTTCTTAGTGCACACCTGGCCAATTGTTCCTTGAAGTGGGCATGCTTGTCACATTTGTCGGCTTCAGAAAGTTACAGAAATGATCGATTGGAGGAAATGGGTTTTAGACACTGTTTGACTGATCTGACAAGTGCTTTGTCTGAGACATACTGAGGGCCCTAAAACCTGCGAAATGTAATAAATTGTAGACATTATATTTTCCTCCTCCCTGCAAGAAATATCCTGTTTTTCTGACAAGCATGCTGTCAATGTCAGCTGTTCCAGGCTTTTGCATTCTTTCAAACACAATTAATCTTCTTTGTTTTCACCTTTGCTTCACTGAACCAAAGGGTTTAACCTGTAAGTGCTCTAATGTTTAAAATGCCCAATTCCCCAATAGCCATTATATTGATATATTCTAAGTGTCTGTTTTTTTATGTTTTGCATTTGTATAAAACTATGTTTTCATCTGCCTTAGATGTCATATTCCACTGTTGGTGCAGTTGTAGTTTGTGTGAGATACAGAGATTTAGATAAAAGAGAGAGAAATGGATACAGAAAGAGAAAGTATGTGTGAGAGGGAGAGATAGAGGGAAAGAGAAAGAGAGAGAGGTGTAATGGCAAAGCTGTCTCTCTCAGCTCTGGGGCCGGGTCATGTCAGTCTGATCTCATTATCCAGCACTTAGTCCTAGAACAAACAGCGAGTGGCCTCCTTCCTTCCCTCCCTCGCTCCATCTCTCTCTCTCTCTCTCTCTCTCTCTCTCTCTCTCTCTCTCTCTCTCTCTCTCTCTCTCCCTCTCTCCCTCTATCCCTTCCTAACGACTAGCACTGCTCATGTCCTAACAACTCGCTTGGCTCACTTACTGTCTAATGACTGCCACTCCTTATAGCCTGTGCTTCAAATCCCATTTATCTCCACTATTGGAGGCTAACATTCAGACCATTCTGTTTCTAATGCCCTGGGAGAGCACAGAGAAGACAGAGAGAGAGAGAGGGAGGGAGAGGGAGGGAGAGGGTGAGGGTGAGGGTGGGAGGGTTGGGTGAATAAGTGGGAGGGTTGGAGGAGAAAGGTATCAGGAGAGAAGAGAGAAAACTTCCTCCTGACATAAGTCATGGTGGTAATGCAGCTTTTAGGTGTTTCCATCAATCTCAACCTCAAAATAGTCATGTGCTCGTTTCCTCCCTTCCCCTCCCTCACCTCATTTTATGCCAGTCCTCAAGTGGCAGGATATGTTTTGTGGATGATGATCTCCTCCCTCCTTCACTTTCATGTCATCCACTTTCATCCTCTTCCTTCCCTCTGTCCCCCCTTTCCTCTTTGTCTTTGTCCTGAGTGTTAATGTGTTAGATGGAGGTCTTTCACCCAGCAAGCACCATTACAGTAATTTCCTCTGTAATATGAATGACGGCAATCCATTATTTATCTCAGACTTGCTCATTACTCCCCAGCCCATTGCATACCCTCCCAGACAAGGCTCTCATAGCCACTCCAGACATTACTTTATTAAGAGGACGTAGCTGCAGCGGGCTGTCATGAACAATGCTGTAATCAGGTGTGATGCATGCAATGGTTAAGTTCATCATCAGAGAGGAGAGCAGGATGGGTTTCACTGTTGCCTTGAAGTAAATTGCCATCTTCCCTGCTTGCAAAGGAGGGTCAGGATTCAGCATTTTTTGACTATATCAAGAATTCCAGTGCAATTTCTGTCATTTAAAGAGCAGGGAGCAGGGAGTGCACTTAATCTTGATCATTAACTATTCACCAAACACAGAAAATGATGTGGGAATCAACGATATCTTTGCTTTATAATATTCATTCTTTGGCATTATAGTGAGAGCAATTTTTAAAATATAGTTTGAAGGATATAATAGATTCAAAATGAGACTGTTTGAGATAAAAAGGCACAATTTCAAATTCCATCTGCTACTTCAGCGTCTTCCAATGGTGCTTTTCCTCAGCACCATTTGATGTATCGCCATACATTCTGAGACGCACACACTGCAGTCAGATAATGGACCAGCGAGTGAGGCAGACCTGACTAACATATTCAACTAAACTACCCTTCTGCCCTGCTCTCTCTCTCTCTCTGCTACTAGGAAATGAAAAGTGGTGATGGCAGGTTAACAAGATGGACACATTTTGGTAATTTTTGTGATTTTAGAGGATTGGATGGCACCCCCTTAAATCGCTCGTTGGTCACCCTGTTCAGGTTGTATTCGGTTTAAAAAAAAAAAAGAGAGCTAGAAAGCAGAGCCAATGCTATAACTGGTTCTCCCCACACGTTACTCTTCATTAATGCTATTTCAACACCTGCTGAGTCATCGACAGCCCCTGCACACTCACTGCTGTGTTGGTCCAGCATTATGAAACAAGTGTGTCTAGCTAGTCCTGGCTTTCCTTCTTTCATGGGTGCAAATGTGATGACGACAAATGACAACACTGTCAAAACTCACAGTATCAGGTACTCCAGGATCAGAATTATGGTGCTGAGTGGGTGTATGGAGTCATGGCTGTGAGGCTGATAGCTATGAGTAACAATATCAGCTAAGATCAACAGTATAGGGAATGCCATCAGTGGAAAATGTCACATAAAAGTTAAATCTCTTCTGTCTAGTAATTATAGGTCTGGCCAAGTAGACACACAAGTAAAAATGCACTCAAAAATTGATTGAATTGCATTGAATAGAAGACACCTTTGGTTTTTTTGCCTCTATGGTAGCTGCCTATTAAAAAAGGAGCTGAATTGTCTCTGAGTCAAATAACCTTGCTGCCTTTCAAACTAGTTTTTTCCTCTGTAAACAAAAAGGCCAGCAGACTCATCTTTTAAAAACACATTGCAATAAAGGAACATCTTTGCAACCTGCTGTATTAATTGAAACAAACAAGTGAATATAATGAGGGAATTGAAAGAGAAAATGAGCAGAAGACACCGATACAAAAGGCATCAGTGTTATAATTAAAACCCTCAATAAATACAGTCAGTCTGATGAAACTGTCTTTTTTTTCTTTTCAGAATAAGATAAATGAACCGCGGATCAGGTTTGGTGTAGAGACAGTTTCATTACTCTAAGACTTTACCTGAGGTTTATCAAATGGTGCTTAATAAAGCCGCGCACATACAGAGTGTTCTTTGCTATAACTGGTAATGATTGTAGGATATTAATGTCTTCTGAAACTAATGAATCTGCAGCACACACATGACCTCTTTTGGCACTGAGCTGCATTACAGTGATAACTCCCCACATAGCGGACTTCTCTATTTCTCTGTGCTGGGATCTGTCTCCTTTCACTTATTTTCACCCTGACACTGCTCACATACTCTCCCGGTATCTCTCCCTCTCTCTTCCGCCCTCCCTCTCTGTCTCCTGCTCCCTCGTTCCCACAAGGCTACATTCACGCCTCCTCTTCCTCCTCCCTATCGCGTACCTCCCATTTTTTCCCCGCTGCCTGTGACATCAAGTGCTGTAGGAGACGTGAGGGATCCAGTGAGTAAGGCTCCGTCTCTGCTGTCAGACAGACCTCAGTCACAGTCTCTACTCCTGTCTGGTGCTGAGGTATACACACATGGCAAATTAATCCCTATGCCCTGTCTGCTGCACATAGTGCACATGTCAAAAGTAGTACGCTGTGTAGACACTGGGGTGACATTTTGGAAAGACAGACACACTGTGGGAAGCCATTACACTAAGAAACAACACAGAGAGGAGGCGATGGAGAGCGGCAGGCCTAATGAAAGGAGAGACTTGGAGAAAAAGAGAAAGAAGGGGGATTAAACAGGCAGGCTAATGAAGGGTAAACGAAGGGACACAAATAAAGCAGCTAATGAGACAGATGCATCAACCTGCTGTGACCTTTTCCTCTTTATCTAATCATGCATGTCTTATTATGGTCTTTTTATTCACTGTTTACCATTAATAATAGTTGTTGCCATCTCTTAGGCCCCCATGCAGCACTCACACAGATTACAGCCTCGAATCAAACCATTTGTTTCACTAACTCCCATTTGTTTCACTTACTCTCTTATCTATTGATTGCATTCATCTCTATTCCAACATTAATACAGTGCAGTAGCAAAAAAAATCGCCTTTGCATGCAATTGAGAAATAGACGGAGAAGTCTGTTTCAGAGCTGCTGTGGCCCATTTTGACGGGTGTGTGCTGTAGGTGGGGCTGGTGACTTAATCAAGTAAGACAAATTTAAAAAAAAAAAGAAAAATTTTAAAAGCACCTGACCTGAGGGTTAACTCAGGCCCAGCGTCAAATCTCACAGCAGCTCATTAGTCAGGACTAGCCACAGAGCAGGGCTACATGCCAGTATCTCTCGCTGTTAACATGATCAGGGAAAGTAAATGTCCTTTTCATTTTCCAGGTGGCAGAAACACTTTATTTCTCTTACATGGCGGATGATTGCAACAGCTAAGTTAACCTCTACATGTGTCCTTTAAGAGGTGGTTTGATGTAAAATTTCAGGCAAAGCACACAAACACGAAAAAAGAACATCTTTTTTAAGTTTGTGCTCTTGTGGTTCTATTAACGAAGAGTTTAATCCACAGTTTTCCCTTTACCGATCTCTGAAGCCTCCACCAGATGTTCCACCACAGCTGGATCTGTGCTATCAGGTGCTTCAAATTGACCATACTGAATTTGATTGCTTGGTTACTTTGTTATCTTCATCCAAATGCAGTTTCTGAAATCATTTTACAAGCTAACTAAATCAAGCCGCCATATGCCTTGGTGTGTTTTCGCCAGCCTAGAATGAATGGAGCTCTTAAACAACAACAACTGCTGCTCTGCCCCCTTGAGAACCTGGGCTGAGGCTGGAAACATGCTGCTGTTTTTACAACATAATGCTTTCCCATCAAAGATGGAGGGGCTCAACCAAATGACTAATGGCATTTTTGCACAGAAGCGCAGTTATTTGTGTTTATCTGAGCGGCAGGGAAGAGAAAAAAGCCTGACGATATGGATAGAAAAAACATGTCTCCGCCATGTTTCTTTGAAAGTTCTCAAAGAAAAACAAGTCCCAGGGGAGGCATTTGAAAAGTCCATACCAGGGAATGAAATTAAATGCTGGATTTTTTTTTTGTGTGTGTGATTCATGAAACAAGGTCTGTTCTTTCTCAGGAGATTATCTCAACACCAATCACTGCTTTGACTGCGCTGCTCTGAGTCCTAGACAAGCACAAGTACAAAGGTAGACACTCAGATGAACCAAAAATTATTTGCAGTTTTATTATCTGACTGCGGGAGTGAGATAGGCCAGTAACACATTAGACCTGTCTCATTCAATCCTGTTAATACGACGCTTTGTGTTTGAAAGAGAATGTGTGGTGCTTCATCAAATTGTTGCAGTACTAAGAGGTTGCTGTAGGGCACAGCTACTGCACACAGAATGCTTTTTAAAGCATCACAAATTTAGGCCTCTCTTTATATGGCTTCTTTATTTTGCATTTGCTTTTTCCCTTACATCTCACCTGGGAATTACTCTTTCAAGACAGCCCCGCCAACAATGGAAATGGTCTGTGCTTACGCTATATGAAGCTGAGGAAACAGCAGATCCTATTAATACTTCCGAATGTGTTGGTTGAGATTTGCGGAGGGCTGGAGCTGGATATAATGCTAACATATCCGAGTGTATTTATGTCACAGGAGCTGCTCTGTTTTGGTTTGTGTGGAGAGTGCAGAGCCATGTAGGTTGAGAAAACAACAGCACTCGCTTAAAGGGGAAGGGAGGAAAGTGGCAGGACTACAGGGATCAGAGATCAAACCAATCGCCTGCAGTGAGAGGAGAAAGTAGAGAAGGAAAGGAGGAGGAGGAGGAGGAGGAGGAGAGTTTGATGGAGAGAGTTACAGAAAAGTGCTCTTATGCACAGCCTACGGGACTCTTAGGTGTGAGGGAGGAAAAGGACGACTGTCTATTTTCCAATCTCGTTCCTGTCGAGATCCCTCTCTCCATCC
Source organism: Acanthurus lineatus (assembly GCA_029814665.1). Taxonomy (NCBI): domain Eukaryota; kingdom Metazoa; phylum Chordata; class Actinopteri; order Acanthuriformes; family Acanthuridae; genus Acanthurus; species Acanthurus lineatus. The sequence continues at coordinate 7,416,241 of JAPZDV010000026.1, forward strand.
ACGCTATTTAGGTTGTGCGTGTGTGCATGCGTGTGTGTGTGTGTGTGTGATGGTATCTTCCAGCTTGCCTGGAGACATGGCACTGTGTTTCACAGCTAGATCAGCAGTAACAACCACTTCCACTACCAGAGCTGTCACATGCCGCCGCTAACAAAGCTACAGCTCCCACTGCTAACACAGGTCACATTTAACAAGGATAACAGCATGGATTGTACCCATACTGTGCTTAATGCTTGTTTCACATCAAAACTCTATATCTAATTTTACATACAGGGATCACACACTGACATACATGCATTAAGCATGATTTTGCACATTTGTTTCCCAATTAAACATTTTTTTTGTTACAAAAAGGAAGTTCTGAAATAAATAAGAGAGTAAGAGTAACAGCAAAAATAGCAGAAACATAACATGAAGAAAAAATACAGCTTGTGTCATTTAATTATTTTCTTCTTGGTAAAAATTGTATTTACTTTACATTTAATGCAAAATAATGATTGGTTAATTATACTTATCTGGTTTTCAACCTCTCCAACATTCCACTTATCCATAACTGGCTGAAAATTAAATGGGGAATTGACAGTCATTATGTGGAAAGAAGTGGTGTTAGCCAGCTCAGGTTCTCTCTGAAAATCTTCATCATTGTGTGAAAAAAAAAACAAGAACAATTAAACATGCAGTTAGTTAAGTGGCGAGGTAGGGAACAATAAATGTCCCTTGATACCTTGAATGATGAATGATGAATTTCAAACAACTGAACACAAATACTATTGTACACTTAATAAATCCAGCACATTCGCCCTGCTTATATACCACTCTCCTCTTTACTTTCTATTATTTGTAGAATGTAAGCAGCGGGAAAAGAAGAAGGAATTTTTATCCGCTGCCACCAGAGACGCAATAAAATGGCGAGGAAGATCAAAACAAGGAGAAGAGAGGAATGTAAAGGACACAGATAGATAGTGTATATAGACAGAGAGATAGTGAGAGAGAGGGAGGAGGACGTGCAGGCTCGTCCCGAGGGAGGTGCTGGCCTTAATTATGCCAGTGTGGCTCATCAGTCTCCAGGCTGGCCTATGGCCTCCACGTCCTTTCTCCTCGTGAATTGGGAATTATACATCGCAGCAGTGTTTGTCCATAGAATTAGTCTGACAGATTAACAACTAAACACCCACAGATCACACCAGGAGCCCACAGGGACCCTGCTGGCTGGGGAGCCCTGCCCAGACAAAGAGAGATAGATGCAGAAAGGGAAGTAAAAAAAATGTATGAGAAGGAAAAAATGGAGGAAAAGGGCTTTTAGTTTCTCATTCTCTGAGGCACAGAGAGAACTTTACCAGCTTGGTTATTTCTGCAAAAAACTCTGAGCCCCAAAGGTAGCAAGGAGCCTGAAGTTTTGGAAATAAAGAGAAAGAGAGTAAGAAAGAGAAGGAAAGAGAGGAAGAAATTGAGTATAATGGGGATGGATGGGGTAATGTAAAGGGTTGCAGAGAGGGGATGAGAGGAGGAGCAAGCGAGTCATGCAGGGACTTGCTAATTGGAACAACAGCAGCAGTACTCTATTCCTAAGTGACTAATTCCGTGTCAGGAAGTATTGTTAGTGACATCTTCCACTCAGCATAACGCTTTCCAGCTACAAATGTTAAGAATGGTCGCAAAAAACCCAGGAGGGGAAGCGTTTTATTACTTTATAATGGCTCGATGGAACATGCACTCAGTGGAAAAGGGGAAATGTAGATTTTGAAAATGAAAAAGTGGAAAAAAAACATGTATGGGTTTTAAGAGGCAAATGAAATCTACAATTACTCAGATGTGTTTTTATTTTATTGCACAAATGTGAATCCGAAAAACATCAACTCCAGAGCATCAAAGCTTGATTATGTTGTTTCAAAAAAGAAAAAAAAAATAAGGAATAGACTTTGCAGATGTGACAGCAACTAACATGATTTTACAGAACTCTATTTTATTTATTTTTATTTTTATTGTTTGACAATATGTTTTAATAACAGTGGAGTGGAGGTATTTGACTGTAAAAGCTCAAAAAAAAAAACTCATCACATGCTGTCAGGTTTTGTCCCTTTAGTGTAATTAAAAAGCTTTTAGGGCTTTCAAAAAATACCTAAAATAGATGAGAGGAATTCAATTTTGGTTGCAGAAAATAGACAAACAGATGCACTGGTGACATGCATTGCATAAAGATGTATGAGATGCAAAAATGTACTAGACAAAAGTTAAACAGACTTCAACATTAACTATTTTGTTGTTGTTTTTGGCTGTAACTCCTAGTGTAAAAAACAATGAACCACATTTCCTCCAATAAAATAAGTACATTAATCTTGTGTAATTATTGTAATGACAGAGCAAAAAACCAAGTTAGTAAAAATATGTTTATGGAAAATATAAATGAAACTTGTATCATCAAAATGTAAGTATGCAGTTTATTAAATGTAAGTTAAATTTAGCTAAGTAAAGTTTAGTTTATGATTTTAAGTTTTGACTCAGCAAGTCGCAATTACATAAGATGTTAAAAAAAGAATGATAAATCAATATTTTAGTATTTAAATTGTTAAATAAAATAGTTTGTAAATGAACATAAATGTTAAAGTTGTCAACACAAACAAGTATTAAAAACCAAAAACATGCTTGTGCTAAAATATACTGTCACTTGATCAAAAGTCCCATATGCGAGTGTCAACTTTCATAATGCTGAAAGAGGAACTCTCACCGAGTGCAGCTTCTCCTTGGCTTGAAATGAATGTGTTGTGCAGCAGTGGCGCAGACTCCTGAGTGCCCATCGAGTAAATGAAATGCTGTTAATGTTTATTCTCAATCTATGATACAACCACTCCAGCGGGCTGTGAGCATAAACACCAAGTTCCCTCAGATCAGTTTATTGCCTTCCTGTTTTGATCACGACACTATGACAGACAAATGCAAAGTGGTTGCAATGAGATGTGATGTTATTCACCGGATCAGCTTCTCTCTCCACTTAACTCCGGTGACAAAGATATTATAAGGCATTATCTGTGTGTACGGGGTGGGGGGGTGGGGGGGGCAGCGATACCTGCCCTCTTGACAAAGGCCAGCTTTTCAGGAGGAGACAATGGTGTCGGTGCTGGAGGAGCTCTGTTGTAATTGAGTATTAATGAAGGGGGTGAGGAGGGGGATGCCTGATGTCTGATCTGTTAGCAGTGGCAGGGCCTCTGTGGCGCAGGCAGCCAGTGTCTCTGTGTTTTAGAGGATTTGGTTATCTATTATGTATGAAGGATTAGTCTCCTTCTGCTCCTTCCAACGGTGGGATATCAGCTCCTCGATAGCCTTGACTGCCAGGCTCCACACTTGTTTGCAGATTTGGAGCCCCCACTGCTGCACCCCACCCCCTCCCCCCCACCGACCTCAGAGTCCTGTTTAACCTTGAGGACGGAGAGCCAGAAGTCCTGCTAACGATCCAATCCTAGTGGGAAACACCGCTCGTGGTCTGTGATACATAACTGGTGGATCAGGTGGTCTGGGACGGTTTGGGGTTAAGCGGTTAGCGCCAAAAGGGAACACAGGCACTCACTCACACACACACACACACACACACAAGCGGAAACACAGGTACTTTATGGCACACACAAACACATATACTGTAAATTTACAAAACCGCCACACACACTGATTCCTGCATACATATATATATATATACACACACACAATGGGGCCACAGGGTTCAGCTGCTCACCGACAGCTTAGAATTGGCTTGTTTCATATGCATATAAATATTAATAAAAGATCCTCGACGGGCCACAGTCCGGCTATGCTCCTGTAATCTCTTACAATTGAAAGCCAAGGCTCATGAGATGAGAAGGAGAGGAGGCAGAGAAAGAGGGAGAGAGAGAGAGAGAGAGAGAGAGACGGGAAAAGAGAAAGAAAGAGGGAGAATGAAAAGCCTTTGTGATTTATCATTCTGAAAATGTCTCAGATGTGGAGAAGGTCTGTAATCCATCAAGATCTCTTTTCTTATTAAATTCTTCAGGATACACTTTCCACTCCCTAAATGTGGCTCTCTATCCCTTTTGATTTGATGCATAAATAGATAAAAGACTAAGAACTACGTGAAACACCCATGTCTTTGGAGACAAAGTAAGGTTTATGCAATTACACTCACGCTATATGAACACTGAGGCACTAATGCCATGCTACTGATAATACAATAGACACGAGTAAAGACTGTCTTTCTTTTATCTGTATCGGTAATATCACAGGTCTCTTTTTGTTGTTTTCTTTTTGAAATCTAAGTCTTCTAGTAGAAACATTGAATATTACATGCTTTATAAGCCTCTGAAAAGTATTTCCAACGCGTGCAAATCAATGGAACAACTAACAAAACAGTGCACTTTCACTGAGACATTTTTTATGGAGCAATTTCTATGGCAGACTTGATCAGAACACCGTTCACAAAAGCTGTAAATCCCAGATGATTTTGTCCTGGATGTGTGTATAGAGCAAAATAAGCAGCTCGATAATACCTTCATATGCCATCTGCTGACCCGTTTGATTCTTTTTTGAAGCTTCCAAATGAAATCAATCAGTAATGTTGTAAATAATTCAAGGTAAACATATTTTTTTCAGCTTTTTTTCTCCTTTAACTCTTCTTTCCATTTAGCAAACATGTTCTTAGATGTTTGACTTTGATGAAAGCAATCACAACACCTGTCCAGAGTGGAGCTGTAGCCTTGTGGGTAAAATGAGTCTAGTTGTAGTTGATTTTTTTTTTAGCATTGTCACTTTATAGGCTCTTTTTGTAGAATATGAAGATATCTGACTTTGGCGACTCCTAGTGGAGGGATCAAAAAGCAGCTGCAAAAACTGTGGCAGACAACAATGCACATTTTTAACAGATCTCATCTACTTTTTTACAAGTTATCGCAGCACTTCTGCTCCAATACAAAGGACATGATCCCTCACCAGCTTCCCACCTTTTCCAATCACTTTAGTTCTATTGCAAAAACAAGCTGGGGGTCCAGCTGCAGGTTACAGAGCACACAGAGAAAACACTTTGGGGATAAAATGCATTCATGGCTTGTGAGGACACATTCTTCTTTTTCTGTTACTTTCATGTTTTATCATTACCATTGTGCCTGGCTTCCATTGTCAGAGTGACAGCCACCCCAGATCACCCCATATTGACTTACTTAGAGGAACCCAATTGAGAGCAAAAAATGAAACACAACATCAATTTGAAATTGAAGGGGTTCAGACAATAGCTGTTTTGTTGTTAACATGTTGTAAAAAAGTTTTAGACTCATAAAGAGAAACATGTTAGGTTAGGTAAGGTGAACGTGGTTTTTATTAATGCACAGGTGGATCATAATAGTGTTTCAGGTTCTGAGACTACCTCTGTCTTTTTCATCTCCACTTCCAATAAGTGATCTCAATGGCTTTTATTTATCGCTACGTGTAACAAACCCATTTGGAGAAAAATACCATTTGAGCTGTAATTATGAGAGAAGGAAAAAAACTAAAGACACAAAGGCAGAATAAAAGAGACAAAGAAGTATAGTGCACAGGCACTGGCCACCACCAGTGACTTTCTAATGAGGTGGTAGTTGCTATGGTGACAAGGCTTTATGAGGCTCTACCAAAGATGAGGCCTTGCCCTGTACCAGTATGGAGTGTTTGTGTGTCCATGGGTGTGTGTGTGTCCTTTGTACGGCCATGCTAAGCTTGCCTCACCATGTCCTCAGGCAGGCTTGGAGGCTGTGAGTCAGACTGAAGAGGCCAGGCTGTGATAAGATGTTACCAGCAGTCCTCAGCCCAGAACCGTGCCCTTTCTCCGAGGCTCGGCCATGGCGCCGCGACATTCCCTGGCTCTCTTGCTGTGCCCACCCCGGAGATGGCACTCCGCAGGGGGCTACACGTCCAATTACATCCCCGGCTCTGACCTTTTTCTCTTTTTCTCTTTTTTTTTTTTGGCTTCCTGGCTTCCTGACTAGCTTGATTTGACCAACCATGCAGACCACAAGTCATAGCCTCTGTCTCTGTGTGTTGTCGCTATTTGCCACAGCACTGAGTGGAAAATCAGGGAAGGGACCTCTGCCTAATGCTCCCAGATAGCTGTTAATTCAATAAGTGAGTGGCCTTGTCTTGATTTGCCCTTGTGGAGAGAGTAAATGGATGAAAGGGATAAAAGAAGAAGAAGAAGAAAAATGAATAAAATACTAAATGGAGAGCAGAGTAAGAGAGAGAAACACAAAGCATAAGAGGGAATCTTGTCTCATTTTATGATTCAACCGTCTCCCACCTACACCGCCTCCCCAACCAAAGACTCACAAGCTAGCATGCACACACACACACACACACAGTGGAATTAGTCTTTAGTTGTCAGTGTTAGCTTAGAGGCTTCAGAATCAAAAAAGCCACTCCCTTGATCCCTGGAACGTGCATATGTGTGAATATTTACACACAGTTATATCGGTGTGTCTCTTAGCATGTGTGTGAAATGTAGCAAGGGAAACACACAGGAGAGCGTTAATGAGGCTCGATTTATCTTTCCATATCATTCCCATATTCCACACTTGAATTAATTAGTTAGTGTGGAACTTGTCTGTAGCATTGAAAGCTCAAGCTTTTGGACCCCCGGGACCTTTCGAGGGCCCCAGGGAGAAACAGAGGTGAATGGACCCTTACATATATGAACGTATAGACCTGTTAACAAGCACTTACCTATTAACTCGTCTGTCAGAGCCTGACTGATGTTACCATCATCTGCAGCCTCTGGCCAAAAGAAAAAAAAATGTAGATGCAACATTCCCTCTCCTTCTGTTTTCGACTCCACCAACTCCTGTGAGAACCATCTGGCCTTTTAACAGCTAACTCCTTTACCACAGTACTTCACCACTTACATGTTCAGCTAGTTGCTAAGTGTGGGTTTATAAAAGATTTTCTGCAGAGAACAGCTGCCTCCTGCTGTTTGATACAGCGCTCACTGAAAAAAGTTAAACAAAGCTGTTGTTTGTTCATGTTGTTTTTTTTTTCTCACCCTAATAGCTACAGATTATTAGTTTTTCATTTAAGCTAAATGCTTCAATTTATGTGTGTCTTTTTAATTGCTGAAACTGAACTTAACAAATTTATTACATTAAAGAAGCATCAAATATTTTGTGTGATTGTTTACTTCAGTTATCTTTAATTTGGTTTGTATTATTTCAGTGTTGTTAAATAGTCGCTAGAGGGAACTGAAACAGGAAAGTTGCGGGAATAAAAACCAAACAGTGTTTTAGTTAGGTCATAACTGTCAGTGTGCTTGGCACTGCAACTGCCTCTTCTCCCATTATACACACTCATTTGATTCTCCGTTATTATAAATATTATTGATTAGTGCTTTAATTAAATTAGCAAAGCAAAGTTGCAAATCAGTAGACAAGAAAAGGCACATTTTTTGATGCTTAAGCCGAACGACCCACTGCACCAAATTCCATTTAATGATTTGTTTCATTGTTTTAATGCACAGTCATTCATCTCACACATCTTTTGTATCTATTTAAATCTACATCGCTGCAAAAAGTACAGTAGTCAGTGAGTCACTAGAGTGTGCTCCTCAACAAGTTATTCTATATTAAAATACAGAGGATGCAGGTGCACAATTTAGTTTAAAAAAAAGATGTTTGTTCACAGTGCAGCGATTGGAAACTTAAGGTTTTTTTTTTCAAAGATAGCTGTACTCTCCTCCTCTTATCCTCCAAAAAAAAAAAAATAATGTGGGCGTCTGCCCCCTTGATATTTCAATGGTGTCTCCGTCTAGCTGTGTGACAGGCTTTTTACTCAGATGGCTGCCGCTGGCGCTGTTTTGAGAGCAAGAAGATCGGCATGTCATACAGGGGCGTCCACAAACAAGTCATCTCTGAAATCCAGCTGACAAGCACTCATCAATTAGCCTGGTCTTGGATGATAACATGGCTGTTTTTTTCACTGGCTGTGACATCACACTCCATTTCATTTAAAAGAGGCAGCGCTCACTGTCTCAGTGAAAACAGTCAAATAAAAAGCAGCGAGGACTCATCCTGTCAGCGTGTCACATTATTTTCTGCAAAGATCGTCATATGTTAAACTCAGATTTTTATGTACATGTAAGCTCCATCCATGAGAAATCATTTGCAGCCATCGCTGTGTGTGCACGCAGCCAATTCCCCGGCCTTTAGGGGAACATGCCACTCTGAAGACTTCTAAAATACGGCGAGGATATGCAATCCTAACCAGCAGTCTCAAAGCAGGTCGTGAGTCTTAACCCAGCGGGAACAAGGGAGGTTCTAAGCTCTCTTTGTATAAGACTTGAAGGTTCTAAGATCAAATTCCTCCGAGCCATATAGGCTTGTAAAGGGAATACCGAGATGTGCTTCTAGGCATCTCTTTCCCCTCTGCAAGACTAGTGGAGTGTGGGATTCTCCTGGTCCTCCACACAAACAGATCCATCTGACATGACAGACCTTAACCCCTGAGGGCCCACTTAACTCACAGCCACATTAATTGAATCTGGCCCTTGTGAAAGCACTAGAGAAACCCTACAGCATGTAATCCAGTATAGAAAAAGGCGGATTCAGAGCAAAAAAAAAGAGAATGCACGTCATGGGTTGGGATTTGATGTGTTTTGAATGCAATGAAGCGGAGGACTGTGATGTGTGTTCCTCAGATCATTAGGCTGAATCAGCTGAGAGTCATCTGAAAATGCCGCTTTATGGGGCAATTCTCACAGCTAACTGGTTACATCCAATTGTCTCTGGTTTCTGCTGTCTATCTCTCCCCTCCCTCGCAGGCTGCTGCAGGTAATGAAGAGGTTTCCTGAGCATATTTCTTGTATCTGTTTTCCCTCAGGGATCTCCATGGAGATAAAGTTGACCTCTTGGTATCTCCACTTCGCAGGTGAGGGAGGTAAGGGATAGGAGCTCGGAGAACATGGGGGGGATCATGTCAGCACACGCACCCATGTGCACACCGAGAGAGAGGGAAAAAGAAAAAAAAAGAGACACACGCAGAGCAAACACACAACTCTTTGCAAACACATTCCCCTTCCTTTCACCTCAATATAACCCCTGTGTTTACTCCCAAGAACAACATTTTCACTCTGTCTCACTCCGCCTGAGGATTAATTCAGTGGATAGAGGCTGATAATACAGACCTACAGAAATCTGGGGCTCCTCCTTTTACAAATGTCAGATAAAGTCATCATCATCATTTTATTACACAAAGCCGATTACTCCTCCAGCCAGGCTCATGTAGGGATAAAAGTGGGGATCGGGTGGAGAGCCCTGACACAAATTGGATTTCCGCTCTGCTATATCCTTAAATATAGATTTATTATCCATTAACACACCAGTATCCCTAGCTAGTTGCAACACAGGGATTTACTCTAATGAATAGAAATCATGCATTTGAAAAAAAAAAGAAGTAATTATTTACTTTCTATGGCTTATTGAATTTTGGAGCAGAAAAAATGTAAGTAAGTGAGTGAAAAGGTGCAGGGAAAATACTCTTTTTTGCACATCCAAGTGTAGCAACCTACTCTGGTATAGAAATCCAGATGTTGTAACAGCTTCAGCGTTTTTTTTCACAGCAGCAGAAAGCGGATACAGTCACATCAGTTGTATTCATGTTCTCAAGTGTAAGTACATTTACTGGTTAAGACGCTTAATTCTGAATAAAAACGTGTAACGTTAAATGCTCTCATTAGTCAAAGCTGCTTTTCACAGTATGTGTATGTGTGGATGCATGTCTGCATGTTTTTTACTGTGTGCGACTGAACACGCTTATAAAGTAGCATTATTTAAGCATGTTTCTTTTATTTCTGTGCGTGTGTGAATGGATGCCGCAGTGGCCGCGTGTGTGTCTGTTCCCGTATCCCTGTGAGAGTGCGCATGTATTGAGGGTCAGAGTTTGTTTCTCTCCCTGGCTGGTTGCTGTTGGCAGGATTAGCGACAGGACAAGATGTTCAGTAAAAGCCCTCAGTTAGCTTTGCCAAACATTGCATAATGCTCCATTTAGCGCAGCACAAATTTGAGGATTTACTCTTAGACCTCTGACCTATCAGTGGGCCCTTTGTGGATGGATGAACCTAAAATGCGTTTTAGCAGATGGATAATGTTTGTGGTGATTTTCCTTGGCTTAGTGGCTAAAAATGTGTTTTTGCTTCGCCTGTGAGCTGTTGTTTCTGTATGTATCACAGATAACAGATGAACCGGTGGCTGCTTGTTCTAGCTTATATATTTCAACAACAACTGCTAGATGGAGCAGGCTCACGCCGCATATATGCCTCAGTGCTGTGCGGACACACAAGATCGGCTTTGTAACAACACTGTTCAGGGCAACATTTCACTTCTACCTCTCAGGAAAACATAACATTTGTGCTTCATCATTAAACATAAATGACGGATGTGGGAGAAGTTAGACTGACAGGAGGACTCTCCCCCCTCAATCAGCTGACAGTGGAAACTAATGTCTGACTTCTTGCTGTCTCCTCAGTGCTGTCCAAAGTGATGGGCAGAGGGAAAAAGTCCAGTTCAGCAATATTTCAAAAGTATGAGTGTAACCTGAGAACTGGGCAACACTAGAGCCTATAAAGATCATTAGAGTCCTGTTGGAGGAATAAAAGGTGATTTCTTATAATTCCTGGCAGAGAGTAGATATATAATACTCACATAAAAAGGCTTTTTTCCCAATGTAAAAATGTCTTATTTTTGTGTAAGTGCAAAAGAAACTGCTCCTGTCAGGCCACAGATCTCAGCCATGATTTGCTTTTACTGTACATCGTTGTGCCTTGTCCTCTCCTCACTACACTCTCCCCATCCTCGCCCCTCTGTCTTTCTTAGAACTGCATTTCTGTTTATCACTCCTGTTTCTCACCCTGCCAAATTCTCCTCTCTACACTTTATTCTATCCCTGGGTACCTGGCTTTCTCTCCTCTACTGCTGTGCTTGTCTCCCTCCATTTCTCTGCCTCCCTCCCCGAGATGACTCTAAGTCATCTTCACACAGAACTACTCTCATCTCCTCTCTCTCCATCCCCAACCATCTCTTTATTGACTTCTACTTGTCCTCCCATCCATCCTTTCCATCTCTCCAGGCTTTTAGAGTGAATGATACAGATAGATGCTCTCTGCACCCTTTCTCAAAGCTCTCACACACAATCAACAGCTTCTGCACTCAGCAGTCTACCTCTCATCTCCCTCCCTCTTCCTCTCTCGCTCACAGAGGCACACACAGACAAACACACACACACACGCACACACTGCGTAAGTCTCTTTACACTTTGTCCATCTCGGATCAGAGGAGTGCAGGTTGATACAATGGGGGCAACAAAGCACTTCACTTGTTTTCATGAACACTTGCTATAGGGACAGAGCTTTACCTCCATTCCCCTGATAAAAATATATGTCAAGTCACACTGTACTGTGGTAAAAGTTGCCATTTTGTTGGTAAAATACATGATGTGTGACACTGCCATGAGTTTGACAATGCAGATGATATTTTTTTTTTGTTACACAGTGTTGAAAGAGGTATTCAATTATTCAACTTTGATGGAAGCAACAAAACCACATTGTAACACAAGTATCATCAGTCAGCTCTACTTATTCTAAGATAGGTCATTATATTACAGAGTAGTCTCAGTTAGCCTTGTAACTCAATCTCTTCGAGCAGGGTTATTGTACCTAACCAAAAGAAAAAATTTAATTAAAGAGTTAAAAAATGTTATAAAAAACTAAATAAAAGAAAGTAAAGTAATATCTCAAATTAAAAAAGCTGACTGAAATGATATTGCTTGGTCAGAAAACAAAATTCAGTAACAAAAAAAAAAAAAGAATTCAATTCATATCAGTTTTTTTGTCCTTGTAAAACTAAAACCAAAACTCTTTTGAAAAATTGAAGCCAAAACTAGCAAATGCACTCTAAAACATGAACCTAACTAGACCTGTACCTAATACTGATGCATGTGTAAGCAGCATTTCAGTGTTGTTGCTCTTAATTGCATGTATGTGCATGTACATGTTGCATGACATGAAATTAGAATAACATAAACCTGAGAAACGCAGGAGCAAAGTGAGAGGGTGAGGGGTCTGATTAGGGGCCTGCAGCTCCCAGATCACACAAATGGGAAAAATGGGAAAAATGTTTGTGTATGTATTGTGTAAATGTGCAAGAGAGGTTATTTGCAGAAATATACATTTTCTCAGAGTGCTATTTAAGCTAATTTAACTAAAAAACAAAAATATATACCAACAGGCAAAAAATAAACAAATATCAGGTTTAGGTATTTTAATTTCTCTTCCTTTAAGGAAGAATAAAACAGATCGAAAATCATCACCGGTAATGAGGCTTGTGTATACAGCTACAACTCAGAGTCCTCACAGTGGAAAGCCTGCAGTCTTCAGGACTGAAGAGGGCGTGTCAGGTCAGGAGCACAACCAAGAGCATGCTGGTGTTTTTCTTTGACAATTGCGGGGTTGTGAACCATGAATTAGTTCACAAGTGTCAAACTGTTAACGTCAAGTATTACTGTGACAATCTCCAGGAAAACACTTGGCGCAAACAACCTGCAGCACTGTGGCAATTGAGTTTTTTTTTTTTTTTCCAACATGCTAACGCCTTCTGTAATGACAGGTGTATGTAGGCGAAGGTGTGTCAAGCTGACAAAAAACAGGAACCTACTAACTTTACACAAGGGGGAATGCTTATTTAATAATTAAATCTATCAGCTTCAAATGAAGAAAGAGAGTGAGCAAAACAGGAAGAAAAATAACTTCTGAGTTTCAGCTAGAAAGAACACCCACGGAAAACATAAGACCCCATTAAAGACAAAAACACTGATGGATGGAGTTTTGCTTCAGCCTCGACTACAATTTAAAAAAAATTCTCACCCTTTTATAACTGAACAACGATAATGAAGGCTGGGCTGGATGCCTGCACAGACCATCCCGGCTAACGTGGGAAGCTAGCCAAACTCACCTACAGGAACAGCCACTCACTTAGAAGAAAAACTATGACCTGACTAAGCTGGTGAGTTATCAACACACACATACCTTCACATAGCAAAGATTTAATACCTAAAGAGATGGCACGTTTATATTTAATGCAACACGGCTAGAGAGAGGCACTAGTTTCTAGTTTGCTAGCTTAGATTTAACTCTAATTATGAGTCAGGTTAGCACAGCATAACATAACTACTGCAACAACATTGTTGTCATTCACAAGCCCTTTAAATGCTGGAAAAGACTTCCTGCAAATCTTATCTTTTCCCCTTAAATGAAGTTAAAGCTGTAAGGTTTGCCTTTTTTGGGAAGCGATCCAGCTGGAAGTGATTCAGAGATGGAAATGAGAGTGATTAGATTCAATTCAAGGCACTGCTGCATAATCTAATCCAGTGAATTTACTGTAAACCTCCAAATTCTATCATTAATTCTGCATTTTACAATCATGGTAATTTTCTGCCCTTAGATTGAGTCAGTACTGTACTCTGCTCTTGCACTTGAACTGTTCCTTTACATTAAGTCATGTCATGATGTTGTGTATGTCTGTGGCAGTTTCATCTGAATGTTTCTTAACAGCATCATATCAAATTATTATAACGTGATCCTCTTTGTATTGATTATAGTGAAGCAAGAGGTGATAAACACTCTGATTAAGAGAAAAGTCTCTGCATTGGAATCCTGTTCCCCAGATGGCTGAGCCTGCACTGGGTTAAATTATCACGTCACTCTGCTTAAACACCAGATTACAACGCACACTGTAAAAGAGATTTTTCCTCTCTCCCTCTCTCTCTCTGTCAGTCTTTTTTCACATTATAACTATTTGCACACACGCACTTACACACACACGGGCACACACACTTCCTGCTTTACACCATAAGCTCCTGTTGTACACACCAGGCTGCAATGATGAACGAGCCCTCTGTCTTTTACAGTGTGATAAAGCTTTCTGTCTGGGCTCAGATACGAAGGTTATTGTTGGAACGCCGTAACCTTTTATTTCATCTGCTGTAAAAAGAAATCAATTAAGAGCTAGGTAGGATCCTGCCTTGCTTTTAGCACAACTAATCACATTCTGCACACCCACACTTGAGGGTTGTTTTCTCCTTTTTTTCCCATTTTTTTTATTCTAATGTCATCTTTTCATGTCTTTCCCATTCTTTCCAGCTCTCTCTCTTCCTTTCTGTTTAATTTGTGACAGCAGGAGCCGTCAGAGCTCCCATTTAACCCTATGCCTGCAGCTTTAATAGCTTTAATCACTGCTTCACCATGGCAACCTGTCCGGACAACCAGTCAAATCCCACCAGTAGTATATTCTGTATATCAAAGTCTGCATCCAGTAGCTACCACCTCCATGGAAAAAAAACAAAAACAAACAAAAAATACTCTTGATTTCAGTCAAAGGAAATCTACAAAGATTGAAGTAAACTAGGAATTAAAAAGATGAGCAAGAGTAACAAGAGAATATATTAAGCCAACGACACCTCACCAAGGAAATTAATCAGTTCAGACATATCCTCCACAATAAGAGGAATTTCTGACCACTTCACTTGCTGCACCTGCAAATGATAAAAATAATTTATGGCAAAGCCTTGGGAAGACACAAAAGGGAGCACAAACTCCAATTAAAATGTAGCAGGTTGCAGATGATGCAGAAGTAGATTGATTTCCAGTGCTGTAGGATCAATTGTACAGTATCATAGGACTCAACTCCAGTGGTGCTGTGACTGCCATCTGTAATAAGCATCATGTTGTTCTGTCAGCATCCTAAGCATCTGCCTGCACAAAACCTCCTTCATGGAAAGCCTCGCTAACACGGGGCTACATTGTAAAGATGGTCCCTTTATAAAACGTTGAATGTTGTGAAGCAGTTGGTTTGGTTTAGGCGCTACAACTACTTTGTTAGGTTTAGGATACAAAACTTCTCGGTTAGGTTTAGAGTTAGTTTGTTGACTTTTTGCTTTCACAGAGGCTCCAGTCTCAGTCTCCTCGCTGAACATTCTGTGTGCCCCTCTTAGGAATTCTTCACTCTTTATACTCGGTCAGGTGGAGCTGTTGCTACGACGTCCAATATTGATGCAACTGGCTTTACTACAGAGTGAGTTGAACAGAGGTACCCCCTTCTTTTTTTTAAAAAAAGTATCCAAGGTTCTAGAGCAAAACTGCTTCACGAGACAAGCTGGGAGCAAGAACAGGTTGAAGGATGTGATCTACCTTTAAAAATACACATATTTTTCTAGCAGACCTTCACCTCTCTTGTCTTACCAAAGCAGGAATAAATCTTTTAGAGAACAGGGAATAGATTTTTGGATTCCTTACCCTATCTCTGCATCTATAGAAAAATGTGTCAAATCCATTATACTTAATACTGAGTTATTTTATTTATCATATGCAAACAAATGATAAAATACACAATAAGGAGTAAACTTGACACGCTCATGTGTAGACAGTACGTTTGTTATGAAGCTACCACCAGCAGTCAGTTAGTTTAGCAAAAAAACTAAAAGCTAGCTTTTTTGAGGACACTATGGTCATGTTTTCAGAACTGTTCTTGATATCATACATTTTTTTAATATATATGCTTCTTAAAATGTAAAAATAAAAAAAAAATGCTAAAAATATCTGTATGGTGTGTTGTAAACAAAGATTGGCATCTTCTTACCAGCAAAGCTGCACCATTAAAATGAAGATTTCTTGAGAAGATGTAAAAGTGGAGGGAGATAGACTAGAAAAACACAGGCAGAGGGAGGTCACGACAAGCTGGTGAACCAGGAGCACAGATCGGTTAATGTACAACACAGGAGAGTAATAAGTTGATGTGAAACTGGCCATAGCAATAACATTACACTGGTGAAGACTGAAGTAAAGAGCTGTGGTGTACGGTACCAGTTCATACTGCAGGAGCTCGATGGCTTGATTAGTGGATGGGATGCAGGTGTGCAGACTGATTGGCAGCTGGAGGCAGGTGACTGATGGTGGGGGGTGGTGGTGGAGGGGCACGCCCAGACAGACAAACAGACTGGTAAAAGAGAGAGAGAACAAACAAGACGCACAAAGACGGGGGAAGGAAGAGGAAAACAGTATGAATGTGAGAGAGACACATTCAAACCGTTGCATTTCTCATTAACTGACTGACACAAAACATTCCCCCCGTTATAGTAGCCATAAACAAAAACTTTTATAATGCAGTGCAGTTAATGTTTTCTATGCACTGTGTCTAGTTAGAAGAAACCAGTGTTCTTTGTGTGACCACTAAAGTAGGTCACAAACAAGGCAACCTTATGCAGATTTATTCAGAATTATAGCAGAGAGTATAACTGTGACGGCTGTTCTAATTAGCAGGTATCTGCTCTTTTCTCACTTATTTCCTCAACTTTCTACCCTCACCTCGATGCACAATGCACACCTTAACCTTTCTCATTTTCTTCATCCTGTTTTTCTCTCCCTTTCTCTGTATTTGCACAGCCTGCGAAACCACATGCTGCACTGGGGTCTGATTAAAAAAAAATAATAAAAAACAAGAAAGTTTAAGAGAAAAATTCTCTATTTTTCAGGGAATAGGCAACAAAAAATCCGAAAGAACCTCTCCTGTTCTTTTGTCTGCTCACCACACCACACATTCCCTTTCATTTCCCCAACATGACAAAGAAATTGAGAAATTTTCTTAGCCGAGCTGGTGTGTTACCTGACCCCTTCTCTGCAGAGCAACGCATTTCTGTTTATCATTCACTCTCATTTTGCCCCTACAAAATTCTTTTCTCTCCAACCTTAGTTCTCCAGTCCATCCCTCTATCTCTCTGCCACTGATGTGCTCGCCTATTCCCTCCTTATTCTCCC
Organism: Acanthurus lineatus; assembly: GCA_029814665.1. Lineage (NCBI taxonomy): Eukaryota > Metazoa > Chordata > Actinopteri > Acanthuriformes > Acanthuridae > Acanthurus > Acanthurus lineatus. The sequence continues at coordinate 7,433,075 of JAPZDV010000026.1, forward strand.
TACCTCACCCTTTCTGTCACTACATTCCTCTGCCCGTGTCTCCTGGAGGGTAGGAGGAAAGAGAGGTTTTAATTAGGTGAACACATCTTAGCTCCAGGGGAACCAGAGAAGGCACGCTGACACACGGCCGCTTCTTTGGCACCGTGACCCAGCCGAGGAGTGTGGCGATCAGGGCGGAGAGCCTCATCTCACCCAGTCCCTGGAGGCCCTGGCACCGCGGCTTCGGCATGGTTCCCAGATCTCTCCATCTTGTTTGTGTCAGTGTTACTGTACAGACTCCCATCAGCAGCAGTAATGGTTGTCTAATAGGGCACTCCAGCCCTGCCTGTGGACGGTAATGAGGACGGCTGCCAGCCCGGCACAATCATCCTTGCTTTGCACTGCACACGTGTGTGGCGTGCATGTCCAAGTCACTTTTTTCTTTCTGTAGGAAGCGATCCCCCTCCCAATCCACTTTTTTCTCTCTCTCTCACTGTCTATCATACGCTAAAACAGTCCCAGACTAATTCCATCAGTCACCCTGAGATTGTATTACATAAGTAGGAGTCAAAGGCTCAGTGGGAGTTTGGCCTTGGGGTAAGTCTGTTTGCTTTACCTTAGATACCCTATAGTGATAGTCAAAGGGGGAACAATTACATTCTAACCTGCAGCGCTGCAGAAGAGTACTTATATTTCCCCTTTCATCTTGTCCTCTCTGTCTTTTCTTTGCACTTACTCTTTCTCTATCCGTCTTCATTAGCATCACAGTGCAGCTGTATTTATCGTTCTTGGAGAGGATCAGTGGCCTGCCTGGGGGCTGGTGTGATGAAGTTAAAAACTCACAAACACACACTTGCACACGCGCACACACACACACACAGACACTCATGCACAGATCCTGTTGGGTCCTGTACGTGAAACGACTCTATACGTACAAAGACCCTGAGGGTATTGGATCTAATGAGGACACTGAGCAGGGTTACCATAACAAGCTTTGCACAGTGTGTGCGCTCAGCTACACACCGTTTCCCCCACTGTCCATATCAAGTGAAAGGGCCCTTTGAAGCAGTAAAGGTACCATTAGTTGGCCTGCAATCTGCTGGTGAGAAAAAGACGGCAAAAGAAAGATGAGGTAAGCAAGATCAAGAGATGTATAAGTAGCGCTTTCATCTCAGGGTTGTCAGGAATCTTCTACATTCTGTTCACGTCAAAGGCAATTGGCAGAGGCCTTTATGCCACACCAACTGAAAAATAAAAATTGTGGGTTTTTCTTTCTTCGACAGCTGACTGAAATGATACGAAGCAATCTCCTGCTCCTGATTGGAAAGTCGCTGGGTCCTGATTTGCATGGAAAGATATGTATAGCCATCTTTGCAGCCACTTCCCACTTTTATGACTTTTTGTTTCCGAGTGTGATTTCGCTAAATGGAGACAAATGCAGAGAGACAAACTAACCAAACAATATGAATCTCAAGTGGATGATTTACAATTTTCACCACCTATAGTCAATGACGTCTAAAGAGCCAAAGTTAAAGCCTTTTAGTCACTTTACACTACGTAAACTCTTTTCTCTGCTCCATTATTCTTTAATTGGGGCTGTTAATTGCTTCTTTAATGGCTTCTCCAGGACCCAGAACTGGCACCGTGGGAGACAGAGGCCAAGGATGGCTCATGTCACCCTACTTGGCAGACACAGAGCCGGACAGGGAAACACAACCTCACTGACCTGGCAGCTGGAGGCTTAAGCAACATTATCAGGCTTAAGGGTCAGCTCTCCCTGGCAGCAAGCAGAATGTATGCATTAAGTAAAACAAATTATAATTTTCTCTGTAGTCTGCTGAGTACTTAAGAGTCATTAGTCTAAAGATTAACTTAAACATCCCTCTGGAACGGGATCATTATTGCAGGTATTGTGTGACAGGGAGAGAAATGTAAGAGTATTGGGTTTAATCTGTACATAGTGACCTTAAGGTGAAACGAGATGGCACATAGCTCCAGAAAAGAAACGCTAAAGCCTCCCCTCTTTACCCAGAGTTCTCAGCACTCTCACAGCAATTCACTTCCCTCACGTGTTCTGTTAGCATTAATAACTTTTCTCAGCAAGAGCAAGACATTTGCTCAAGATATGATAAAAAAAAATCATCACAAGTTTCAGTGTTAGTTAATTAAATCTACCACCTGAAGTTCTCCAGCATCTTAATAAAGTCATTTCCTCTCACCTATTGATTCTAATGCAACGCACGAGTTTTGGACAGAAATGTCAAAGTGCTCGTTGTGTTCCCACTCCATAACCACTGTGTCATATCTGACCTTTTCCTTCCATCACTGTCATCGCCACTCATGTCTCGCTATCAAGCAGGCTTTGTACACCTGGAGAAGTGACTGACTGAACAGCAAGACGGCGTGTTGACAAACCGACGGGAAACAACCTTTTGAATGAAGATCAAACTGCCATTTTCTGTTGCCAACGCTGATTTATCAATTTTCTGTGAGTGGAAACTGACAAGTGCAAAATTACCTGCAAACTGTTTATGCTGGTTTGTGTTAAAGACAAAAGTAAGTTTCTGATGAAAATTTCTACAAAAAATGTATATTTAACTTTGTGCATCATTTACAATGCATAGGCTGGAGGCAGAAATTAAACTTTCAGGGTATATGTATGTCGCCTAAAACACAAGATGTAGTCCATTGCAAAGTAGTCCAGCAATTTTAAACTTTCAGTGTTTTTGAGTTGTTAGTCTTTTATTCCTTTGTGTTTAACCAATATCCTAAAAACCTGTGGGGAATGTAATTACATCTTAACTTCACAGGTAAATGCTTAGATTTTGGTGGTCTAAGTTCACTGTGACCTCACATAACACGTTTAGGGTCATATGTCAAAAATTTATTTGCAAACTATGACAAAATACCACACATATGTCTAAAATGAGGAAATAATGACAGTTTTGTTACCAAAAGGTCAAAGGACTTCCACACTGTGACATAATATTCTGTAAAAACTGTTTTCTGGTCATAACACACCATAGATCAAGAACAAAGGCGGAGACTGTTGCCATTTTTCACATTTGGTCAGATGCTAAGTTGGTGACACTAATCTTGGGTGCTGACTTTGAAACTGGTTGTTGAGATCCTCTGTGCTGCCGGGTTCAAGGTGTGTTTAAAGCATCCACATTTACAATTTTAGCTTCCATGAAGAAACATGCACGTTTGAATCACTGTGGTCCAACATTAGTTCACTGGTTTTGTTCATACTGAGCCTCAGGTGATTGTTGTTGCAACATATGATGAAGCTCTAGTCAGAAAAAAATTGTCTCTGTGAGTGACAGCTTATTGGAAAATATTTAATGGAATCAAACATATTACAATATACCGATAATTTTTTCAAAAAGTAAAAATACCTCACATTGGACTAATATAAACTTAATAAAATTTACAACTGAATACCTGATATTAATCTCTTTCGAATTCTTCACAACGTATTTAATTTGAGTCTGGACAGACGTGGACGTGAACTGAAAACTGACTTGTTTGTGGCAGAAAACAAAGGCTTAAAAATCTAGTTAGGAATATCTGATAACTTCTGCATCAGTAAAAGCATCTGCAACTTGAAGAAAATATTCTGCAGTTTCCACAAATCTTTGGCTTAAATGGACCACAGAACAAAGAGTACAGTCAGGGACTCCGCGTGCTGCATGACTCAGCTTTGATTCCATTTGATCATACAAAGCAATCAATAGCCCATCACAATGGTTACCTATTAATCTCAGATCAAAATCAATTCAGTTTACATTCCCATACAACACAGGTAACAAGATTCTCCACACAATGGTAGGCACACACTAACTGCACAATTACCCATTCAGCACCGGGCACTCACTCACAGATATAAACGAGCTGTCAGAAAGCCACGAGAAAACTAATTGGATTGAGAAAAAAATGAACAAGGATTTTGTCGTTTGGTCAATACTAACAGCATGGATTGGGAGTTTTACATAAAATCTACTTAGACTTTGACAATAGCCAATTGACGCAGCCTTTGGGGGGTGAATACAATCTTGTTGTTTTGCTTTCTGTCTTGGATTCATTTTAAGTAAACATGTTTTCAATGCCGGCCTGAAAAAAAATCTAAAGGAAAGAGGTCTCTGAAGGCTGCCATGATGAAAAAAAGGTAAAACGCAGATTTGATCATTACAATTGTAACCTCTGAAAAACACACACACCAGATGCACACACACACACACCCACACCCATTCAATATATACAACAAAACTGCCGTATCATAGAAAAGATCAAAGCCTATGAAAAATAAAAGAGAATTTTAATGTGACCTGATGACACATCTGGAAAACAGAGAACAAGAGGTGAAAGATGAATTCTTTTCAAATCTATCACAAAACATATGCAAACATACCAGCCAAGTGTGTATTAAGCAAGCAGACAAATAACACGACCAGCTGATTAAATTCAGCACCATTTTGCCAGTGTCTGGTGACAATCCTCATTGTTCCCATTGTCCGGAGGGGTTGGATATCAAACTGCTGCAGTTTCGACTGCAGTCTCTATTGTGTAGGGTATGTTACATCACAAATGAGCCATGCAGTCATTCTTTTTCTTTTAGCAGACATGCACAACAGAATTTAGGTCTTGACTCACAAAATGTATGTATAAACCAGGATTAGTCTAAGCTTTGTTCCCCCAAAGATTCAGATTCAACAACAATATGGACATTTTTATTTTATATATTCAAGCCTTTATAGCTGGATTACTATCTTTTTTACAAGCACCTTTAAGTACAGCACAATACAGCAACATAATATTGTAACCATATGATATAATGGAGAAAATGTTAATTAAAAAGATCACACATTCAAACAGCTGGCAGACATGAAGCACAGTGGTAATTATATGGAGTCATGTTAATGTCCACCTGACTATTGTAATGACAATATTACTTCATTTTTTTTTTTATCACTGGTTGTGTTTTTCTCCAACTGAGGAAAAAATATCTGGCTCTTTAGCAGCTACATGCTCATTATGTTCACTCTTTGTATCCATCATGATACTGGGTAAGTAGCAGGCAGTGGGTTTATAGGCTTACTCACTGAAAAATAGCTACTAAGTGTGGATGTGAGATCAATGAGAGTGATGGGAAAATGTTGAAGCTGTATGTTGAAAAACCAAAACTATGAGCTGCAAAATGCTGAAATGTTCTGCAGAGCGGTTCATCACTAAAGGGCCTCCTATCACATCACATTCATCCACTATTTAGATAAATAAAAGGTAATGCGGCTTTGAAGTAACAATTTCAGTTCAAAACCATCAACAGTATTTTACAAGTATGTGTAGAAATAATTGGCAGTATCGTAACATTTGAAATAAACCATGTTCAGTTTTTTCCTTCTTTATTTACATTCTTGCAAAGCTTTCTGAACGTAAATAGCACATGAAAATGTCACTAGTTTCAATAATTTAGTTCAATTGACTACATTTACTCTACCCTTTTACAAGCTTAGCACTGGCATTAGCTGAAAAGCCAACCTGACTAAATGTATTCAAGGGCCCTATAGAGTCATAAAAGGTTGATGAGGTTTTTCCTTCACAGTCTAACTACTCCAGATTCAGTGACTGATGCGGTGTGCTGGGGTTTGATTCATTCCTCTGAGTCATTTGATGCCAACCCCCTGTGGGTTTAACCCTTGTAAGAGGGTTAAATCAAAACAACTTTACTTGTGTGAAGAACTTTTCAATGCCTTAACAATTTTTCAAAGACTCTCAAAGACTTTTTCATAAGTCATTGTCAACTAGTCAGAGTTAAAGCTGATGTAAGAAGAAGTGTGTTTTAATGCTAAAGTTAAACTGATGTATCAGTCACCTGGGTCCACCACATGACTGATACACACACTCTATGGTACCTGTATGTGCATTGAATATTATATAGACATAAACAGGGGAACACATTTACACACACACACAGACGCTCACACACCCACACAGATAGTAGCAGGTGCTCTCTGTTGGATGTGATGAAGACAGATGAGCGGTGATCATTCTCATTAGAGCAGTGATGAGCTCCCGTGAAGACATACACCTGGACCAGTGCACACCTGGGGAGACAAAAAGAAAGTTTGTGTGTGTGTGTGTGTATGTATGTGTGTATGTGTGTAGGTAAGAAAAAGAGATGGAGTGTGAAGCAAAGATTAGAGAGGCAAAGAGACAATAATGAAAGAGAACGAGGCAGAGGAAGGATAACTTGGATCCACCCAGCACATAGACACATTCAGTCTGAGATAAAAAGTCTCTATCAAAAGGCATTAATAGAAGAAACTGCATGTCAGTCCGCTTCATTTTTCTTACCATTACAATATATATTTGTTATCAGTATCACTAGATATACTTTCGTCCTACAGCCTGCAGACCATATCTCCATGTAAAATGCAGACACACACACACACACACACACTCACTTGCTTTATCTCTTAGGAACCTTTCTCAAAGCTGCACAAACGTATTGCGAACCCTATTTGGTGAACCTCATTGAAGTCGTTGTCTGCAGTATAATGGTCACAGTGTGCATGGACGCTTGTGTTTCAGAGATATGCAGCAAGAGGAAAATGTGTTTAGTGACACCATCTGAGGCAATCCTGAGGCTCGCACTGAAACATAACATCAAGGCTCAGCTATGCAATTACATACATACATCATTTACATAAGACCAGAGAACTTTGTGTCTGGACTTGTGAACCCACATGCTTCTCCTCTCTCCCACAGCTGGAGGTAACATGTAGCATGCATAGTATTATGGCAGCTGCCTCCCCGCTCAAGCTACATCATATTTCCATGTGCGTGTGTGTCCACGTGTGTGCACGTGTTCGTGTGTGTGTGTGTGTGTTAGAGATTAATAAGAGTGGGTGGGACAGGGTCGGATAGGAAACCTAAATTGTTTGTTGATTGACGGATGCTGTCGTCCAATTCCATTAGCTTTTGTTCCTACGTACCTTTGCGGCTACTAATTTAATCTCAGCTCTGATAGAATGTAATTTGGTTAAAAAGGGGCCCTTATTAATATTTCCAGTATCATTTTCAGCCACTGATGGGCAGAGGAACTTTCATTACAGATAGAAAATTACGGAGGCAAGGTGGTGCTTTAATGGGAAGAAGGTGGATGGGACTGGACAGAGATTTATGGGAGTATGGATGCAATAGCTGACATTGTTCACTTCAATCTGTAGCCCAAATAAAGAAAACAGGGCTGCATTTAGAGGACAGTGTATGGAGGAAAGTAACTGGGTGTTTTCACACAAGAACTCAACTGTACTTTAGTGCAAATTTGAAGCGCTAAAGTGTTGCACTTAATACTACTTTACACCACTAATCAACTGCATTTTTCAGGGAAATAGTGTACTTTTTTACTCCATTGCCTTTTTTGGCCTGTTGTTATATAGTTACTTTCATGATTAAGATTTTTACATAAAAACTTATGATAAGCTAATAAAATATATTTTTTGCAATTAACTGAGTACAGTACAAACCTTACCAGCTTGTGAGCCTTTAAAAAAAGGAAATGTAGTGCTCCTTTTTAGGATATCCTTGAGCTGACAGCAGTTCCACCAACCTTTCAAGTGCTTTCTGATTGAATTAAGAGCTAGAAGCCCAAACAGGTGAAACTATTAAAGAATTGATGAGAAGCAAAGGTCAGTGACAGCCAGAAAAAACAAATTGAACTTGTTTTGCAGGATTGAATCTCACAAATCGAAACCAAAAGCAAAAATTTGAAATAAAACTTAACAATATTCAAATTTGAAATGAAATCGTGACTGTTAGTTCTATAATTAGAACTTGCTTAAGCAAGCTAAGACATAACTTTTTTATAGATCTGTACTTAAATGAAGTCAGGAATGCAGGACTTCCACATAAAAAGGAGTACTTCAGGGTTGCTGTGTTTATCTGAATACCTTTTTCTCCACTAACATAGTGATCTGACACGGCAACACACACCCCCTCAAAAAACAATTCTCCTGATTTTTCTGTCCAGTAGACACATAGCATGTCCAAGGCTGCTACATTTCAAAAAATAGAAAATATCTTTGACTGTATATATGATAAGACACTTAAATGTGTCTAAAACCCAAAGACAGTTGTGAGAGGGGGGCGAACGGCATTGATTTATGAAAACAAATAAAAATGATGAAATCTGGAGATAAAATGTTTCTGCCCGACAGTGATGTTATATTAAGACACAATCTATAGGCTGGAGGATGCGTGACAACCATTTAGCTGTCAGCAAACATAATAAGCACCATAACAACAGAACATAATCCCAAAGGTTCCCAAGAGAGAAAAACATTATCCTCCTCGTTCTGAGAAGACTATTCTCCCCTTCCCTCTTTCTATAGGCCAGAGCTATTACTGCCTCCATCTCTGAATGCTCTCTCCTCCTCCTTCTCCTTCCCCCTTTGTCTCACCGTCTGAGCTGCTTAGCACCGACAGAAAGGTGGAAATGGCCATTTAATGGCAGGCGCCACACATCTACAGTTTACACACATAAAGACACCACAAACACTACTCTGTATAACACTGCATTTCAGGCCAGCTAACAGACAACCTATCATTGCACTCCTGTTTGCTGGTGTGAGAGTGTTTTTACTTGCTTTTAGCATAATATTCAAATAAAACAGCAGTTAGTAAAGCAGTATTACTTGGTAGGCATGGCTGCACTTGTGGTGCATCCCTGCCCCTCGCCAGTCTTTGCATTATTCTTTAGCCTTCTTTTCTCCCTCTACAGTACTGACTTTGAGTTGCCCACTGGAGAGAGGAATGAATTTTTAGCAGGCAATCGCTAATTTGTGGTATTAAATTTAGAAAGTAGTCTTCTCTAATCTGGTGTGTAGCTCTGGAATTGCTTTTGCTTTAATTTCCTGCTGCAGTACTTGTACTTGCTCATGTGCCCCCACATCCATGGCCCCTACTTCCAACTTACCTCAGGCTATATCCCAAACCCTCCCCTCTGCTCGGCTCCCTGTCCGACCTTCTTCCTCTGCTGCCCTAACCACACCTCTGCTCCCTACCCGTCTCCTTTCTTCTTCATCCATCCCTCCCTCTGCTTCCCTCTCTTCCTCACTGCCCCCAGGCCACCCCTCTTCTCCAGTCTCATCCAGCCTTTCGGGATAAAGAGAATACAGAGGATCAGTTCTGCTCAGTGACCTTTGGAGGTGGCCTTCAATCTAAAGGTATGGCAGGGGAGACAGAGCTTAGAGAGATTTACTGGGGTTGCCTACGGGAGAGAGAAGAGATTTCTCCCCCTGCCAATTCTCAGGAGGGAGAAAGAGGTGAGGCAAAGAAGAGAAAAGAAAAGAAAAGAAAAGAAAAGAAAAGAAAAGAAGAGAAAAGAAGA
>JAPZDV010000026.1:7442544-7465621 GCA_029814665.1 Acanthurus lineatus
AAGAAAAGAAAAGAAAAGAAAAGAAAAGAAGAGAAAAGAAGAGAAATTAAGTGTCTTTTCTGAAATAGAGATGCACTACAAAACGCTTGAGCAGACGAGAGTAGATAAGAGGAAGAGAACGGTGAGCAGAGGAGAGAAGAAGTGCCTGCTGGTCACAGTGGGGCAGTGGTCATTTGTAGCACAACTGGAGACCCTGACCACTGAGAGCAGAGGACAGATGCATAGATACAGTATAGGATTAGAGGGATGCGTGGGGAGAAAGAGCATATCATGAAAGGGATGGGGAGAAAAAAACGTATATCCTTTAAAAGACCTGTTTCAAAGGGCGCTGCAGAGAACTGAAACAAAAAGCTTCTTCTTCTTTGTTCACATCTGTATGATCGCAGCTGTATAAATGTTAAACCTACATCCTGTCAACTATAGATCTTTGCTCATTAGGAATGGGAACAGATATGCTTACCTGCTCGGGACAGTTGAAGGTTAAAGCTGAAGAAACCATACTGTGTGATGTGTGTGTGCGTCTGGGCGTGAGGTGTGTGTGTACAAAACTGTCCCATGAGGGGTCCCCTTGCAGGTGGCTTTTAATTTTGGTCCAATTTGCATATATCCAATCAGGTAAAGTAATTGGGAGTGTGTGAGATAGCGTAGGGGGCCTGCACACACACACACACACACACACACGCGCGCACACACAGACATACTGAGGGCGTTAGTCTGTCCCGGGATGCAAGAAAAAATTCATTGCAGATGAGCTGATGACACTGATAATTGTGACACTGAGTGATGGCTCTAATCAGCAAAAGTATCTTCCTAATCAATTGACCTTCCCCCACCTCCCCCTGTCTCCGTCTCCCAGGCTTCAAAACAACTCCTTGTCCCCACATGAAAGGCGTCCACGTTGGAGCATGAATAGCCTGAATCACAATTATTGACCTTGACAGGCAGCGGTAGACAAAGCGCAGCGATAAGAACCACACCATGGGGAGAGAGAAATTCTCAGCATGAAGCTGGAAGAATAAGTGATGAGTGTCAGCTGATTTCAACTGGGCTTTGTCTGAAGATGCATAACTGCAGTCTTTGTCTCATGGTACAGGATTTTTTTATTTCTTTTGAATATTTTAGCACAGGCTTATGGGTTGATTAACATTGTTTTTACTTTACTTTGGGTAAAAATGAGGAGGAAATGTTTGATTTTTAAAGAATCTCTTAAATATCCAACAGTAGCCACACAAGCAAAATCTGTTCATGAGCTTCTGTTAAATCGTCCCACAGTAAGAGGACCCTGTTACCACATTTTTCTACATCTGCTGTCAAACTTCAGCAGCATGTCAGATAAGTAGTGCTGCTGTCCAAGAAACAACATGCATCTCAACATTTGGTAAGTTTAAATTTTCAGAATGATTCAAGAAATAAGTGTTCCTGTTTTTCCTAAAATAATCCTACATTTTCCACTCAACTGATAATACATGATTTTCACAAGACAGAAAATATAATGTTAAAAACACTAATAACTAATTATAATAAATCATACGTAATGGATATTTTATGGCAGTTGATGCCACTGCATAAAGGACAAGAAGAAGCGTGATCACCAATTCACCTTTTCTCCTGATAGGTAACCTTTCAGCCGAAAATGACATTGTGGACAAATCACTCTATTTATCGAAAAAGCAAAACAGCACTAATGCACAATATACAAAATTGTATAAACTAACATTAAGTTTCAGTATAATAATTTTTCTATTTGTATCACTTAAAAAAGGACAACAAATAAAGTATATATTGCTACACACAGATGTGCAGTTCATTTTGATTTTGAATAATAAATTAAAATATTAAATTATTGAATTGCATTTATTATTATTTATTATTTTAAAATATAATATTAAAAAAGGACAAAACACACACAGTGTCATCATACACATTGTGTTTTTTTATATGATGTTTTCACAGTCCACTGTTTCTTTAATTCAGTTCTTAAAAAATAAAATAAAAACAGTACAACTTCTCCCCTTTTTTTAAGTGAAATGTTAGCATTAATAAAAACTAAAAACATTTAGAAAGAAAATAGAAAAAGTTTTATTTGACCGATACTTTTATGACTTTAGTTAGCCTCTACACCACAATAAAAGCTGCTGATATACAGGACAAAATAAACACAAGAAAATTAAGCTGGAGAGGACATTTTGGGGAAGCATAACCAGAATTAATGATATGGCAAAAACAAGTATTTTGTTTATTCTTTAATCTTAATTCTATTGTTTTGTCTCCTAAAACGTGTCCTATACACAGCACAGTATCTTCTAAGGTGTTTCTTATTTCCAACAGAATCACTCGTATACATTTCTGTAAATCTTTTTTACTTGATTAACTAATTCCAGGTAATTTATTAAGATTTAAATATGAAGGACTTAGTCAATAGCACTGGACTAAAGAAAACGATACTGTAATATAACAGCACACTGCTTACTAGGCACCTGAGGCCTCTGAGGTAACGGCTGGGTTGGCTGATTTATCCCTGGCTGCTTCTGCCTCGATCTTAAATTGTCCTTAGTCAACACACTGAGCCCCAAGTTGCTCCTAATGGGCAGGCCAGTGTCGCTCTGCGGCCATTGGTGTGTGAGTGTATGTGTGCATGGATGAATGAGAGGCAAAACTGAAAAGCCCTTTGCTTAGAAGGCAGAAATGCACTCGTGAAATGCAGTCCATTTCCTGTGCAAATCCTGTGTAATGTTACATTCTTGTCATACAATAACAAGAAAACTCAGGGGGTTGGAATTGTAGTAGAGTTCAGCACAAGAGTGAATTTGCTACGGAAACAAATTAACTTTGTTTCTAATGTATAGAGTGGGAGTACATCTGACTGCATTAATGTTTATCCGAAAGGGAAACTTTCAGGAATATTTACATGAATTGGAGTGCTCCTTTTTGTTCTAGCTCTGTGGTTGAGCTGAGGTTTCGTTCTCTGGGGGCAAGATGAAAAATGCATATGGTTGGAATGACAGCTAATTTCGGAGAGAGTGACAGAGTTTGTGGATTGTAACACTCTGGAGAGGCCTAATCAAAAGGAGAAGGGCCGACTTGAGAAGAGAGAAACACTGAGAAAACCCATAATTACCAACAGCCAAGCAAATGGGCCATCTAGGCACACAACCACTTAATTGGTAGTTAGGTTTTTCTGTGGAAAAGCACAAAAGCACCAGAGATAATTTCTTAATGGGGGCCTATTAAGTCCGAGGATGTGGCATTTAGGGCTCACATGGAGGCGAACACAAATATATGCACCACACACAAAAACCCACACTGACAGATGCACACACACATGGGTGAAGCTCACTAAGACGTACTCTGGCTGTCCACTGTCCACTCACACAGATCTCTCATCTTGGGCAGCAAGATGGCTGGAAGGTGCAGATCGGCTTCTCTGAACAGCCTCCACTATCTCTGTTTGCTATTTTTGAAAGAAAGCGTGTTTTATAGCTTGTGGCGGCTGCATCAACTGCAGCCCACCAGTTTGAGCATTTCTTTGTATTTCAAATAATGATGCTACACATATCTTTTGAGTTTGCCTCTTACAGTTTATTAAGTTTATGACAGTTTGTTTTCTAACTTAATAGAACACAATTTTGCTAACATTTTGGCACATGACACTCTGAGTAAAATAACATCTTTGAGTTATTACTGTCAGCTAAAGGCCTGAAGCCTGGAAAGGTTGGTTGTTTATGCAGCCCACAGGCAGTAGAATATATGGTGGACCTGAAGTGCAAATAACAACAACAAATCACAAAAATACCCCAAAAAACTCCAAGTTTTATGAGTTTTTGTTATTTGCACTTCAGTGCCACCATAAGATGCAAACAGGAAATGATGATTGGGAAGATTTAAATTTAGAAGTTGCAGAAATCTTGTTTTTCTCTGGTTTTGCTATTAATTTTTGTAAGCTATTAAGTTCTCTGGAGATAATTTCTTATTAAAGATTTTTTCAAGGTTTTTTTGTGTAGTTTAAGCTTGTTACACTGTTAATATTTTCTGTAATACTGTCAAAATTGTGTCTTGGGCCACTTCATGTGTGAACATAAAACTGTCATTGCTAAGGTGGGTTGGTTCGGTTTTGTTGTGTTAGGTTTAAATTATTAGTTTCCTTTTTATCCTTATTATTAGTTTTTGCATGATTAACCTTTTTTTATTTTTTTCCACATTTTTATAGCTTCATTTGCTAGTTTCTTATGTAAGATCAGGATCTCTTTACTTTTGTTAATAAATTCATCCATTCAAAGTAATTTTTCTTTAAACACATTTGCCCTTTTGCCCTTTCGTTCTTGGTCCCTGACAAGCTTGCATAGTCATTTTTTTGCTTGAGCCTAAGTGTTAACTTGCCTGCCACTTTCTGTGTCTCCCCACCATTTCCCTTTAATGCTTATTTGTACAGATTCATATAACATCACTTTTCTCTCTCTCTACCAAAACCTTCCCTGCAGCTTGTATTTATTTGCATTTGCACTATTTCCGAGTTTTCTTTCCGTTGTAGGAATATGTTATGACAATCGCATTGCCTGATTCGACTGAGAGGTTATGAAGAGTACTGCTGCTATAATAAAGCTGCGGTCCCAAAATCGAGAGATACACAAACATGCACACACACACACACACACACACACACACATTTCTGCAGCTTAGCAGCCGCGCTTGGTCAGTGCAGCGGGCAGGCTCTGTAAAATTACACTTGAGGACATAATCTTGACACTGCACTGTGTTATCTCAGGCCGCCGTGATGTTGATTCAGCAACAGAAACAGCAGTGCACAAGACAGAGTCTGGGAGGAAATGAAGTGTGATGGGCCTCTGCTATATTTCAGTGTACGTAGAAATGTCTCCCCAGTACACGGAGAGAGAAAAAAGAAACATCCTTGTCTGGCACATTATTTGTTTCTGCCCTTAATCTAGTTTGGCACAAAAACCGCAGAGTCTAAACTGAAAGACAACATAGGACATTTTTTAGATTAGATTTGAAAAACAACAGATTTGAGCGCAGGATAAAAAGGGATAAAGATTCTTGTTGGATGTTCAAAGACCCACGGTGACATTTTCATGCCTCTGAGTTCACTCCTCTGTCTCTCACACTGTAGTCCGTTGGCAATCATTTCAATTATGGCAAACCCTTCCACGTGAGGACGCCTGATCTCATTCACAGATCATATATTTTAGGAGCTCTTTAAGCCAGCTAGCAAACTTCTCTGCTATGCACCAGCAGGGAGTAATCTCTTGCGAAAACATTTATCTTTCAGCAATCGTGCTTAATCATCTCCATGGTGTTGTGCAGCTCAGCATCTGAGAAGTTAGGTGGTTTGGATTAGGCCCTCCTGCTGTGTTTGAGTCTTATCACAGCCTCCACACTATATCCAGCTACAAGTCGATGGTCTTAGCCCAGGAATCCTCTCACAGAGGGAGCACTGAGTTCAACTCATTGCTTTTTTGTCAAGTGACAATATCTGTCTGTAGCTTTGAGCAGCACATCACTCAATACATCAATCTCATAAGGTCTTATTCTCAATGGCCTTTTTTACTCCACTTTGAAGCTGTTTTATTCATTGACACGCTTTAAAGGGCAATTTGCAAGGCCGCTGTGCAGTAAGCGACCTGTCCTCTATCTCCAGCCCCTTATCTCTTGTCCTCATCATGGTTTATATATAGGCCGCGGCTCACGGGTGGAGAGAAAATGGCCGCCGCAGGAAGCAGACATGTCATGGAATCTTGCGGAGAGGTTAATGATGGGCTGGCTGTCATTCCCGAGGCGGAGATGGAGATAGGTCATACACACATATACTTGTTGACCACACACGCTCTCATGCACCCCACACACGCAAAGATGGATGTCAGGGAAGTGAGTGATGCATGTTACCCTGAGTGTTTCTGACAAGCCTGAGCAGTCAGGGAAAACAAGGCCACGCTGCGTGATTACTAACTGACACATGAATATGAGCAGACGGGCCAGCTAGCTGCTCCTCGTCCGCTGATGAGTACTTGCTGTGTGTGTGTTAGTGTGTGACAAAAACACCACCACCTGGCTGGGTATACCCCACCCCTCCAGCATTCCCCACAGGCACTCCACCCTGTGCTTCAGGCCTCCACAGTGCGTGTCCCAATAATTGCCCTTTCATCGCTCTTTAAAGTGTATATCAGAGAGAATGTGTGTTTAAATATGCACGTGTGTTGCTGCCGCGTTTGTGTCAAGGGGATAATTATGTTTTCATATGGCTGCACAATATTGCCCACTCAGGCTCTTGTCTCCCCTGACTCGGACCATTTCCCATCAAGTTTATTTTTCTAATGTTTTTTGCATCCACCTTTGTGTTAAAGTCCGCATTTATCAGTCAATCTCTATCGAACAGTATCTCTTCATCAATCTATGAAATACCTGCTTCTCCTCCTCTCTCCTTCAGCCTCCCTTCGGCCCGTGATTCCTCCCCTTTCTCCCACCCCTTCATCTTTTCTCTGCTGCCTGCGTGTGTGTGTGTGTGTGTGTGTATGTGTGTGTGGTTGTCCACATGTCTGCAGAGTGGATGGAGCCCAGCTGTCGGAGCTGTCAATCACGTTGCCGGGAGATGAGATCAGGATGTTCAGAGGACACACAGCACCTATCTGGCTCTCTGCAGATATGAGCGCTGCAAGCATGTGTGTGTGAATGTGTGTGTGTGTGTGCGCGTTGTTAGTGTGTGTGCATGAATTTGTCTAGCTATGTGAGTGCATGATGAGGTTGTGAGGCTGCAGGTGTGTGTGGTAAAGGTGAGGGGTATTGGTGAGTGTGTGCATGAGTGTGTGTGTGTGTCTATAACCAGAGCTGTGATATCATAGATAAATCGAGTCAGGGATGTAAAAGTTAAACTCTCCAGAGCTTAACAGGAGTTATTTAGTAAATTTGGTAAGACACCTTTTTGCTCATTTGCTTTCATAGATGTAATGCCAGTAACTCAGAGAACTGCAAGTATTAATTAACCCCTCCTTTGTATTATATCCTTGTTTTTTGCTTCTGATTTTGGTGCAACAAGAATATGAGCTATGCAATCTATTAACATTTTCCCTCCATTTTAAAGTGATATTCATCCATGTAAAAAAATTCCAGTTGGATTTGTCCTGGTTTTATTCTGTATAATCCACAGACCTTGTTGTCTGACTCATTTAAAGTGACTGTATCTTCAATAGAAAGTAGTTTCACTAAAAACTGTCAACAGAAAGTCTTGCGGGTTATAAAAAGCAACAGGCAAACAGTTTCTGAAAAGATATGTTGCTGTTACTTTCTTATTTATGTATTTATTTATTTCAATGCTACAAACACCACAAACTAGTTTATTCTGTTCCCTTTCAAGTACAAACAATATGTTTGTATAATTTATGTCAAGCAGCTCTTAAAAAAAAGGTTGTGGTTGCTCACAGTATGCATTTCTTTTTCTTTCATGTAGTATGTCTTCTCTGTTTCATGAAAATAAATTTCCTTAAGTGTGTTTAAACGTTGCAGTAGAAACAGTGAGACTAATATCTGTTTTCAAAGGTGCCAAACAACACCGTTAAAGAAAATACTGAGAAACTGATGTTACTCATTTGTTTGCATTTTTTACTAAATAACTTACATAATTAGAAAAGCCTTTAAGTAACCTGTAGGGTCTGTAGCTGCTTTCTTGATGATATTTGGTGTCTGTATGTCACAACACTGTCGATTGTGAAAGCAACAATGAGAGTTTCACAAGTGAAGGTTCAATGACAGACTTGAGAAAACACACAGCTGATCCTGCTGGTACCAATAAAAAGAGTGTTCAGAGTTAAGAATGTGTGAAGGCTGAAATGTCCCTCTGATTGTAGAGACCGAAGACTTGAGCTCAACACCGGCTTAATGCTTGTTCAGATCAAAAGGGACATAAGAGGTAACATGTCATCTGTAATATTCTGACTAAATTAAATTAAGAGTCCAGAGTGAAGGATTTGCTGGCATCTAGCTGTGAAGCTGTAGGTTCTGCTCATCCTTCCTACAGAGGCTGTAATAAACATAACAAAACAACATCAGATATTGAGACTCCAGAAAACAACCTCTGCCTTTTTCGAGTTGTTGAGAAAACACAACAAGAAACAGGGCTTTTAAAGTCAGGTAATAAAGCAGGACCTGCATTATATCCCCATATTTCCAAAGTCACAATAATCTCCTGCTGCATTGCACCTTTGGTTTTTGGTGGCCCCTTGCAGTCTGGGGCTTTGGGCCAGTTGTGTGGCTGTTTAATCCTTGGTTAAATATGATGGTACATTTAAAAAAAAGGAGCTTGTCATCAATCAACTCTGAACATGAATAATCAAAGTGTAATTTGATCGGGCTAATACTGAGGACTTTGTCTCTTTATCTGCTGAGAAGTTTTGCTATTTTTTAGGAACAAAGTTTCCTGCTCATCCATCAATCACTTTTCAGGATATTCTTCTCACAGGCAAACAAGAAAAATGATGGATGGGGCAAAAACATAAGCAGCATATGACTGACGTTCAAGTAACTGGTTAGTTAGTTATTGACTGAGGGGACATAGAGCTTATTTTTTGTGAATTTACCCCTGAAATTGCAAACAAAACTGACAGGAGTCATTTGGTGGCATATTTAAAGCAACAGTGCCTCATTGAGTCATGCTGCAGAGTTACCACGCAGGGTTTCAGGGGGGGTTCATAGGCATCTTTCATGTCAGATAATCGTGTTGCCACATCAGTGTCAAAAATGTCAGCAATCACAACATAAACTCTAAAAAAAAATATAATGCATATTGGTATTACTTTAGAAAGAGATTACCTCAAACCCAGATGTGACCTCAGCCCTTTACTCCAAACCAAAGCCTGTGTGTGTGTGTGTGTGTGTGTGTGTGTGCATGCGCTCCTGTTCATGCAATATGCGTGTGTAATGTCAATCCGCTCTAGTCACCCTACACTTATCCTTCATCCTCTCTGCACCCAGATTTAACTGTCGAACAACCCCTGCCACCACCACCACCACCACCCCTCCTCAGCCCCCCCCAAGCTACTTTCTAAACCGCAGCACTTAGCCAACCCGCGGATCACAGACACAATATTTTATCTTTCCAAAATGCCTGGGACTTTTTTCCCCCTCACTGTCT
Organism: Acanthurus lineatus; assembly: GCA_029814665.1. Taxonomy (NCBI): domain Eukaryota; kingdom Metazoa; phylum Chordata; class Actinopteri; order Acanthuriformes; family Acanthuridae; genus Acanthurus; species Acanthurus lineatus. Next base: position 7,451,681 of record JAPZDV010000026.1, read on the forward strand.
CTAGCTTGCTTAGCATTGCCAAACGGAGCCAAATTGAACCAACTTAAAAGAACCTGTGAGATCTTTTGAAGAGAAGCATGACATAAACATAGTTGAGGATGAGAGAGAAGTGGAGGGGTGTACATGCTACCCCTCCCGCCGCCCCCCCCTTTTTTACTTGTCCAATCCCCACATGTGCATAATTCTGTGTCAAAGAAAGCTCTGCTGCTCTTAGATGTTGTGATTTGCATGGATTTGAAGAGGAGATGGGGTGGATTTCCAGGACACTCATGACTGAATGTGACCATAGAGGCATGTTGGATTAAAAAAAGGCTGGGTCTTTGATAAGGAGATGAAGGAGTGCAAGGAAAAAAAGGAGAGGAAGAAATTTGATTAGAGGCCAAGGTATGACACTGGCTGCAAAAATGACACGTTTCTGAAAGTGATTTACAGTTCACAGACATGGAAGATGATGTTCAGAGGGATATCTTGAGGTATGAATCAAAATTATGTTTACTGTTGAACAGATAATGGTTGTAGGTTTTGTGAATGTGGATGCACAAAATAACTAGGGTGGTTCTGTTCATAAAATACCACGGTTATCATCCTATGTGCAACACATGCTCACATCATGCCTGGCAGCACTTAAAAAAGGGCCAATAAAATAGACTACCTTAGTTCAAGTGTCAGTACTGATATGTTGCTACAATAGCTTGTGATTAATTCTAACTGCTATGCTTTCTGTAGGATCCTGCCTTACCTTGATTAATTCCTATTTTTCCAAAACAATCAAAACAATACAAAAAAGTTACATTTTTCAGTATCTCAGCTTGGGGAATTAATGTTCTCTATTTGGAATTAAATTATATTGATTTTAAAAAGAGTCACATTTTCTCTCTTACTAAGGAAAATATACCAAAATATTTCAATCCTGATTTGTCTAAAAGAAAAGTCAATGTTTTTCTGCCCGAGCTGGATTAAAAGATCTACTCCACTCTTTAATCTGACAGGTAAAGGCTATTGCAGGCAGCTAGTTAACTCAATCAAGCACCAAGAGTTGAAACAAGGGGAAGCAGCAAGTCTGGCACTCTGAAATATGTGTCTTGCAAATAACCCACCGTAAAGCTACAACTTGTTGGACTTTTTAGAATCCTGATTTTATGTGAATAAAACAGTCAAGTTTCCAAAACATTCCTGGTAATTAAAGTATTTGCAGTGAGCCACCCTCAATATTGTTTTTAATAATTCTCATCTTTCCTTCAAAAACTAAAGCTACTGTGACTGAAGTTGCTCCTCTCTTAGGTCTGTCTGGTTCATAGAGCCAGTTAGCATCACAGCTAACACCCTGAAGGTTAGCTATTCAGAGGCAGAGCAGGGGTGAGTGTAAGTCATAAATATGTCTAGCAGGTCAGTTTAGTCTCTCTTGTTGAGCTTCTATAGCAATTATCTTTAAAAAAGAAAAAAAAAGAAAAAGATTCACCTCAATTTTGAACAAAATCTAGCCTCAAGCACAAATAAACATTTCTATTCACAAAGAAATTCTTAAACACACAAAAAAAATCCCGAATCTTTACAAACATATACATAGAAAACAAGCTGAAAGACGGACAAAGCCATTCAGAACAGACATTCACTTGAATACACCTGCAGTCTCTTGATACCAAACTGTTAGATGTTTTAAATTATGGATTCCTTTCAAAGAAAGAGATTGTTGCCTCCAAGATTTAACAGTGAGTGTTGAATAGTGTCCTGACCAATGTTGAATTGGCCTTAATCATTTTGTCAGAAGAGAGCACCAACTGTATCAAGGCTACGACTATTATTTCTGCTCAGTGTACAAATGCCTGTATCCCTGCCCGACTTTTGAATCAATGCTCATCACAGAGAAGAGAATCATGACCTTGATGAGGTGAGAGCAGGGCATGTGCAAACCTTGGCAAGGAATAAAAGAGAAATAACAAATTTGGTATTAATCATACTTTCAGAAAGTGTTTGCTTTATTCAGTCTGTAATTCTCTGCATCTCCAACAGGATTTATTTTTTTGAGCCCTCTCTGACTCATTCCCATCTGACTTTTTTAGGTATTTTTTTTTCTTTTTCTTTTTTTTCACCCTAACTCTTAACCCTAACCACTAAAAACTCCTTTGGTCAGCTCCCTCACACCCCTCCCTCATATGTTCTCCTCCAGCCCCCTCTGCTCGGTCTCAGTCATGGTGGCCTCCCTGGAGTGTGGTGTGTCTAACCAAGCTGTCCGTGGCTGTCTGTCAGTCACACATCAACTCTCAGCCTTTAGCGGGGGTGGGGGGTGGGGGGTGGAAACAGAGCAGTGTGGGTGGGAGAGAAAGACCGTGGTTACTGTGGGATGGACGTCTGACTGGTCTGCACACATTATTTGCTCACACATATTGATCTGTGCATATATAAAATGCACAGTAAAAGCTGTCTAGTCTGTTTGCGCATATGGGATTTAAAGCAAAACTGACCACTTCTCTTCCTCTGCAAGCCAACTTTCCCCTTTTTACACATCCATTTCCCCCCCCATTTCATTTCATTTTTCCTGTTGGATCGCTCACAACAATTTATTGAGTCCCTGCTCCCTGTGTCATCTCCCTCCAGCCTCTCTGTTCAAATGACAGGCTCCCCTCTTAGCTCCTGTCACCATAGCTGCCACCTTGGCAGCAAGTGATAGTGTGAAGCTGTGTGGGAGTTCTCTGTGTGGATGTTTCGGGCTATTTTTTTTTTTTTCACCACCAGCAAGGCTTATAAATCTGGATTATGAATGTAAATATCCAATAATGTGTCTCAAAAACAGCTGAACGCTCTAATTTGACCCCAAATGCCAAAATCTATATACTGAATAAAATGTTGAAGGATAGAGGAAAAACTCTGGAGAACACACTGACCAGATCTAAACAAATTTATGACACCAGGCTCTGGCTGTCTCCCTCAGTGACACCTTCTTTTAACCCGTGGTAAGGTGAAGAGGGGGATGAAAGGAAAACCTGGCATATCTATCATTACCTGGCCCCCTGCCTACACAATCTCCTTTAAAAGGACCGCCCACAGTGACACACTCAAATTATTCATGGGAATTGCAGACCACCTAGCACCTAGCAGGAATATCACTCATCCATCCTCAGATATATGGACACTTTAATTTGATAGTGTGAAATCGGAGCGCCTCTGAAGAACCTCCCCAAAATCCTATTTCCTCTTTCTTCACTCTCACTGGTATGTCTCTTCAATTCAAGAAAACTTATAATATGTTTTTTTTTTTTTGTATGATATTCACAGTACTATGATCTCTCTCTTACTCTCCACTCCATTTTTACCACTTTTTTTTTTTTATTACATTTTCACTGGCGGATAAATCTTCTTTGTATTTGTAAAAAAGAAAAAAAAAATATTTCTCCTCAAAGAAATCCTCACAGGATTTCCTTCTTTGTTTCTCTTTTCTCTCTTTGTTACTAAATTACAACAACGCAAAGCAGAGAGGCGATGATGTCTGGTTCTTACATCCGCTGTACATTACTGTACTGTAATTATACAATCAAGAATAGCTCAATTAGCTCATGTTTTTTTATCCTTTAAATAACACACAATCAGCATCCTGAAGTAGCAGTTTCCTTGGATTTGTTGTTGTAATTAATGTATTAGTATTCACGCTGTAGTTCTTTGAAAAAAGGTGTGGAATCCGGAATAAAACAACACAGAATAAATGCTTTGCAGATAATAACTTAGAACAGTCCCCATGTTTTCAAAGTAATAGCCACTTGTTCGGCAGGAATATGGCTGTGTTGGTGGTGTTGGGGGTTTCAGACTGAGCTGCCTTGAGCTATGGATCTGGTTGAGTGTTTCCTGATAGATGTGCCTCTCTATTCCACCTCAGTGCAAATACTTCAGAGTGAGATAGGCTAAGAACACATTGACTCCCAGTTGCACATGCTGCCCTACTTAAGTCCAACACCACTGTAGCTCGCAGTCTTTCTTTTGACTGATGTTTGCAGAGCTACAGTTCTAAAAGGAGATATATTCGGCAGTCAAAATGGACCTCAACATTTCTGACAATTTTTTGGGAGCTTTCATGTCCTCTCATATCCGGTGCAGAAGGGAGGAATTCTGTAAAGTTGAAGTGGTTTACAGCCTCCATGATAAAAAAAAAAATATAAAGATCACTGTGGTAACTGCGAACCTCCCTGACACTTCCTCTCATGTTGTTTACTCTCTTTTTACTTTATTCACTTCTTTTTAGGCTTTGTTGGCCACAAAAAAGTTACTCCCTCATGATAGTATATAGTAAAATAAATAAATAAATAAAGGGATATTTTCCTTAGTTGGCAGCTAAACATTCACAATCAATACAAACTTTTAAAGATTATAAAGCCACAGAGACTCTCTGTCAAGTTTGCTCCTCTTATTTTAAAGATCCATGATCAATGCTTCACTGGTGGCAGCATTTCCCATCAGACCGTAGCTCTGTTTAGTCCAATTGTGCTGTCAGTGTAAATACAAGAGGAGAATATGACCACGTTAACATTCTTACAGTCTAAAGTTGTGTTGAGACTAAGCATAAGGATATTTTTTAATTTGTCTCATTTGCATCGTGGTGCTCATTTACTCTAAACACTCATACAAATTGTGCACATGTTAGCTATTAGCAGGTAAGATGGTGCACTTATGTTCATAGCAAGTTTAAAAATGCATGAAATGCATGGTCCATAAAACGTTTAAAACTCTCTAATAAGGTTAAAAAACATTAGTACAGGCATGATTAACATTTCACAAGAGCTGGCTTAAACCATAATGTTCATATTGAAATTAGTCACATGAGTAAGATGAGCTAAAAATATAAACTGAGTAATTTATTGCTGTTTATCCTTTAAGGTGTAAGTGTTGATCACTTACATGTCCCTAAGCTATGTAAAGCTAAAGCTGCGATTTAGCATTTGTAATGATTAATGTAATGTAATGTATTATTTTTATAACTCGTGTTTCAAATGAGCAGTCTGTCTGCTGAAACTGCTGTTTGTTTTGCTGCTCATTTTGTTGAAACAAAAAAGAAAAAGAAAATCACTATGCATTTTCACGGTTTCTCTTTTCTTTATACATCTTAAGCATATCTTTATATGTATGTATTCAGTGTGGTCAGGGTTAAAGCCAGCTGTAAATCCTTACATGTCACCCTGTTATATAACATTGAATTGCTAATTAAAACTAACCTTATTAGAAAAATGAACGTATAATCATACACCAGCCTGATTAGGACTACCACAAATGACAGAAACTATCTATAAAAAAATAAGTACATTTGAACATGGAGTAATTAGTGTGACCCAAATCCATCTGTTTACATGAAGGGGCGTGACATTCTTATTCCGAAGCAAATGAAATATTTCAAATGAGATATTTTATTCTATTATATAATAACTTTTTTTAATTGGACTCACAGCTTGTTTGGACACTTTTGCTAAATGTCTTGAATATGACTGTTTCTTTAGTTTGCTCCCCCAGGCAAAACCTTAGGGAATATGTGTGTATATGTGTGTGCGTGCGTGTGTGTGTTTGTATTTCTGTGTTATCAAAGGGGGAACAAAAGGCTAAAAGGCTAAGGACCTGATCAGAGGACCTGATAAGAAAACACCAGTGAGGAATCTGAGAAAAACTTCTGCCCACAACTTCTCAGTCTCTATAGCAACAGCTGCTGAGGCTGCGTGCAGCTTTCAGCACTCCTCTGATTTTCCAGTGGCTCAATATGCACTTCAGATTGGCTTTACACAGAGAATGTGCTGTATTTTGTCACTACTCACTTAAACGACGCAATGCAAAGAAAGTCAGGGCTGTTTTACTTTTAAATCACAGTCAACATTCCAATATGAGTCATAACAGACTGACTGACTTGTAACTGCAGAGACTTCAAGGCACGGTATTAAAAATGAGGAATTACTACGTGGTGATAAAACGGAAAAGAGGAGATTTATTTAGAAGCAAATGGAACTATTTATTTTAAGATTTTTTATTTTGTGATAAGTTGTTATCTTTCTGACCCTGATGACTTTCCGCACAATAAAAATCTAATTTTATACCTATCTGACTCCCTCACTCACCTCCTACAGAACACACCCACGATGACGCACGACCATATAAAGACAACTTCTGGCTATTTTTACACCATGACTTGCCGAAAGCTTCATCCATTCTCATTGTTATAATACTGAAGGAATGACTAAAACAATTGAAACAAATGAGCATTTTAGTCTGCGAGTCTGTTGTTATAGTTTAAAATTTCCAAACCAACCAGCCCTATTCTTTGATTTTAGTGCCTCCGTACCTCTTTTCCCCCCCAAAATCCTTTCGAGTTTGTATTGAACAACAGAAATAAAAAAAACTGAAAGCAAAGAGTTTCAGTAAAGAGTAAAAAAAGAAGAAAAAAGATTGAAAGAAAAGAAAAAGTCTGAGATAGCCTTTCCATTTTGAACATTCACATCTCTCACAGTGTGCATGCATTGAGGAGCATGCTCGCTAAGTTGATTACAGGCTTTGGCTGGTGCACTGAACATTATGTGGGAGAGGAACCCAGGAGTGAGGCAAATTGTTGAGCTGAGAAAGGAGCACTATTCATACAAGCATGTGCAAAAAGCAGGAAGTTGCAAAATGCATGCAGCAACTTAAAGAAGGAAAAAGAAATGTTTATTTCAAAGAACAAGATATGGACTTTGACAGAATGTCCTGTTCTTTTAACCTGTAAAGGTTAGTTATTGTTTCACATACCTCTGCAAATATTACAACAAGACAAGACCCTGGAGGACTTTTTGTGTCTATGTCGACTGCGATGCTTTATTGTGACAGAGAGAAGAAGTGAAGTGAAGCATGCACAGATGGTATCTGAAAAGCCTCAGTAGCTTGTATCTGTTTGTCAGCAAGAGGTTATCAAGAAAACTTTTGCTGGCTAGTGCTCCGAGCGTGTGAAAAAGGAATCAAAGGAAGGCGACACACTTTCTCGGTTACCCGGGGGCAGGGACCATCCATGGCGCAGCTGGGCTTGCTGAGAGCCTTGAGGCGAAAGGGCACCCCTCTGGTGCCTGGAGGGCAGACCACACCCTGCTGCTGCCCTACAGGCCACAAGATGTCTGGCAAGGGCAGGGCACAGATGGAGGAGTGTGTGTGTGTGTCAGTGTTTTCACAGACGTGATTCTTGGATATGTCAAGAGCAAGTGCAAGCGAGAGGTACGTAAATATTTCTGTAGGTTAAGAGGACATAATACTGACATGTTTGCTTGTGTATCTCATAGAGACATACACAGCATGCTGCTACCCGTACAGAATGCCCTCTAGAAGAAACATTAAGTAAGAGGATGATTAATTAAATGAGCAATGTACTTGCTAAAGCATAATTACTGTAGATGTCTCTTTAGTTAATTATTAGTGTGTTGACAGTCATTTCGCCTCTGTTCAGCGAAAACCACATATCTCTATGTTTGGTGAGTACTTCTTTGTGTGTAGGGAACATTTTCCCATGTGTCTTAGGTCAGTGGTTCCTGCTCTAAACAGCAAGCTAAGCAGTTGTAGGCAAGGTAGTTAATGATGGAAAATATGCAAATACACAGCTCTTCAGGATCAGGAGTGGGCAGCATTGTAAACTGCATTAAAAGTCTATAGCCACACTAGCAGCACCGCAAGGTCGAACATAAGCACAGCGGTGCTTTCAGGTAAATGCCACTGATCATCTTGCCACATGATCACTGACAATATTTACCATCTTAAGTACCATGCTAACATTTGATAATTAGCACATATCTGTTTATCTGTGAATGTTCTCATTCATCTGGAATAACATATCTGTTTAGTTTTTGTCTAGTTTTTTTAAGCATTTGATCATAAATCTAAGTATATAACAAACTGAAATTTTAATGGCACTGAATGAAAAGTTTGTCTTTACAGATTATCCTGATGGGTACTTGAATGTGTCTGCCAAAGTCATAGCAGTTCATCCAGTAGTTGTCAAAGTCAACTCAAAGCAACCTAAGTTTTTAGGATCCATTCTTTAGGGACCATAAACGTCTGTAGAAAAGTTCAAGGATATGGTGTGAGCATCTTATTAATGAAATTTTATTTCACTTAAAAAACTATATACATTTTTGAGACAATTAATTCCTTATAAAAATAAATATTAAAATACATGACTTGGGATGAGACAAAACTAAAAAAAAAAAGCGGCACATTTCTTTCCATGTATAACATAGTTATTCTACCTGCATGTTGTGCTGCTTTAGAAAAGAATGGAATTGGATTTGAAACGTGGGATTAAAATAGCTTGAGTCATCTCTAGAAATAAACCTGTCAGATTTAAATGCAATTATAACTACAGGTTTTAATGAAATGCTAAAGATAAAGCTGCCCCAACTCAGTTTAATTATTCTTGTTTTACAGATCCAGGAAAATACAATTTAATATTTATTTAGTCTACAGAAACACCTGCGCCCTAAAGTAATGGAAGTCTATCTAATCGCTGGCTTGCAACAATACTTAATGGAAAGTAAAAAAAATAAATAAAAAAACAATAATGGCAATCCTATACCTTTCCTACGTCTAGCTTTCTTTCACAATTCTGCTCAAAAAGAAAAGCCCTTTGAGCGTGCAGTTCAGACTATAAAAAGGGGGAAAGGGAGATGAAAAGGCTAAAGAATGAGAGAAAGGCAGAGAGAGAAAGGGAGACAGAAAGAGAGGGATCCCTTTGATGTTCCCGCTACAACACATCACAAAGTCAACTCAAAGGGTTTGTTAAAAATGCATGATATGCACACAACTAGAAAATAAGTAATGAACTTAAAGAAATAAAGATCAAGTGATTTCATACATGCCCCAACTTCAAAGAATCAACTTGACTCAAGGGGAGAAAAATAGAGAGAGAAAAATACATATCAATGATTCCCTCTCTCTGAGATTGCGGACTAATTATCCGTTTGTACCACAGAGTGGGCCGGACAGTGCTGGAACGGAACCAATGAAGTGAATGAAAGGAAGGCCAGAGGGTATTTAGACTTTTAGAGAAGTTTAGGCAAACATTCAATATGTCCTCTGTCAAGTAGTCTTACAGTTCTCTTAGTGAACCTGCCATGCCAGCGGGAGTGTAATAGACACAATCTGACTTTGCATTACAGCGATGGAACACCAGTTCGAGGCAAGGAAGCAGATAATTGCTACATAATTACATGCAACAGCAGCCATTAGAATATCCGATAAAAAAAGGAATAACACAATTATGAGAGGACGGTAATGAGGATTCAATCGACGGGGACGACGTTGCCAACACCAGAGAGACCTCTGTTCCCTCCCAGTTTGACTCACATATGCTGGCCCACATTCCACCATCTGGCAGTGGACACAAGCATGAAATGACCAGACACTATGCAACATAATGACTTTGGCTATATTCGGTAATTTTTTTTTTTGTTTTTAATCTAAAAGGCACACCTTTTATGCATTTATGTTTTTACACTGAAGCAGCCTTTAGGGAAAATAAATAAAAAAAGGGATGTGTAGTCTTTATTCAGCCAGACTTTGAGGGAAATTTGATACCCCAAGCATTTCTATCAAACTACACCTGATGCCGGATCAAAGCTAACGCATAAAGGGCAGGGAAGTGACAGATATGGCAAGCTCCTAATCAAATTCACGCCGGCTTGCCAGCTATTCATATGTTTAAATATTGCCAACAGCAAGGTAATATCCTCTCATTTACCTGGCTATGGCCATCAGTTTGGTTTGCTGTGAAGTCTATTTTCACGAGGCCGCATTAGCGAACCGTCGTGCCATTTTTTCCCTTCCGAGCCGCCTCCCTTTTTTTTCCCCCCATTTGTCTCTTTATTCAATATTCACAAATGTAATCCACTGAATTTGAAATCATTTCCAACTCAAGTCAATGAATGCAACCATAAGCCCGTGGTGGCTAAACCCCAGGATCATATGAATAAATCAGCAAAGAGAAAAAGGGGGAAAGAAAAAAGTGGGGGAAAAGCAGAGGGAGGAGTAGAACAAAACTGGATCCTTTTCCCCCTCAGGTCTGCCTGCTCCCCAGAAATTGTAATCGGCTTAACCCGTGGTGTTGTTGTGGGTTCTCTAGCATGAGCCAGACTGTGCCAAACCAGATCCCACCAAGACCAGAGCGAAGCAAAAATCGATGCCATACCACCCTCTGACTAATGAGATTTCCTTCGTTGTGTTGTGTTGTGTGTTGTGTGTTGTGTGTAAAGAGGGTGTGGGCTTGCGTGCGTTAGAGTGTGTGTGTGTGTGAGGCAGGTGGATGTGCACTGTGTGCCCTTGTGCTTTGTGTGTGTTTAAGCGAGTGTGCATATTTGGTGAGGAGGGTGGTGGGTGGTAAACGTCTGACATTTCCTCACAGCTGGGGGCATCTTGGGGATGCTCGGGGGTAGAAAATAATGTGTGCGTGCTGAGGTTGGGGGGGGGTTTGGAAGAGCGGGAGCAGTGAAGGGGGGTTTGAGTGGAAGCAGGGAGAGAAATTCAGAGAGAGAGAGGGAGAGAGAGAGAGAGAGAGAGAAGCCTGGGGCTCCTGACTGTGGTGGCATTGCAGAAAGGTGATATTGGAGGGGTAGTCCTCTGTCATCTCTCTCTTTGCAGGGGTTTGTGTTCTCTTTAGCAAGAGGGGAGATGAATTATTAAGCTGAATCTAGCGAGAGCACAGAGGAAGACGATAGGAGGTGCTAAACGGGAGCGGTGAGAATGTGCTGTGTGGGAATAAGCAATGCTGAGCGTGAGAGGAGAAAGTACAAAGGATCAGGACATGAAGACAGGGAGAGAACAGGAGGTGCAAAGTCTCCATGGCCGTGTTGTAAAATATTCTGCAGTCCAGATATGCCTCTCCTCTACTTGGCCCTTTTAACTTCACTTTTGGAGGCATCGGCAGGGCTAAACCTGCAGGAGTTGGAATTACCTTTCAATTACTGCTGATAAATCTTCGTAAGGCTTTGGGGAGATTCCCCTTTTAAGCCGGCTAACGAGACTAATTAACTAACGAGACCTCGGGGTTGTTAGGAAGGGTTTTACGCTTTTTTTTGTGCCATTACAGATTCTTTCTTTTTTTTCAGAATGTATCTCTTTATCTGAAATCCATCTTTGATATCATGATCTTTCTGTCTTTCCAGTAGATCATAGTCATGCGAGGGTAATACCAGGGTGACACTGTAACTTCCTTGTTTAGGCCAAAAGTCTTGAGACTTCAGTTTTATCATGAATATTTATGAGTCTCAGACATTGTTTCTCAGTGAAGGTCCAACTCTAACTTGGTACATGCGGTACTTAGAGCACCGTGCGACAGGGGATATATAAAGCAAGCCTCAGCGGCGAGTCTAATGCAACATATCATGAATAACTAAAGAAAGCTTGCCGTTTTCAACATGGGGGCTACTGAGGAAGCCTTGTAATGGTTTAGCTGTACGAAGTGGTAGGATTTCACCCCTAAAGAAGTGACGAGCATTACCCCGCTGAAGACAGCCTGCAGATAGGTAATAGCATGCAAACACGCAACTGCAGGAGACACTTAAATATTTACGCCCTTAAACCTTAGATGCTCAGAGAATTCCTTGAGAACCATGCTCTGTCTATCTGCGCTCCTCCTTTCTCTCCACGAAAATGATATGTTGTACTCTGCCTCCTTTGTTTCCCAGCGGAAGCAACAGTTTGTGTTCATGCATGGGATGCATGCATGGATGTATGCATGTTTGAGAGCATGTTTACTCCCCTGCATGAATGAGTGTCTTTATGGATAATCATGGTAACATGTAGTGTAAGTAAAGACTAGAATAATGATGATACTAAAACACTGGTTTGGACTTTGTCAGTTGCAAAGGGGGGGCCTTGCACATTTTCCCGTCTCCTGCTGGGCTGACTGCAGCTTTCAAAGCAACAGTGGAGATGACAGGGGAAAAAGTGCCGTGCCAATTAGGGTGCCGAGAGAGAGGGAGAAAGAGAAAAGGAGGTGGGTGCGGCAGAGTGAGAGAAAAAGAGAGGGACCGGGTGAGACGAGAAGGTACAAGTGAGAAAGGAAAAATAATGGCCTTACACTGTCAGGGTGGACGCTGAGCCAAACAGAGGGAGAAGAGGAGGTAAACACCAGTGGGACAAACAAGTCAGCAGGGATAAGAGAGAGGGAGAGAGAGGGACGCAGTGAGAGAGGAAGAGGGAAAGGGAGAAGGAGTGATAGAGGGAGGGTTAAATTGGCCTCTCTCCCCTCAGGCGCGGCGGCTTCACAATGGTGCCTCACTGGGATAGAAAGTAACGCTCCAAACAGGACCCACAGGGGACACAGGTCTGTGCATGTGTGTGTGTGTGTATGTCAGAAAGAGAAAAGAAAATGACAGTCATAGATAGTGAGGCAGATAGAAGGGAAATGCGTATGTGTGAGAGAAAGCAATACTCTGTGGGGATCTGTGGGGAAGCTTGTCTCCACTGGTCAGACAGACAGAGAGTTGGGTGGATTTAGGACCAAAAATTACAAGAGAACCAAAGGCACGGCCACTGTGACAAATGAAACAATTAAGTCTGTTTTTGTCTGTTTTCTTCTGCTGCGGAGGGAGTTCACATTCATTTTTTTGGATATTTGATATACAGTCAATACATGAAGTATTTGCTCTTATTAATGAAAAAAAGATATATTGGTTAGAAATGTTTTCAAGCATAAAATTCCGATAACTCTGGAGGTTTACCTGCAAAAAATATACATGTGATGAACTTTTTCAGACCAAACTAACTGGCAAAATATTGGTGATAGGAAATATTTAAATAATATCTATAAATGAATATACAACTAGATTTTATCGTTTTTACTACATTTTATTTTCCTTGGTACTCTATTTTTCGCATATGTCCTTAGAAAAAAAATAAATAACAAGAACACACTTGAAACAGATGACACAAGAAGTCAAGAAGCTGTGAACTTACACAGTTAATCACGACGCGTCACCCAAAAGTCACCCAGAGGTAGGTGCTGACCTTTGGGGCTCAGCTGGGAACCCAAACATGGACCTGAATACCTGCACCCAACTACATATAGTTGGGCTCACCCCTACACATAGCACTGAATCTTGAACAGCAGTCCTGGAGTGGGGGATTGACTCTCTCCTTCCCCAGGGTTGCACAGGATGGGGGGGCACTGGATAGATATGGAGATACTCACAATCCCCTGCTGCATTGAAGTTCTCCTGTGAATGAGAAGGTTGTCTGCAAATCACTAAGAAAGACTCTTTGACTGTTTCTTTTGCCTAAGCTGGGAACAGCAGTTGAGAATGTATGGCCTCCTTGGACTCTATAGGCTGTGTCCTGGGAAACGTACCTTCTTTAGACTACTGTGACAGATCAACACCGACCACTGAAAAAAACTGCAGGGATGATTTGGTGGATCGGCCTGCCTGATCTAAACCAGAGTGGTGGTCTGGTTCTTCACTTTACTCTGGTCATGCATTTGCCAGATAAAACACTTTGTTCATACATGAGGATAAAACATGTACTCATGACAGAACACTTTAGGCTAGAGGTAAAGGACTGACTTTGTAGTTGTATCATCAGATCTGCGGTTGTATATCTTGGACAGTCAGGTAAGGCGAGGAGCAGAGCTGTCAACCAATCACAACCTGGTATTGAGTTGGATCAGACAGCATGAAAGGACCGATAGGCCTGCTAAATTCAAATGTGAACTATGAACATCTTCAACTCCCAATTCTACAAGGATTTCTCATGCATCCTGAGGACTTTGGGAATATTGAGCTGAAGTATTCCATGTTCAAAGCCTCCACTGTACAGGCAGCTGATATGGTGCTGTAGCTGAGTGATAGTAGCTGTCAATATTCACCCATTTACATGTACATACATACATACATATATATACACACACACACACATCTGTCTAAAGTGCCCGCCTGCTCATTAGAAACAAGTTGGGATTGAGTTTCT
>JAPZDV010000026.1:7465721-7507305 GCA_029814665.1 Acanthurus lineatus
AGGCCAAAGGTAAAGGACTGACTTAGTAGTTGTATCATCAGATCTGCGGTTGTATATCTTGGACAGTCAGGTGAAGCGAGGAGCAGAGATGTCAACCAATCACAACCTGGTATTGAGTTGGATCAGACAGCATGAAAGGCTGACAGATAGGCCTGCTAAATTCAAATGTGAACTATGAACATCTTCAACTCCCAATTCTAGAAGAATCCTCAGATCCTCCTCCTCATGCATACTAAGGACTTTGGGAATATTGAGCTGAAGTATTCCATGTTCAAAGCCTCCACTGTAGAGGCAGCTGATACGGTGCTGTAGATGAGTGATAGCAGCTGTCAATATTCACCCATTTACATGTACATACATATATGTACATCTGTCTAAAGTGCCCGCCTGCTCATTAGAAACAAGTTGGGATTGAGTTTCTGACCCAAAGACACTTTGAAATTCAGACCGGAGGAAGCAGAGACCGAACCATCAACCCTCTGATGAGCTGCTCTACCTTTTGAGCCAAAGCCACCTCAAATGATAGATTTAAAAGGCAACTGTTGTCTCCTATTTATGAGAAATAGTTAATGTTAAATTATCCATCAGTGTACTGTGGATGGTGTGGTGCAGTGAGTAACTAATCAGATGTCTAATTGAACTGACACCATTATATATTTAAGACTGATATGTTGACAGATGTAAATTCTGTTATTAATATTACGTCAATATTGTGCATCCTAAGTCACTTGGGTTGTTCAAACAGAAAGCTCTTTGACCTGCAGTAGGTTTATGTTCATTCGGGAGCAGTTAAACATGAATGGGATAGTTTATGAATAATCATACATAATGCATCCAAGCTGTAACTTTCAGTAGTAGCTATTAAAATAAAGCCTGCAATAAAGAATAGGAGACATTTGCAGTGGCAATATAGCTGAAATTCCTGTCAAGTCACAGAATCTGATGGATCAGAGAAGCTACTCAAAACCTGCTGTCTTGTAATTTTCATATTCACATGAGATGGTAGAGATATTTTTTTTTCCTGTATAGATATACGAGAAAATCAGCTACTTGCCTCACCTTCTTCATGTATGTGTGCAATTACTATTAGTCAATGGTGCCATTTTCTAACATGAAACACAGAAAAAAATGATTTTGATTGATTTTGAAAAACAGCTTTAAAGTTTTCCTAAGTTTCTAGTTGTGGTTTCTTTTAGCTATCAGTTCATCTCCCGTGTCATGTGTCCATGTCCCAGTCCTGCCTGCTGTCCTCTTGTAATTTTCATGTGTTTTTCCCTGTTTTTTCTTCGATTTAAAATGGCCGGTGCCCTTTGAACTGCTCACTCCCACCATCAGCAGAGATGATGTGCTCAGTCGTGTGTCTCCCCCTTGTACTGACCTGCTTCTTTTCATCCAGCAAAGAGGAGCTTTACAAGGAAGGTGTAATGCACCTGGATTGCAACGCTGGTTTACAATGTACACATGGACGAGTCAGATAGCAGCATATTCATAAGTCCTCTATTTGTAGGGCATCTGACAGGGCTTGCACTCCGCATAGTCATTCACAATATGTCCAATTTCCTTTCTCAATTTTCCAAAGTCCAATTTCCTTCTCACTCACTCTCGGGCAGAAAAGCTGTTCCAGCCTCTCCTGACTCACAGTGGCCCTTTGATATTTTATCCATTTCTGTTTGGAACATGAGCATGCAGCTGTAGCCTTGGTAACAGGACATTTAACATTTTAGCTAGCTCCTTTACCATCTTCTGCTGACTCATTTAGCCTACAAAACACCAAAGACAGCAATTTAAAAATACTTAGAAACTGTATCCAGTGAGTAGAACTACTGTAAAATCGTGTAAATTTAAACAAGATTCACTGCAGTATCCCAAATGATGAGAGTCCTTCACTGTGCCTGATATTAAAGTTTACTCAAAAGGGCTGAAAACTTGCTTTAAATGTGTTTATTAGCTGGCACTAAATCTGTGCTGTGTGTGATGGCATTGATCATTACTGTTTTTAGGGGTGTATACAGGTATACAATATACAGGTATTGACAATAACCTAAATATTTAAAAAAATAAATACTGATATTATGTTAAAAATACAAACATGATCATATCTTGTCTAAATCAAGCTCCTTTAAAAATGATCTTTCACATCTTTCCATTCTTGTTTTGTCATGAGTGGCAATAATGACTAATAGACTGATTGACTGAATGCAAAAAATGTTGCACAACAGAAACAGCAAGAGGGGTTAATACCAGCAGCCGCTTCACCCACCTTCACCTCCAACAACCTGCAGATTTCACCACAGCAGAAAGAGAAAGCTGCATTATGTTTTTCAGCCTTGAAACACAGAATGTTAAAATTAAATTTTTTGTTTGTTTTTTTATTTAAGCTTAGTTGTGATGGAGTTGGACCTGACTGTATATTTCCCTCTCCTGTTTTTTTTTTTCAGCATAAAAGAAGCAAGAGAGAGTCAGGGATTCAGGTCAGCTAACGTTGTTTGAGTCAGTGGACAAGAGAGGAGAAGCAGACCTGGCAGTGCTAACCGTCACTAATTCATTTGACTACTTTTTTAGCAAAGGACATGATGCCCTTTAGAAGCATTCAGAGGCCAGAGTTTAAAAAGCAGGTATGGAAAAACAGAGTGCTGGTTATTTGTCAACCTGTGACTGACTCACACACAAGCTGTTTGTTCCTGCTTACATTTGTAACTGTTTGCCAAAGCCATCTGTCAAACAAAACAAACAATAACAGAAAGATATCGCAATAATCTAAATATTTTACATTTTTTGGGTTGTAATAATCGTGTAGAGTAAATCAAGATAAGCTCACACTGTCTAATATGTTTTACTGCAATATACTTAATTTATTAACATATTACAGATTTAGTTTAAACTACTGCTTTGCCCTTTCAGAGTTTATCTGTGTGAATAAGTGTGCATTTGCCTGTGCCCATGTGTGTCTGAGTGGGGGTCATTTATGCAGCATTTCTTGTTTCCTGTGTATGAGTGTGTATGTGTGGTTGATATGTCTGAGTGGGGTGGAAGCACACCACAGGGAGTGGTTAGAAAGACTAAGATGTTCTCCACAGGGAACCCTTAAAGGCAGTTTCACCACAAACAAGTTTGCATTCAGTTTTTCTCCCCAAAACATATTGCGTGTATCTTTGTGGAACAACAAATATATTGAACTCTTTTTTTTTAATATATATATATTTTTTAAAATCCAATTTGTTCTTGTGTGTTGACCAATAAATTGTATTTTTGGAGGGTTCTTGTACTATTTTGTCATTTGTTTCTGTTTTTGTCTAGTCTTTACACCAACAACCAAATGAGTTTTCAATATCAGTTTTCAATGAAGTTTCATTTGCAAGTCAAACTGCAGAGAAAAGAGAAGCAAGCAATTCTCCCTCTGTGTCCTTCCTGTATTTTATGACATTTGAATGTGAAGCTAAGGCTGTCATCATACCTATCACAGTTTGGGATCAGAGTGGGTGACAGGTTTGTGCTGCATGTGTGACACGCTGATCAGAGTCAGTTGTTGCTCTTGAGTGGTCATACATAGTAAAGGGGAATGAAGTTGGACCAATAACTGAGAAATGTTTAATTCACGGACAAATGTGCAAGATAATGATGACCCTTTACTCGGTATGTTAATACAAAAAAGAGTTTCTGTCTGTCTCTCATTCTCTCCATTCGTCGCACTCAAAGCAGTTCAGCTGAACTTTGGTGAAGCTGCATGACTCAGGCTATTTTTCTGTCCACACGGTTGAAAGCACTTATTGTAAGTTACTTTGAATAAAAGCATCAGGTAAGTAAATGTAATGATGAAACTGGACTTCTTATGTGTAATTTCCGCACTGTAGAGGGACACAGAACCAATGCTTATAAACTTCTCACATTACTCTCTAACTGGAGGTGATATGAATGAGCAAGCCATCATCCGTTGCTCCATTCTCAGAATCATAAAAATTGGTCAAAATTGATTTAGATGGCCCTGACTACTCAATTTTCCCTCCAGTCAGCGATCAGCTTTGACAAAAACACTTAGGTGCTATGTCAAGAAGTGTTATAACTTAAATGATCAAGAACACCATTTGTATAAAGATATCCTCAAAAAGGAAATAGCTTGGATAAAAAATCTTGGGGCTGTTGGGAGTTACGGGTAAGTACACTGTCCTTTAACTACATAGAAAAAAGCCTCGTTGTACATCACTCTCAGTATACCTGGAATTTTTTTTCACATTTGAAACATTTAACAATACTTGGAGTAATTTTATTCTATGCTAATTTAGCAATCATGCTGAAAGAAACACTAGCTGATTGCAATTTTGGCTTTATTTTTTCCTGGCCATCTGTACTTTGTGCACTAATAACATTGTATTTTACTAGTTAATCACTGAGATCTTTGATTACTGTTTTTAAAATTAGCTATGGTGGGGTAACAAGCATGAGAAGTCAAATAATAAGACAAATAATTGTACTCTGAATATCAATTTTATCAAACAGCTGTAGAGACTTTTGTTGTCTTTCTTCTTATTATTGTTAAATTGTGTACCCACACTGCAATTCATTTCCCCCTTGGAATAATAAAGTTAATCAATCAAGTCAGTAGGATCCATTGTCTGGGTACCATAGAGGTCTTAATCATTTTGTGCCAGCTTGATATATTTCACTAGATAGCTGCTGACCTGATTTTGGGGCTATAAGTGATATTGCAATATCACCAGAGACGTGAGGTTTCATCCTTTGGGAGAATATGAATATCTTTGCCAAATTTTTTACCAATGCATCAATTAAGAGGTCAGCACACACTGATGTCAGACTGTTGAACCATGTATATAGATGCAGTGAGGAACCTGCTGGTTGCTGCCTGTACAGTTTTTTGACCATACATTTGTGCTTTCTGGCTCAGTATGAACCACATGTTCTTGAATAGGGATTATCTGTCATTATTGTATTGAAAATTATACTTATTACAGTATTCTTTCTTTCTTTTCTTCTTTTTTTAATAAAACGTGTTATCTTCTATTAATCTGTTGTGATATTTGAACAGTTTTACCAATTTCCACTGTTTTTTTCTTTCTCACTTTATCTTTGAAGAAAAATCACACTTTTTCAAACCTCTTTGTCACAAACATAGACATGCAGTCCCTCTGCACTGCTGTCTACAGCAGACTCAGTCAGTCCACAACAGTCCTCAGTGAAATCACTGCAGCATAATTGCTCTGTTCTGTTGGTTACAATAGTTGGCAGCCTTCAACAAAGTCTTTATCTTCCCCACTAGCTGTGTGGCAGAACACTGGGTCCTTGTTTATTATTCAAGCTAGCGGGGCTAGCTCAAACATAAATAGATAAATTGCTCATTTTCTGTACTCTGACCCACTGTTGCAAGACGGCTGCTGACCTGTCTTACACCTGATGCCAAGGCTTTCCTGCAATTCCACAAATTTTTGTGCAGCCACTCAGTAGGCTGCCTCCGTCACGTCTTGTTCAGTCTTAGGTAATTGGCTAATTTTGTATTTTGGCTTGAGAATGCAAGGATTAATTTTAGTAGCTGCTCTGCTTTTTTTTCAGGATGTGTTTCAGAAAGTATTCTATTTTTTTTTTTTTTTTGAAGTGAATGACTTATAGGTGCAACCAAGAAAGACTTGGATATGGACTTTAGTTAAATTTTAAGTACTAGCTGGGAATTGGGAATTTAAAGTAGATCTTGTTCCAAAAAAGAGAGAGAGAGAGAGGAGGAGGAAGGAAATAAAGAAAGAAAAATACCTAACCTGGTTCCCAAGAAGATGTTTGAGCAGTGATATCAAGTGTCATGTGTAAAATCTCCACATCTTGTACAACTTATCCTTGAACTTTATAAGTAATAATTCTAAAAATTCTAATTTCAATTTGTCTTAATTTAAGAAAAATTACACAGCAATTAAGAAACAAACTGGCCCAGAGAGGATCAGTTCAATAGGTTACACAGTAAAATTTTATGCAAAAATACAATCACACAGGTTCCCTGTGGTGTTTTAACCACAAATAAACCCTTTTGGGCCTTATCTTTAGAGGGTCCTCAATTGTTTGTACTGTGCTGTATTGTACTGTGAATAACACAGAAGAAATTACATTCTGCTCTTAGTCTTAAGCTATACCGTGGATCAACAACTGGCAGAGGCCAAAAAAAAAAGTTATTAATGTGCATTGTTGTGTGGTATCTAGTCGCATGTCATTGAATGAGGTGTTGCAAGTTACAAAATAAATCTAAACGTATCAGTTACAGCAACTGAGAAAGAAATATGAAATTACATTACAGTTAATGAAACACAATTGCTGTGTGTTGGCATAGTTCCAGGCAGTGCCGGTCAGCAAAGCCATTGGGACAAATCTGAGTTCATCATCATCGAGTGGACGTCTGGCCGGTACTCTAACACTGGAAATGGAGATGTGTCGGCCATCTTTCTTTATGTTGTTTATTCATGCTGATGTGTTCTTAGCAATCCATTTCTTCCTCCATGATAAGGATTATTTATCAAAACTTTTATGTTCTCTTTGTAACTTTTACCATCAACTGTTTCCTGTGTACAGTTCAGCACAACACTACCTGTAACAAGCCTCATAGGGTCTAGGCTTTGAAAGAGTTGATAATCATGTTGTGAGGTACTCAAATATCTCTACCACGTCTGTGTGTTTGTGTGTGTTAGTTGCCATTTTATTTCCTGAAACGCAGTCTAATTTAGTGTTTGAACCCTTTTCTGTAATGCTGTTCCAGGCTCAGTGGCAGCCCTTGTCTCTAGGAAAGCCTTCAGTGATGTGGAGAGGCTGAGCCATCACCACTGAGGCCCTCCACAGTGTAATCCCATGGTTCTACATAAAGAGCACGGAGTCGGTGTAATTGCTGAGAAGAGACAGAAACACAAAATATGACTTTTTCAACTAAAACTGCACATTGCAAACAAAGGCTGGAAAAAGAATTCCAGCAATCGACAGAATGAAAAAATTATGTTTTTTGAACATCGACACATGTAAACATTTTGTACAAGACACCAAATCTGAAAGTATTAATTAGTATGATAATCTATTTGTTACAAATGTAAGTTATATCTCTTCAATGAGGTTTGCATCATTACTTTGTGCATTAGACAGAGTAACTAGTAACTAACTACTAACCTATGACATCTAAATAGCCTTCCCAACACTGGTTATCACCAAATAACACAAACACTTATAAGACTGCTTGCAAGAAATCATAAATATAAAAACTGCAATGTTTAGAAAAATGGTTTTGCAAAGATTTTATGCAACTCAAGATTTTTATGACTGCACTCGACATATTTATATTACCAGACCAATACAAAAAAAGGCATTTTGGTGGGAAAAAAACTTCATGTAAACATAATTTTCTTCATTTACTTTAAATTTCTGTGGATACCTTTTGGTTTAGCGTGATACCTTTTTGGCTCATATGATGAGCTTTGTCATTGTTTTTTTTGTCTCAGCAGCAGGATGTCTCTCTCCACCTCAGCTCTGTGCAGAAACACTGTTTAGAGAGGCAAAAAGATGGATTTTTGTCTTGAAATGACAAACTTTGGAAAATACCTTTCAATCCCACTTCAGCTTTGGCGAAACATGGCTTGTTGGTACATAGACTTGGA
Organism: Acanthurus lineatus; assembly: GCA_029814665.1. Classification (NCBI taxonomy): domain Eukaryota; kingdom Metazoa; phylum Chordata; class Actinopteri; order Acanthuriformes; family Acanthuridae; genus Acanthurus; species Acanthurus lineatus. The sequence continues at coordinate 7,473,350 of JAPZDV010000026.1, forward strand.
AAAATCTTAGACCGAGAACATCGAACTGACTTGTAGTTTTTCACCATTTACTCTCCCTTGATTTTATTTATGTTCGATGCGTGCATCTCTTGAGGGATTTTAAGGATTGTGTGCCGTGTGTGTGTGTTTAACCATTTTATCATGTTAGTGTTGGGTTTTCTCCACAAATGCCTTATGCAAACCTTTTCATTGCAGAGAAATCAATGACTCATTATTATATCAAATTATTGCCCTGAACTTGTTTGTCTGCACTTGCTGTACCACATCTTCAGTAGAGTCTAACTATATTGAGAATTGTCAGAAGAGCCTTCTAGTATATTCATAAAAATCAATAGCTATTTTGTTTGTTACTCCTAAAACACATTCCTAATAGCAAATCTTTCAGAACCCGCAGCAGAGAATAAATAACGAAAAGAAGAATGCCTGTGAACAAAAAGAATTGATCGCTTAAGTCCTTCCATAACCATACACAAAAACCTCTCACTCATTCACCTTCCCTGCTTCATTCTCATACACACACACACATATACACTTGCTCATGCACGCTAAACCACACACACACTTCCCATACCATCACAGTCGAGTGGTTTGGCAGAGCGACAGCAGCAGCAGTGGTGTGGAGCTGTCTGCTGTTCTCTGTGCACTCACCTTTCACCTCCTGCCATTTTAGCCTCAGTGATTCCATTAGTGCACCTGAATACAGATGCCGAGTTCAGTCCTGTGCTTTTTTTTGTTTTTTTCTTTTTCTCACCTGGCACACGAGGACACCAGTGCAACAAACGTAACAGGCAAAGTATAAAGGGTAGAGGAAGCACAACAATAACAAATAAAAATCAGATACGAGGCCATGTGACAGCCAGAGAGACACTGCACTACCGTTGTTTTGCCATGTCTTGACATAAATTGTTTTCCACCTGTTTCACCTCACGTCACTCTGCTTTTTTTTCTCTTCCTCCACCTCTCAGACCTATTTCCTGTCTGTGTCCATCTTCATTCTGTTCGTCTCCATACTTCTCTTTTTACAAGCATGTCCTCCCCTCTCTGAAAATGCGGGCTCCCCTCAGGACGATCATGGCATTACACTGAAATGTTTGGAGTGAGCATTTCTTTTAATAGACAGACAGACAAAAAACATGACATTCTTTTACACACTACATATGCTACAGATTAATAATTGAATATGAATCTCATCAGATATTAACAAATAAAACACTCTCAAAAGATAAAAATGGCATCTGAATTTTTGCAGCAATATTTGCCCCCCCCCAATACAAATTGCACAGTATACCACATGTGACACACCAGCATTCTTTCAGAAGTTTAACACATTCAAATGGAGACATGCAGACGTTGCACACACAAAAAAATGTACACACACTAAGTTACAGTTGGTCTGTGCAGTGGTGGCAGGATATAAGATGTTTATTTGACGTTAAAAAGAGGAAGAAGACTCACATAATGAGCCCGTAATTATAAGATTCTAGCATTTCTAAGGTATTAAAAGGAATCCAGGTGGTTGTTGTGTGCACAGTGTGAACAGTAGCCAAAGCCACATAGCTTTGGATGATTAAGACTTGCCAAAAAGTACACAAATAGGCTGTCAGCTGAAAAACTTTGAGCGTGGATTGTTATAAGTTAAATATTGTCTTTATAGATTCAGGCTACGCATAATAATTTTTTGTTTTTCACAGACATTTTATTTGGGCTTTATGGATGGTCTTCCACTTCTGTCCAGACTGAAATATCTCTGTTGCCATGGACTGTAATACATCCCAGTGAGATAAATCCTAATGACTGGTGATCTCCTGAATCTTTTCTAGCACCAACAGGTCAAAGGTTATATTTTGTCTTGTATAATATCTCAAAATCTACTAGATGGATTTGCACAAAATCTGGTACGGTCATTCTTGTTCCCCAGACCACAAATCTTTTGATGGTCTCCTTACTTTTCCTGAGGTTGACTTTTTTATGGTTTTGAGTAAAATGTCTCAACATTTACTGAATGAATCGGTGGCTACATTTATAGCTGTATTGTATTTGTGCTATTTATCAAATGTTAACATGCTAACAGTGAGAGAGTATTTACTTAAATTTAGAATTTCTAATCATTTTAAGGTGATATGTAAGAATAAATGATTTTTGTTTACATTCTGGTATTTTAAGACATACATTTTTGTAATGCAGTGATGCAAATTGGCAGTAAAAAGGATTTTTACCCAGAATATGAAGCAACACAGAAGGCCTGCTTATCATATTTTAGGTTCAGATCTTTAACATGGGTAACAAACTGTACATTTTGATGCTGATACACTATGTAGAATATTTCAGTAGAGTTCAAAAGATTGACATTCACTTGTTTTGAATGTAGTGGTCTCTCTTCCCCTCACTGCCTGTATGTGTCTCATTCTCTCTGTCCGCCTCTCTCAGAAAAAGACGATTGGTATTCCTCCTTACCTCCTCACCAACAGCAAACATCACTCTCATCAAAGGCTCTCGTCTTTGATCAGGTCTTCAAAGCGTGTCATCAAAGTCTATCAGGTTAGATATGAACTGGGGAAAGGAGGGGGATTGCTGATAACGCCTCTGGGTTACTGCACAAATGCATGCAGTAACGGGTCACTAATTGCTAATTACCACTGTGGCGCACACCAACGCAGGAGTTGCTGTCAGACAGCAGAAGCAGCAGTTTCGGTTTCAGTTTCACAGAGCCCTTTAACTCCAATAACATTACCGTACAGCAGGAGAATGAGAGTGCAATGGGGATGACAGCGGCGAAGTGCAGAACGTGGTGATCTCTGTAGGGAAACATGGGAACATTTGCTCTGAAATCCAACATAAACAGGCTCTTCCCTGGTGGCGTGACATCTGTAACGTGCGCCAACATCACATATCATAACACAGACGGCAGCAATTGAGCCGTGTTTCAAGAGCGAGGAAGAAAAGGAAGAGGTTTTTTGGTTGGAGAATAATAAAGTACAGAAAAGAGAAATGATCTAAATAGATGAATGCCCGTATCACTAAGTGACGCCCTCCCCGACTTTGCTCAATTTAAAAGAGACAAATTCTCATGTAATGTATCCATAGCAGCACATTGCATTACTCCTGTTCCCCAATGCTGAAATATGAGTGCTCTGTCACCTAAGGCTGCCAAGCTAACCGTTTGCTTAATATAGGAGGGAGCGACGCAGCAAAAGAGAGAGAAAGGGAGCACTAAATGGCCTGATGGAAAGAGAGAGAAAGAGCGATAGAGGCTCCCGAGGAATAGTGCCATCTGCATGTGAATGAGTCTCACCCGGGGAGATCTCTTTTGGAGAAATTAATGATCTCAGGAAAGCAGAACAGAGCCTGCGTGCTTCATGGAAAAAGGAACGAGTCTCCCGTCATCCAGGTCTCTTTCTCCTTTGCTCTTTGTACTCAGTCAGATATTAAACGTCCCTGTGCCTCCTCTGGCAGTCCCATGCATATCTGCTTGTTTAAATATCATTATTTCAGGGGAACCGGGAGGCATTTGGTGAAAGGGCCATAATCAGAGAACAATAAAGATGGATTATATTAAAATGGAGGAGTGAGTTTGAGACAGGGAGCAGGTTAAAAAATAAATCTAAAAAAAAAAAAAAAAGAAAGCAAGTGCGAGGCTGGTCTCAATAGCACTGACAACCTGCTGAGGGTTCTGTACCTGGGTGGTGAGACGTGAGAGTTGAAAGAGCAGGAACAGGCTAATAAAGGATAATCAGCCCTGCATTGTGGAGACCTCTATTTCTCACTCTGTCCCTCATTATTTCCTTTGTAGACATGTTAATGTACTGCATGGCAAAGCAATGTCAGAGAAGTGCTTCGGTGGAGTTTCTCAGTTAAAAGTTCAAGAAGCCCTGGTTTTGAAAAGAACACTTTCTAAAGTTGCTGAAAGTGCCTGACTTTGGCAAGTTTCACTTTCAGCTTTAATTTGAACAACAACTTTGCAAGTTATTTATTCGAACCCCTTACTTACAATCAATTCAATAAGATGGTTTAGAACAATATAATGTAGTTGTTGGGGACTGTGAGGACTAAAGACTTTTAAGTATTTATCAATGAATCCATTAACAATGCATGTGATCTGAGTTTATTACAAATGAAAATTCCTCATATACAAAGTACAACACTGCTGTAATCAGTATGTTTCTTGATAGACACAGTTAAACAATAAAGTACAGTTTTAGCTTGTTTAAAATACCATTTTATAGATTTTAATTTTTTTATAAATACCAAATAAGGGTGATACCATACCTTTGACCTGCTATGTGAAATACAGACTCACACTCTCTAAAAAAAACATCCCCGTACCAGAATACTACTGAGGCCATGTATGCTCTTTCATTAGCCCTAACATTCACCACACAGTCTTTGATTTTTTTCTAGTAAATCCTTTTATTACAACAGTAGTTTTGCATGGAATTGCTGCCAGTCTTGGCTGGCTGAGGAAGCCTGCCTGACAGTAGCTCTTACAGTTTAGCGCTCGCATTTGGCTGTTTACAAAGTCTAATAAGCGTGTCCCTGAGGCAGGCCATGCGGCTGCAGAGGAGGAGATTGCATTTTAGCTCCATTGTGAGGCTTGTGGTCCCCTCATCAGATCTGACAGGCAGTATGACAAGTCCTATCTGCCAGCTAGCTGATAAGTGCAGCTTGAGCTGCGCTTAGGTCTGCCTCAATCCAATCATACGACAGTCCCGGTGAATGGCGTTCACTCGCTGCAGCCTGGCAGGGCTATCCTGGCTCAGTTGCTAATACTATAACACTCCAAGCCATGGGTGGAAAGCTAGCCATGCAGAATTGTAGTGTATTGCGTTAGATATGCTGTATATGCTTGAGTTGTGCTGAAGCTGATCTGTGTAAATATTTGGTTTATCTAATACTATCTGTAATGCAGTACATACAATGGTGAAGTACACATATATTGATTTGACCAAAAAAAAAATGTAGAAACTGTACAGACTGTCTTTGGAAACATCCTACCGATTTATTTTAACCTTCTGAACTATCAATCAATCAATCAATCAAAAAATAAGCAATTTTATCACTGTTATATAGTTTATTTGGTATCAACAATTCTGTTGAGTAACACTGGACTATTTTTGGCAATGTGTCTTATAAACATCCAGTTTTTTATGAGACAAAAGAAGACAACTACAAATACCCTGATGTCATGCAACTACCTTGACTGAACTTATCAAACTGCCTCTGATCCAATAGAAACTTCAAAGTGACTACAGTGTTCCTGCACTTGTCGAGAGTTAATCCAAGCCATCACTTTGACTCCTTCATGCTCGACAGTTACACAAATCCAGTTGTAGCCTGCATGCAAATATTTTCACTCAAGTTCCGTGCAAAGGGGCTGAGGCTAGGCTGTGGAAAAAAAAAAAAAGTGGAGACGCTGTGAGAATTTTAACTTTTTGGTTACATTTTAAGGTTAAATTGTTTTTAATTGAGGTAGCCTTTCATTTAAACCACACACTGGGTTGCACACTCTGTGCTCAGTTAGTGCATGCGTCTCTCTATGTATGTAAGTGTGGTGCAATTCTGGCCCAGTAATCCTCAGTCAGTCATGCTGACAATAAGGCTTCATGGAGAACCAAGCCAAGTCCAATTAACAAGGCCTGTTACCATCTTCTGTTGAAAGGAGCCACATACTGGGCTTTCATTTGGGACTATAACAGCAGAGATGTAATGTGCGCTGACAAATGGTGTTTTCGACTTCCCCTCTGTTTTGGAGAGAGAAAGGGAGGTGACAGAAAAGAGAACTGGCAATTTCCACTGTGGCATTAGTGCTCACATTTTCCTCCCTCCCTCTGAATCCACTCCCCACGCATTGTACATGTGCCCATCTAATGCTGAGGAGCTTTTTGTAAAGTGACTAACACTATACAGTCTGTTTTTATTAAAACTTTTATGTGGATATGTGGAGTGTAAGTGCAGCTCTATATGTTTTATATCTATGAAGTGGAACCTACATTTCAACTGAGACTTACTCTGTCAAACAAAAAAATATTTAGTTGTACAAAACAGTCCAATCGAGTTCCATTTTTCAGCCCTCTCCGGAGCTTTCAGCTGCATCTCATGAGCTTTATGGTTGCACAGATTTTCCCTGGAATCTGAAAGTGATTTCGACTTCAGATCAGATTCCTAAATGGCCTCCTTTCCGAAATGTTTATTCACTTCAAAATATTACATTTCCATTTATAAAGTACACATTATTTGTTAAAAATAACCTGCTTGGTCTTCGTCAGCTGAGGGTGTTTGCTCAGTGGTCATGGAGATGGATCTATGGAAATGCCAGCTCACTAATGATTCCATCCGTAGCACTTTAATATCTTCTCATTAATGTTGACTTGAAAATTAGGCTTGATGATTTATTGACAACTGAGAAAACTAAAAAGACTTTTCATTCATGATTGGTTTGTCAAACTACCATTTCCACAGTCAAGATTGAACTTCCATGCTCAACACACAGGGCTCTGTTTTCAGTAATCTTTTGGAGTTGAATTTCCTAGCATTTTCCTTGGGCTTTGTTTGCTTAGAATTTAAAAATCACATTGTGAGGTATGCCTAAAGTTCTTAAATGTTATCAGGTTAAAATCATATATGTAATAATATTTTTAATCGTATGTTTGCTCAGAATTATATGAGGTGGCTTAAATTTAACAAATGTGTCATTTGTAACAAACACCAATTAATGTAAACAGGAATCTTATTTGATGTGTTTATGATGACTCCTCTTTTTTGATGACTTTGACATTAGTTGTTTCTACATATATACATACATACATACATACATATATATATACACACACATACAAAGCACATATATAATATGCGCCTTTTAATGAGGCCAGTGTGAATCAAAAGAAGTATATCAAAAAGAAGTATCTACTGAAAATAGCCAAATATGTTTTTAAAGGTTTTTTTTCTTCTGTGAAGGCTTCTGATCAGTTGGAAAATACTGACAGTGAAGGCTGTGTGTTTGTGTTCTGTGTGGTTTGGCAGCCAATCATTCGTTTGCCTCCTCAGAGTTTAACAGTTTAACACCAAGCCTGTTAAAATGCCCCAGCAGCTGTCAATCTGGCTGCTATCCTGGCCTTGTTAGAACCCAGATAGTGAGAGGGGAGGATTGCAGCCTCTGATACATAACGTACCCCCTGTATACTGACAAGCAGACAGTGTGCGATGCATTGCAGTCAGAATAACAGCACTCGAACCAGAAGCATGCTACATAGCATGTGTAGCGCCGCAGAGGCAGATTGACAAACAAGAGCAGCAGTCAATTGGTCAAAGGGTTAAGTGTGGATAAATGAAGAAGGCCAAAGAGAGATTACTTAGCATTCATGTCAGGGAGGCTGAAACACAGGAGACTTGGAGGGAAACACTCTCAGTTTTCGGAGAAATCAAGCTGCAGGCTTTCCAATAAAGAGCGGAGCTATGGAGCCCTTCCAGTTCAAAATACCATGTCGATCAATCAAAGGCACAGAGACCATGCCCCCCCTGGCAAGTCCACAGGTGGTACAAACTAGGAAACAGAGTGTAGAAGTCAGAATTGCAGAGCGGAGGACTCCCTACAAATTCCCTTTAATCCTTGCCCTGGCCGGGGTAAAAGCAGTGTCTGTGCTTGAAGGGCAGGGTGGACACTCTTCTCACAGGGGTCAAGCTTCCTGCTGCCTGCCCACAGTGCTTTCACATGAAAAGGGAGGGCTTCCCACCTTTATCCTCGTCACAGCTGGACGGCAGAAACCTTACAACTGTTGTCTTCTCACTTCTAAGTGGAGTTTAAGTATCACACAAGTGTTTGCAAGGTGTAGCTCCCTCTAGAGGGCGTAAAACTTCAACATGTCATCTTCTTTTAAAGACCAACAAATCCATATGTTTGTTGAGATAACTTATCAGCGCTTAAAATCCATGGAGCATATTTGAAGATATTTGAAGATAATTCTGAGATAAATAGGATGTTGAAAAATATCTATAAAGAGTAGTATACTATAGCTACAGAACAGTGTGTCCATGGTGTTTTTTCTGTATTATCAGTATTGCATTATGGGGACGGTTTCAGCTGTGAATCAGCTCTTGAGTTCTATTACACTTTGGTTGAGAGGTTTCCAAATTGAAAGGATGAGATTTATCTTTCAGATGGCACCTTTATGTGTCAATGCTCCTATCAGAGATGAACACTGTCAGCAGAATATCGAGAACACATTGGAACCGATGCAGCAGCATCCAGTGAAAGACTTTAAACATAAAGTTAACACTGAATGTTTTTATTGCTCTTGAAAAATGTGTTTCCCAGCAACTTGACGTTCTAACTAGAAGTTAAAAGAGAGTAGATTTATTGCCTGGGACAGGAGGGTGCAATGACATTACTGCTAATCAGTGCACCACTGTTAGAAATGACCTTTCTCAATAAAAGTGCTATGTCCTGTGCTTTTACTCATGTTAGCTATGTGTTCTGGTGTCCCACTGGCCAAACACTGGCAAGTCACTGCAGGACTTAAAGACTACCTTTATCAAAGCTATCATCATATGCAACCTTTTTAGAGTGCAGTTTATCTGCATTGGAAAGGTAACTTTGCCATTAAGAGGTATAAACTATAGGCCTTTTATCAAAAAGGACTTGTAGTACATTCATTGTGATGCTTTCAGCTAAAGGTTAATTAAAAATAGTAGAACATCTAAGATTCTTAGTGTACAATCAAAACCAAATCACAGCATTTGTAAGATCATAAAGGAAACGGTTATGCAGTTCAAATATAAGTAGGTATTTTTGTAGAGTGAAGTTTTGTTCTCTTCTCATTAATACATCATATAAAAAAACAGAAGAGAAATAGAGGGGCATGTGCAGCAATGAAAAAATATCAAAATTTTAATGACTTCATTTTCTCCTGAAAAGTTTTCAAAGCGAGTTCCTTGAAACGTTTGGATCAGAAGTTAAACAATAATAAAGATGATTTGCTGCGACATTAAGACAAGTGTTACACATGTGAATGCTGTAAATGAGCTAAGAGATAAACTCATTATCATCTGACCTTTTGATATAAAGACAAGATAATACTATGTGTGACTCTTGCTCCTCAAGACTTGCAAAAGGAAAGTGAAAATTTGATATTTCAGGCTGTTTCCCTAACAGAGACAAAATAGTTGATTTTTGTTTTGTGTCTGTATCTATACTTAGAAAAAAAGCATTAGCATAACCTGATTTTTTGTTTTATTTCTTATTCATTGCTTTTTATTTTTATCCCTATTAACCATATATTTCCTCTCTGTTATTCAGGGCATATGTTCTGTGTTTTTGGTTACAAAGTGCTGCTAATTGACTTCCTTTGCAAGCACAAAATTCAAATGTAGGACAGAATATATCTAAGATCTAATATATAGATGAAAGTTTGCTACTTCAAACTGTTTTGCATGGAAATCTGTTGAGATTACTTTTTGTATCAAAGTCCTGTCTTATGTGTTATTTGACACAGGGCTTACTGAGCTCTTACCAAGAAGGTACATGTCATTTGCATGTAACCATGGAGTTTGGGAGATGTTTTGCGTCCTCCTAGACCATTCAACCAAGGCCAAAAAAATAAAATTATCATTCAATTGTTAACTTGTGAATAATCAGTCTGTATTGTTAAACTTGTCTTAAAAGTTCAAGGAAGTTAGGCATAAACACAGATATGTTTGATTAGCCATGCACTTAAAAAAATTTCCTTTGCACAAAAGCAACAAGTATTAAAATCTCAGATGTCAAAGCAAACATTCAACATTTTCATGCCTCTTTTCAGCAGAAGACATGACAGAGGTTTGATTTGCTTGACTGGACTGCAGTTAAATAACCCCTGACCATCAAATATAAATGATCAGCTGGAGAGAAAGCCATTACATTGAGAGTCAAAGTTATAAAAAGTGCATGTGGAGAGGCCGTGAAGGTTATTCTGCAAATAATGTCATCCCATATCTCAGTCATTAGAAAGCATGTCTTTTTTTCTTTTCTTTTTTTATCTTGGCTATATTTCAAACAAGCTAGGTATGGTCCACATGTATCAGAGACAATACATGATGCTTAATTATTAAAATTAGGTTTTAAAGCAGAGAACAAAATTTGGGCAACTTGGTGTTAAAGAGTTGAATTATTGATTTTACAGTCATGGATGTGCCACAGTCCAGTACATACAGTGCAGTGCAATGTGCAGCAGTGTATGTGACATTTACCTGCATGCTTACAAACAAAGGTCCCTCTAAGACAAAAAGGGAGTGGCTTGGGTCTTAAAAGAGGAGACTCAGCAACTGTATTTGGTATTCAGACACAATTCCTATTTCCTTCCACTTCCCCAGCATTCTCCCAATCCTCCCTTCAGCTCCATGCAGTGATTAAGTAAAAGCAATCAGATCCTCCTCAGTGCTGAGACATGTCAGCCAGATCAATAAAAATGATAAACTCTTAATGAACGCCACTCTTCATCCCCTCTAATTCCACAACTCCTGCCAGTGTAAAAGTCTCCCTGCACAATAATGCCATTTAATATTTATTTACACCCTGTGAAAATCAATAAATAGATTTTAAATAGAGCTGGAAGACACCAGTTTGCCCTTTATCGCTCTTTTTAATGAAGGCTTTAGTCTCTTTGGAGATGGGAGGGAAATTTTTAAATGAAATGAAATGCACTTCAAGCATTTTGCAGCGGGGAGAGAGTGTATTGAACTAGTGTATGTGTGTGGAAGTGTGGGTGTGTGTGTGTTGGGGGGGGGCACGTGCATGCAGCTTTAGCTGACGCTGTTTGCTACACAGAGAAGGAGAGAAAGTCTGAATCAGGGCTTTCAGTAATCAGTGTCACATTGTCAGGGAGGCTGCCTTTGACTAATGAGAGGTGCTGACAGCCTGGCTGCATACTCCCCTGGCTCTGCTGAGTGGGACGGATCTGTTTCAGGGCCTTTGTCAGGTTCATTCTCCCTCTGCTACTCTCTCTCTCCCCCTCTGTTTCTCTATGTTTTCCTCTTTTTCTCTCTCTGAGTGTCAGGGAGAGCAATGACCAGTGGTCAGCCCCAAGGACACCTCCTGGCATTCCACATGGTGACAAATTGACCATTGGGGACAAGGTGCCTCAAAATTGCTTCGGAGATGAAGAGGTTTTGAATGTTCCATTCTCCCTCTGGATCCGGAAAGTGCAGATCTTGTTGGAATAGAAAAGACAGGAAAGAGAGGAGAAATGTCACAATATCAGAAAATAAGCAAAATGGGAAGGGAAAGGGAGGCAGTTCCAATATCAGAGCTGACTGTGCCTGGGATTGATAAAAAGGAAAAGCCTGTATTGAACAACTGAGGTGACATAGTCACCCATTCAGCATGTTGTGTATGAAAGGCCAGAGGATGAATCCATCCACGACATTGTGTGTGGCTCAGCTAAAATGCAGTACAGATTACCTCTTTGGGCTGTGGATTATCTCTCAAAATCACAAAACCACCAAGCGGGTGCAACTTAAGCATTTCCCAGACACAAATACTATTTGTGAATCCCAGTTTCTTGATGGACAAATTAAAGAGTGAATCTGACCTTGGCAGAAAAACATATTTCAGGACAAATAGATGTCACCCTATAAGCAATATTTTTTCGCTCCTGCAGTCCTAGAGAGCTCAGTCCCAAATCTGTGAGCGTATGATAACGGAGAGATTGACCAGTGTCTACAGATTCAATGTTAGAGGGTCAAGTCAGATCGATACTGCAGGTATTAACTGATCATTCTTGTTTACAGTCAAGTGGAAGCCATCTATGTGTTCCTGAAGCACTTGGGGTCGATGGAAATGAAGTTACAGTGGCTCAAACATTCCTGGACTCTCCGCCTGAAGATGTCAGTCAAGACGGGGATTTGTTGGCCTATCACGTAGCCCCTTTTTTTGAGGGCGTATTACCGGCTATCAGGTCTGTCCCTTTTAAAAAAATGCACCTCCCATCCACAGCATATTTATCATGTGTTTCTAGTGCTAATCAGAGACACACACCTTTCCGTTGTGTGTGTATGTGTGTTCCTCTATAGAAATTCAAACTTAAAAACAAAGCCTTGACACCAATCAACAATAACCAAAATGCCAAAGCAAGGACGATATGCACAGGGGCACCGGTGATGGGTGTCTCTTCACATTATGGGAGCTTTTCTCGCTCCACTCGTCTTAGCTGGCTGTCTCCAGTCAGGCCTACCTTTGAGTCAATCAGGCCGTCTCAGTTCCTTAGATGCCCCCCCTGGGACAGCACAGCCACCAGCACACTTAATTGGTTCATTTGTTCCGTCATGTTTTGCTGAGCAGAGACAGAACAAGAGGAAATGCTGCAGTGGAACCATTGTCTCCACGCTCGTCTCCAAGGATAAGAGAAAGTGACACATGAATGCTCTCCCAGATAGATAAATAGAAGAATGGAAGTTAGATAAAGTGTCTAATGAAAGGATGAAGGCAATTCATTTTCTAGCTGCAGAGGGAAGGTCCTGTTTGATTTAATGTATGTCTAAAGACTGGGATAACTTTAACATGGAGAACTGAACAGTAGGAGAGATATACTGCCTATACCAGTGAGATTTAATCATTATACTATTGTGTTTTATTTTCTCTACCTTTCCTCACCACACCTGTAAATACAGTAGGCATACATATGAGCAACCCTATATGTATGTATGTATGTATGTATGTATGTATGTATGTATGTATGTATATATCTGTTACACTAGATGTGTTGATTAAGCTCTAAGCCCTAAGCTCTTCAGAAAGGGCTTTGAAGACACATCGGTCAAAAAAGGTGGACAAACACCGCTGTGCAGAAAATTTCTTGGCCAATATACACACTTCTGTTTTGTTCCATAGGTTTCTGACCTCTACCACAGTTTACAGCACACTTCTACACAAGGAAACACACTAGTGGAAGATGATGCTAAAAATGTTTCACTTCAGGTGTCGACATATAAGAGACAGTTACTGCAATATAACACAGTCATATGGCGAGCTTAGCTGACATAGTGCCTCTGCATGTGCTCCCCAGGCTTATCGCTTCCATCTGATGACTGGGGTAGATTGGATTGGGAGGCAGGCATGGGGAGAGAAAGGGGCAGAGGGAGAGCAGAAGGGGGGTTGTGGGTAGGCCCCATGCAGCTTAATTCTCCCATGCCTGTTTCTAAGATTATCTACCATGATTTTCCAACATAAAATAAAGACAGATAAATAAAACCCAGAACCGTACTGAAAGAATAACAATGAAAAACCGAAAGGGCTTCTGGGCGTTTCCAAGTAATTTATTCACCATTTGCCAGAATACCTGGAGCGAGAACAATTCGGTGGAATTGAAGGATGAAAAAGAAATAGAACATTATGTTGTAGTCGATGGGTATAAAATTGCATCTGTCATTAACTCTAAGAATAATACCGCCATGGTAATCAAATGATGCCTCATCAATATTGATGATTATGGGGTGAAAGGAAAAAAACAAAGGCACCACCTGATTAGTGATAGTGAAGCATTATGCTGAAGAGGAAGTGCCTTATTTTCTCATACATAATCTGGGAGTTTTGTTTGAAATTATACAAGATTTTTGGGGATTTCCAGTCCCAAAGCTAACATGTTTTCTGAAAATGCTACCTGCTCCAATGAATCCTAACAACATTTGAAACAAGACACATGCTATCATTGGTACTACAGGGCCACACACATGCAATATCACCAATTCTGCCCATCTGCAGCAGTCTGCAAACGTCTTGTATAAAACATTGCAAATTTGCTTCACATTCAGTCCACAGCAATCAGACAGAAGGGCCTTAAACAGAGATTACCTCAGGATCAGTGTGTCACCCAGCTCTGTTCTGCTTCTGTTTCTTGATCTCTAATACTAATCAGGTCCATTTGAAGAAAACTGCAGCATTAAACTCAAGATAAGACAGAAAGGATTTTTTAAAAATTGAGAGAAGAATCCAATTCAACTCCCTTATTCTTTCACATGTCTTCTCTTGTCGTACCCGCACAAAACTGAATCTAACCCTGAAGATTAATACTGTGAATGAAGAGATGACACACTCTGCACAGCACAGGGCTGCAGAGCATGATGATAGCCAACACACTCACACAGTGACAGATGGATCAGTGCTAACCAGCAGACACCATTAAACTGAACCTTGTGGTGTTGAGTGGAGTAGCTAGTGCAGCGAACAGGACACCTCCACCACTACTCATAGAGGATCGCGCTGTCAGCCGGCTCTTTAATGACCACTTACAGCAGAGGGATGGGCAGAGTCCAGCTTGCACTCTCCCACCTCCAGCAGGAATTATATGAAGATAGAGCCAGTCTTGGCTTATTGCCCTGCCGTCACAGTCTCTGAGTCCGCTTTGCAAGTCCCACGTCTGGGCAGAGGGATGGTGAGGGCTGGGCCTGATGTCTGGAGGCTGGGCAGGGTCTGGAGCAGCGCTGAGTTATACTCAAGAGGAGCTATGGTTAATGGAGGCAGGTCGCTTGGACATCTGTTTCTGGTGAGCAGAAGGGACAGGGAAAAGAGAGGGAGATTTGTAAGAAGCAAGGGGGAGGGACGCTCAGAGGCTCTTTGCATAAAAGCTACAAAGTTGTTACCTTACAGTAGCTTGCACACATGCCCACACACAGATCTTTCACTCGCACTACTTTTCATAAACCACTCTGGAATACAAAATACTTCATGCAAATTAGGGACACCGAGTGCAGAGCCACATATCCCACCTTTAGCATCTAGTAACCAGTCTATGTCATTCTGACAGACCATATCTTTCTCTTTCCTCTCACTAAAACCAGGAGAATGTCACGGCGCTCACATTACTCTCACAAAGACGGATGCTGCAGCATCAACATCGCACAGGCTGCAGCTCAATGACTTTGCTAACCTTTTACACCAAACCAGGCCTGCAGCTAGTCGACACAGTGCTTAGCTTAGCAAATATTGTAGAGAGTTACTCTGGCCCTCGTAACCTTTGTACACATTTACTCCAAGGACAGTTCAATCTGTCAGAAACACTCAAGACATACAGTATTGACTGCAGCATGTAGTGCTTTGTTTTATGTTTGTGTGATGTGGCAAAAATAGGAAGGATTTCTTTTTTGGTAATGTACTAGTATTGTGTAGTTGAGACTGATGTTTTTTTTGTGTGTGTGGGTGTAGGTACACACATATCTGCAGAGGGATGAAAGGATAGTCAGAAAGACAAATACTGAAGGATTTTCAGTGACAGAAAATGGCAATCCATAGTAAACTATTTAGTGAGTGAGCCTATGAGTGAGTGTTGTCGCACCCACACTGTCACATTTCTTACTCTTGTGTCTTTGAGACCCACACACACACAATATGCACATCATGTTGTCTGACAGACAGTCAGAGACCCTGCAGCCTGGGAAATCCAGGACAGGAGGGAGATGTAACAGCAAATTCCCGCCAGACTACGGTGTTCAATTGATCTATGACGGCAGTTTGAGGCTTAAATCAAAACATAAGTTCATATATATCTCTGATGTTAGTGACAAGGGATATTCGTATTGGATGTATGGGCAGCACATGTGGGAATACTAGAATGAGATTTTTTTTTTTATCCATTGTAGAAAAGCAGGGCGCGTGACAACGTATCACAGTCTCCCAATCACTCTATTGGATACACTGAGTCAGACAGGGGATATATATGATCTGCTGAGCATGACTGACTGAGAGGAAAAGTGATATATTTGATCTTTTTAACTGTCCTTCAAGTCTCTCTAGCGTTGGCAGCTTTGAAACATACAATTAAAGTGAAGTTATGTAGCCTGAACTTGAGGAATTATATCACAGCAGTGTAAGCCTTCACTGTTGTCTTATTGTGTTTCTCCTGCTGTGTCAAAGACAGAGGAGAGGAGAAAAGACTTATGGTGAATGCAAAGGAAAGCTGGTATATTGACTTATTACACTTTGTGGAGAAGCTATCCAGCTCTGGACTTTAAGGATGTATACCCACCGTTATCGCTGCTAAGAGCCAGCACAGAGAAGAGGAAGGATAGGCTTAATCCATCCCCCGCCTCGACACCCTATCTCTGAGCAAAGCCACACAGACTTGGCCTTTTACCGGAGGCCATGCGGTGCAGAGCCTGCAGGGTCAGATCCCTTTTAAAAGGCAAAGGTATCCTCTAAAAGCAAATTCCTTTACGAAGCTGTGTTCCACTAAAAAAACAGATAATGCTTTTGCAGCTCTTTGCTGATGATGTCAGTGACTGAATCTCACATCAAATGCCAAGCATCAGGGGACAGGCAAGAGTTAAAGGCAGTTAAACACTGTGCTGACCTCATACAGGTGAGGCAACTCAGGTCAGGTTGCTTATGAATCTGCAATATTTATCATTAGCAAGCCACAGCATTTTGATACATACAATAATGCCATTTTTTCCTCTTCAGTGCTGTGATATACCTCTGGATATCACACTCTACACTTTTCCGCAGACAAAAATACCTAATAGCCTCTATTGTGCAGGTCGTCAGAGTGTGAATTTTGCTACACATCCACATAAAGTTCAGTCAGGGTCTATCACAAATGAGACTGTCTCTGGGGAAGGCGATTGGCTGGAGATTGCAGTGGCAAGGGTTCCCACTGAGGGACGAATGTACAATGGGGCCCTGAGGGGCCTGTTGGAGAAAGGCGTTCAGCCTCCAAGTGGCCCCCTGTGGTAACTCTATCTCAGGGGTGGTGGGGGGCCCTCAGCTGGGCTAAGTGGAGGTGTGTAAGTCACTGTTCCTCCCCTCCGGCTGTACCACCTCCTAGAGCTGGGAAATAGAATTAGTGACTGATGGTTTTGGTTCTTTTCCTGCTTCCTCTCTTTTTGCTGGGTGGGAGTACTTTGTATCACATGTTACAGATAACCTTGAAGAGCAGTGTAACAGATAAAAGTGGCTCATAGGTGGGAATTTTATCCTTCAGTAGGGAGGCCTTGGTTATCTTTACACAAGCCAGCTACAAAGTATTTCACAATTTCAAGGCTTTTAAATTATTATTTTTCATTATATTTTTCTAGTCTATTAAAAAAAAGGACTATTATTGAAGAAAAAAAAACATAGATGTTCAAGAAGTCTGAAGCACTGTACAGAGACACAGTGAGACTCCTTGTTTTCAACCTTGTTTTTCCTGCTGTTTGTTTCATAACTGCTGTCCAGGGTGCTATATCTGGAGCTGTCCTTGGTACTCACCACCAGCTGAATTCAAACCTGCTGGTGGGCTCTGCAAGCCAATGCAATACTTTGGTATTACTGACCTGTGTCATGATTTTCCCCACATATTTATAACATTACAGACTACTTTTGTAATTTATTTAGTTTAAACTATTGCAGCCAAGCAGAGCAGTCTTTTCTACCTTCATGAAGGTTATGATGTTCAGTTTTTGTTGGAACTGTTTTAGAGAAGTGTTCATTCAATTGAATGAGTTTGTGGTGCTGTTGAACTGAATTGCATCATACAGGGATGTGTTTCAGTTATTCAGAGTACTTTCAGTGAATACAAACGAGGTAGACCAAATAAAAGAACCACCTTTCAGTGAAGTGCAGTACAGTTCAACAGCACCAAAAACTGCTTCCTCCAAAATGACCTTAAGGTTAAATCAATTTTGTTTCTCCATGCTTAAATAGAGGCATTTGATTTAGTATAGTTAAATCATAAAAGTTCAGCCTGCTAAAAGAATTGATACAAAAGTAAAATATATGTATGGTGTTAATATTTGCACGAGGAAACACCGAGCTCAGCACAGCAGGACGTGGGAGGTGATGATAATAAGTCCCCCTCAGGGGAACATAGTATCAGAGCCTGTGCTGGATGCTGGGGTGGAAGTGGGGCATACGAAGCAGTGAAACAAATGAACAGCAGCAGTGCTGGTGAAAGTATAGCAGCAAGTTACAGCACAGTTTTCAGCAGGAGTGGAAGAAGTATTCAGATTATTTTTATTAAATACAAAAAAGGGGAAAATACTCCACTACAAGTGAATTACCTTGATTAAATGAAAGTATGTAAGTATTATTAGCAAAATGCACTCAGTGTATTAAAAAAAAATTAGTTAGTATAATCTTCCTGGTCAATGTCTCAATATTGTATCTAATGCTTTTAGGTGGATATTACTTCTCCATTAGTGTTGCATTTTACTGCTGTAGTTGTTTATTGTTGAGCTAATTTTGACTACATGCTGTTGGCTGGTTCAATCTTCAGTGATGCATCATATTTTGTAATTGCATTATGTGTTTGTGACCATGAAAAATTTTAGCTCAGAAAAAAAACATGTATTTCTTTAGCTTTGTGTCTATATATTTTTCAGCTTATTCAAGAAAAGTTGGAAATAGTTTATTAACTTGAGAAGTAGAAGATTTTCTCCAGGCTACAAAGAAATGCAGTAATTTATCAGAAAAATCCAAAATCACAAGATTTTAGGGCACATGGTTTTCACTGGATGACTATGTGTTGTATGTATTCTATGCTGTCTCTGTAAAGTTAATAGTAACAAGAAGTGTTAGACAAAAGCAGTGGAGTAAAAAAAGGACAAAATATTTGCCTCTATGATGTAGTGGAGTAGAAGTATATAGCTGCATAAAATGGAAATATAAAAAACACATTTATTTGCAGTTGCACTTACAAACACTGGCTTTCATGTAAAGGGTGTAGGACAGCACATCAGCAAAAGAATTTGCAACATGAATGTAGCAGAAGTCCAAACAACAGCTGCAGGCTTTGCTTTATTGTCCAATGTTTTCCGCCTCCAGTCTTATTATCATAGTAGAGTTTAAAATTCACCATTACAGAAATTCTTTGTACCTCAGGAGCAGACCCAAACTTTAATTGTCTTTCTCACAATTATCTGCCTGTCAGATATTTTTAAATGCCAAAATAAGTCAATTTACTCTTCTTTTAAATATATTGACAGCAATTTTTGGTCTCACCACACCTTGTAAAGACAGGTCATTTGAATTGGAGAGAGTCACTGTAGGGTTCACCTTTTGTTTTACTAGTCACTGCAGAATCACCAGGTGTGAACAGGTGTGAAAAAGAGCTTCCAAAATGCCCTCGAAGCCTGCTCATGCACATTCTCATTGGGCAGAGACATCCAGATGAGGGGCCAAGCTTACAGAGCCCCATGAGGTCTCCACCTGTGATCAAAACGATTGTATCCCTCTCCCTACGTGGTGATGCATTTACCTCACAGTAAACAGGGTTTGACACTGTTAGAGAAAAAAATGTTTCATCTGGCACTTGCTCGCACCAGGAGAGTGAGAGATTCACTAATGCACTTTGACATTGCTATATATGAACATCACGCTTCATCTCCTGCTTAGAGTAATGTATGTGAACTCTTGAACATTACGGATTCAAAATGTGTTTGCATCACTACGTTGACTATGGACACTGTGTCAATCTACACAACAGTTTGTGTACGGTAAAGGATTGTTCAACTGAAAAATGATGCCACTGATGGCGCTTTTTGAAACCGGTGCAACATGGTATTATTATGATGTAGACTGTGGATATGAGGATGTGGATACATTCCCAATATATCTGCTCTTTTCATAAAATATGATGCAATATGTTCAAGAATCTGCCCCAAAAATAAAAATAAACTATTAGTTTATAAAAACTGAGTCCATATTTTCTGCCTTTTTTCGGTAATTCTGACTGGTTTTGCTCACAGAAGTTTAGAGAGAAAAAATGAGACACATATTAAAGGCAGCAGTCGATTAGATGAATTTCTTGTTGAGGCTCTGTTCCTAATGATCTTATAAATCAAGTATAACATGCTACAAACTAATAAACAACAATGCAGTTCTTTGATTTAGTCTGTGATGGAGTGCACTGGCAAGGGGGCAAAATTCTTGAAACCTTCATATATTTGATACCTCCTGTCAGACTTGTAGACAAAGCTAAAACCGAGGGGGATGAAGATAACAAGGTAAGGTAATGGGCTGGCATCATGCCACTCCATCTTTCTCTCTGTCTTTATCCAATCTTCCTTTGTCTTTACTGTATCACTCTCTTTCACCCCTCTTATCTCATCATTTATCTTTTTGTCAGCTTACTTTCTCTTTTTCAATGCGAACAAATCTGTTCAGTCCTTACACCGCCACGGTTTGTGCAGTGAACAATGTTGCCTTAAGCCCTGAAGCATCTGAGGAGCCAAAAATGAGGGCAGTAAAAGAGAATACACTTTTAGTAGCATTCCAGAGGTTCTATTTGCTGCCAAAAGATAGCTTTTAACATCGTTTTTCATTGTGGAATACAGTCCTCTTACAAGGAGAAGTCTAACTTTGTAAAACACATTTGATAAACCCCTCTAACTTCATTTTTCTAAGGCATTGACTGATTTATAATAATTTACCTTCTTGTAGCTGTGCTGCATTATATTAAAATAGCAGTGAATGTTATTTTCAACTTTGAGAAACTGCACTTTTTTTTCAATTGAACAGCGTTATGAAATAGGAATGATTGTAAAGGTTTAAAGTAATTCTACCGCTGTGCAAGGAACCACTTTACAGCATAATTTCTGTAATTTTCCTTTCTTTCTATGATTAAAAGCAATTAGGAAATACAACACCTTTGCCATTTCTCAATGAAATTTTTCATTCAGCCCAAATAGCACTTCTTTCCAAGTGCACAGTCCAGTTTAAGCTGTCAGCTAGGGGAGCATTAGCCTCACAACATGTGCGAGCTTAGGCTCAATAAGAAGTGGATGTCTCGGCCATCGCTATTGAATGCAAGACAAGAAGAATGAAGCATTTCAGCAAGAACTCTGAAATCTGGGAATGAAGTTCAGAAATGCACCAAAAATGTCACAAAAATACTCTGGTTTCAAATGTTAATGGAGGTACATCTAGTGCTGTGTCATGCTGTTGCATAATAGGCTTTAAAAATTGAGATGTATTGTATTAATTAATAATTCTTAATAACTGTAGTAGAGAGTTATGTCAGGGATTCTACTTTGAAATTCAATAGTTATACAGTTACTTAACAAAGTCACAAGCTATGGATTTCTCAATTCAGGCATCCACTTCTTTTCTATCTTTATGGGAATTGGATCTGTTAAATTAAGGGACTGTTTCTCAAAGTGCTAGCTATGGTTGGAAATGGGGGTGTAGGGAAGCTGTTAGCCTCCTGGTAACAAGAAATGCACCTAGTAATTTCAAAATTGATTTCTTTGATTGCACATTTTGTCTTCAAGCCAACATTCAGAAAAGAATCACCGGGGTTTTGTTTGGTGTCTGAGAGTGAGATCTTCTGGTTTGCCCAATGCAGTCACCTGGGCTAAGCTAGCTGCCTGCCAGGTGGCTAACAACAGCTGGTTAAACTTTCCCCTTTTTATTTCTTTACTTTTTTAAATACAAAGAAGAATAAGTTTTTAAAAAATGCATTTTTTTATGTACAATATAAAAAAATATAATTTTTCCAGTAACTTGCCCAAAACTGTTTGTGCAGAGTTAGCTAGTTCGTACTCCTACTCCTCATAGCTTAACAGTTTGGTTTTAGATTTGGTTTTATTTGTTTGCTTTAGTAAGAACTGATGATTAAACTGCACAGTAAATACTGGCATCTTCCCTTGAAGCTGGTTTTTCCATCATGAATGCTTTTCCTGGCTGTGACCTTGCCAGCGCCTTGTCTGTCTGTCAGCTAGCTGCACTAAAAAGGCTAAAGCAATCTGGCAGCCTCCTCCGGATAAAAGGGAGGGGTGACAGGAGAAACAAGGGCGGAAGAGGGATGGGGGAGATGTGACCTTTCTACCAGGAATGTTTTTAGGTAAACAGCCTTTCAGAAATGAGCCAAACGACAGGTTGGCACACGCTGCACAGAAGGAGAGTGTATGCTTGGTTTCCTTCAAATTTCATTGCATTTTTTTTTATTGAGACCCCAACCTATGTATCCAGTTTTTCATTTCATTTCTCAAATTTTTGATTTTTGTGCATGAACTTAAATCAAAATAAATACTACAATGTTATTCGACAATATGATAAATAATTTTTTGAACCTTCTAACTTTATTACAAATACAAAGTCGATATCTTTTGTACATCATGTTTCCAAACTTTCATGTCCTTTATTTTTTTAGACAAAAAAAAAATAAAGTAAAAGAAACAAGAGGAATGCTTGAAATGCTTGAACTTGAAAGTGAAGCATCTAAGGCATCCTGACTAAACCTTTTATTTATTCAAGTCTTTGTAAGAAACTTGTGATTTCACTCATTTATGACCTCAACAGAATATGGCAACATGTCCTTTTGAGTGGAACACAATGCATACTGATGTTGTCCTGGCTTTACCAAGGTCAACACAACAGCACTGGCAGCTAATACCACAGCTTTTGTGATGTAAAGTCAGTCTTTAAAAATGCACCGAGGCCTCCGTCTGTGAGTGGTGGGGGGTAATGAGAAAAGCTCAGGAGAGGTCACCGGTATGCACAGCATCAACCGTGATGACTTTATTGAGACACTCATGTGGAGACAAAAACACACAATTTTTCCCTCCATGTCTCTTCCTCACACCTACACACACACACACACACACACACACAACGCCACACACACACACACACATGCACATGCACAGGGCGGGCGCTCCCTCAACCAGAAAGGAGACTGAGATTGGAAATAAAGACCATCCTCTGTGTCTGAGGACTGTGAATGGGAGCAGTAATGTTTTCAATTTGAGCTCTGAGAGCAATAATGGAGCTCATTCTACACCACCTAGATACTGTAGAACTGTTCGCCTTAAAGCTTTAGGATTCCATCATCCTTTACTCTCTCAATTCTTCTCCTTTTTCCCCCCTCTGTGTGCTTTTCATGAAGGGATTAATTTGTGGGATAAGAAGACAGGGGTCTTGTTGAAAAAAGCTGAAGAATTATGGAGAGAAAAGAAAGGCGATAAATGGATGAAGAGGTAAGGGGCAGATGAATATACCCCTGCGTTTGACTCGGGGTGTTATTTCAGACACAGGGCCCCTTCGAGTTTGAATGACACCTGCTCGAAGCTGTTTCATTTATTCGCACAGTATAAGAATTCAATTTCACAGCAGAGATTGAGTCTAACATGCCAAGAAGTGATTCATTCTCCCACCGCTGGCAAAGAAAGGGTAAATTCATTTGGGTCGCGAAATGTAATCCAGGTTATTGTCTCAGCCACTGAGCTTGCACAAGTATCCTTTAAAGGACTTTTAAACACTCACTGGGGAAATAATGTTGTGAGATCTAAGAGCTGAGCCAAAAGCAATGGTGAAATATTCAGATCTAAAAAAAAAAACACGATTACCTTTGTTGACTTGAAAATATTGATATTAAAATGGCTCGTGTACCCATGAATATTGCTGTGTTAGTGTTCGGCAAAAGAGACGTAAAAAGCGCTGCAGTGCTACCAAAGGTGTCATGTAACCTGATCTGAGAGTAAAAAGTCAAGATGGAAACTGGAATGTCACCGGATGAAAGTCCCAAGGACAGAACGGTAGAGCTCTTTTTTTTTTTTTTTTTAATATATGGCATTAAAGCAGCCACAGTGTTTCACCTCCACGTCCGTTCATGGCTACGGTCCTTACATCTGACGAAAGTATGTGCAAGTGCAGAGGACATGGCAGTCCGTCTGACCTTTAAGACATAGATCTAAGAAGACAATAGTGTGAGAAACGCGGAGAGGGAAGGGGAGTGAAAGAAATGGCAGCAGGCTGAATTCATTTAAATGAATGGACAATGACAGTCTCTTTCTTCAAAACACTGTTTAATCTGCGTGTCTGAATTTCTTGCTCCATCAATCAGAAACAAAAGCCCAAGTCTGTGCAGACAAATTTAACCGCTGATGCTTTTCAGTTTTGCCCTTTATGTCCACTTCTCACTGAGCAAAAAGGCATCGGGGCATCATGGAGATTCTCGTTTTTTGTGTTTTCATGCCCATCAAATAACAAAAAGTACTTGTCTGCATCTCTTTGTGCCTATCGTTGTGTCGCCAACAAGTTAATCCCTTTGTCTGCTTGGCTGTAAAAGACAGCATGTTTTATGCACAACGTGGATTCATGCCCAAACAAACACTGGAAGTAACTGACTGACATATTACTCAAGTGTTTAGCATTCTGTTTATGTAAGGAATGCATACAGTGAATCTCATCCTTTCAAAGGTGCAAGAGATGCTTCCCTCACGTTTCTGCTTTTTCCTTGAGATCAAAACAGTCTCAGAATGTCACAGCAGCACATGTCCTTACAGGAAGGAAGATGATTCAGCTCTCCAAATGCCTTTCTGTTATTAAACCTAAATAGTGTGGTATAGCCACTTAATGCTAATGCAAGTAAAAAGCTCAAATCAAAGAGAAACACATAACAGATGAGACGATGCTGGCGATGAGGGACTGATGCCCTTGCGAGTGTGTGCGTCCTAAGAAGACCATGTAGGTGCACTTTAAATCCAACGTTAATGGTTCGTCAGAATCGAAAAGATATGTGAACATTTATTTTCAAAGGATGGCTGATCTTAAGCAGCTATCCATCACCGGACTGCGACCTACGCACAAGGTGCAGCTTGATTGGACTGCAAGGACAAAGCTGACAGGAGCCATAGCAGCAGTCACATGTGTGGCTTCCACCATGCAGGTGCACAACGGTTTATCATCAGTACGTCCAAACAGAGACTCCTCTCTTTGATGACATTATCATGAACTCATTAGGCAGTCACTTTATTATTAGTCACTTTAGGGACTGTACAAAATTAATAAGGGAGGAGGGAGGGTAGTGTATAGTTTTTTTGTGGAAGAGTAGCAGGGGATTTTTAAGTTTTTGGTTTTTTTTTTTTACGTTGCAAATTTGTATTTTAATTCATTCTTCCCCCATGAGATTCATTAAAAAACTAAAAAAATCAAATTAAAAAAAGTGAAACAGTTACATCAAAGGAACATAACTTGTGAGGGCCACAGGGCAGACACAATTAGTACTTATTAGAGATGGAACATTATCTTTCAAAGAGCAGGTAATTTCTCAAAACAGCTCAAACCTTGATTCTAAAAAGCAGAACTAGAAAAGCAAACTGTGTCATGTAAAGTTAGCCTAAATTACAAGTTGATCATCACACATTGCCAGCTCATATTTTCCAGTGAGAGCAAAGCATCATTAGAAAAACTGTTTCTGATGTGAAATCTGGATGTGTGAAAATTATTTTTCCATTGACATGTAAAAAAAAAACTTGATGAAATGGTGAAAAATGATAACAGAGATCATTTTGTGTGCATAAAAACTATCGTACACCCGGTGCAAACGCGGTGCATCCGTGGCGCATTGAGCGGGGCAGAGCCGGACTCCTCTGCTGCTCCTGGAACAAGGTGGCAAAGGTTGACCCGGAAACTCCCCTGAAACTCCGGAAAGCATACAATAGGGCCCCATGTATTGATCAACAATAAATGACTTGCGGGATTTAGACTGTGCAAGTAAAAAAAATTAAGGTGGAGAAGCAATAACTTTAAACTTCATTCAACATACAAGGTTGAACACAGAAAAGTTAGTCATGACTCTGAACTTAGTTCAGGATGTAACTTTGGACTCAAGTGCAAAAACTTGAGACAGATTGTGACTTGGTCCCACCTGGTTGAGGGTGTTGAGCTTTTTTCCTTTTCCTTTGACTTTTAAATCATGACCCCATGTCGTCAACATTTTAAAGTTGATGAGCGTATAGAAAAATAGGGAAAGACTGCATTGTGTGATTCTAGGGACAAGAAAACTCCTTAAGTGAACGTGTAACGCATACATTGCTTATTTACTCTCATCACACTGATGAAAATCCTATTTACCCCAGCTTGACAGTTCCAAGGATGGTTGCAGAGAGTGATGGCAGCTGGTAATGCCTGCAGGAATAAAGGTGATTTGCAAAAAAACCCCAAACAGATGCACCTCCTAAGTGCTAAAAAGGGAGCGGTAATGAAAGCTCGTGTTCATTTAGGCCTCCTGTCTTTTTCCAGTAGAAGCAAGACAGGACAGCTTCATCAGGTTTTTTTTTTTTTTTTTTTTTTTTTCCGGGAGCAGGATCTGTGTGCCAACGCTGTGATGGCCGGCAGGTTTATCTAAGCTGACAGAGATGAATCTCCCAGCAGAGGGCTGGGCCTGTTCAGCTGTCCTGCTGAGGGGAGCCCACACCAGGGCTGACATTAAATTATTTCAGGAGGTAATTAGTCTTCTGTTTTTCACCAAGATGCCAAACGCTTTCAATCTCATGCTCTCGTGCACACACCCATGCCGCCCATGTCTGATAGACCTGCAGTAAAGATAAAGACGAGGAGATAAAGCAAAAGTAAAAAGAGGAAGAATAGGTGCACAGAAACACATTACACTTATCTTGTAAGTACAAAAGAAAATGTAGCAAAAAATAAATAAATAAATAAAAAGAGATGAACAGCTAACAGGTGTTAATCTCGACAAAAAGTATCACTGCATATGAAAACACTAAAAGAACCACAGTTATTATTCAGATAAAAGAGTCCCATCACCCACTTTTCTCCTGTTATATTCTCAGTTTCTAATTTGGTTAATGGCACCAAATGAAAGATTTGCACTGTCTGACTTGATGGCAACAGACATGTTAACTTCAGTTATACAGTAGGCAGACTCTCAGAGAGCAGTGCTAAAGATATGATCACAACTCAATAGAGGTGTTAGGCTGACTTTTTTCTCTTTTGTTCTTCTCGCCCTGGTGCTGCGTCCCACAGTGGGGCCTTTTCACCACACATCTGAACTAAAATTAATGTTGATGCCCTATCAAGGAAAATATGATTTGGTTGTCACATTATGAATATTGTTGCCTTTATGGACTATATTATGCAAAGTCATGCAAATTAGATACGCAGCTATCAGAGAAAACAACCCTTAATTTTGTCCTTCTGCTTTTCTTGTGTTTAGCGTGTAATGTGGTTATGTGTGCTGCCAGCAAATGAAAAGTCACTTTCATGGCGTATTATTTTTCTCATGTTGCCCGCTGATCAAGTGGTGCATCCATTACCACCACTTCACCCTAAGACAAACAAACAGAAAGCCTTTTTTATACATAAACTTTCTAGTTTATGGCACAAGAAAATTTGCGAGCTGGGACAACTTTTCCTATAAAACACTTAGGCGAACTGTGCTGTTTTTGTTTGTTTGTAAATGAAGTTATTAAAGTGAAGAATGCCTTTAAATAAATCTCATCTCTCTCCCTCTCGTGTCTGTGGGTAAAAACACATAGCACGACACAGCGGTTTACAGTTACTTAGATCAGCCTGTGGCTCCAGTCTCTCATTCAGTGGGTCATTTGAGGGGTAAAGAGTAATTTACCATGAAAATCCAATTGCTTTAATCTAATTTCCTTTGATATAATTCACAATAGGCTTACAGCCACAAAGCGTTTACCTAGCTGAAACAGCGGAAGTTCCCCTGGGGGACAATTATAGTCCAGCTACAGGTACCTGACTCACAATACATTATGTAACCAGCATCTGCCATTAAATTTACAATGAAAAGCATGAGATCAAAAGACACAGGAAATGGGTGCAGATGGAAAAGTTGAAGTTAAAAATTCAGGTTTCATTTTTGGATGTTTCTTGTCAGAACGGGAGAATGGGAAAGCATGACACATTGCTTTTGTTAATATATTTTTAGGATTATCGTGCCACCATTACAATATAATATAATCCCTTTTTTTATCTGTTATTTCACCATTACTGGGAATCCATATTCGGAAAATAGAAAATATAAAGAACATTTGGTTTTTTTGGTACTCCCATTGTACGACAGAACAAATATTAATAATCATTTGTGACACAGCGGTAAAGACATGAAAACATTTGGAGCTGCAATTACTTTTCATAACAACTTTGTGTCTGGCTCTGGACTCAGAGCCAAAACTCGCAATTACCCCCGTTGCTCCCAAAATTGCAGGGGACACACTTATTAATGGGCTGCACTCCTGTTGGAAACAGCCCAAATTGTAATATGAAAGCATTTAAAGTTTAATTCCCATGTTGCACGACAGTTAGATTTTTTTGTAATTTTTTGAGGTGGTGTGAGCAGAATCACATCAGCAGTGAAGCTGTGCAAGAGGGCGACTTCAAAGAATTATCAGCGGGTCTTGTAGGAACCTGTGGTAACCATGACTCTCTGTCCGGAATGGAAACTGTGACATTTAGTTCATCTTTGAGAAAGACATTCTGAACTCCTCTGGGACAAAAAAAACATATTCTTGGTGAGGTGAGTCACACAGTATCATGATTTGACACCATAAATATGCCACCATGAGTGGATGGTCCCAGTTCTCCATTTTTGCTTTTTGTCAGTCCAGATATTTAAGACTCTCACAATGTCTTCTGTTAAATGATCTGCACAGAGCATCTGTAGGTTTATTTGGATCTGGATCTTCATTTTGCTGGATGTCCTGTTGTCTCAGATTAGTGATGCAAATGGATGCATTGTATTAAAAAAGTCAGATAAGAAAGTTAGTTATATTTTAATTGTTGGAAATGACACATTATAATTATTAAGTTTACATGATTGAGACATTTGTTTTGCATATATTTTGGTTGCACAGAGAAATTTAGATATCAACTGACATAAAAAAAAAGTGTTGCTGAAGATTCCTGTCAATTCTGGCTTCATTTACATGCCACAAGCCTGGAGACAAATATGAGGCTAATTTGAGTGCTTTTGCAATCTGTTTTTATTTGCTACAAACAGCCATTGCATTAACTGTACAGATGCTAGCTGCAGCAAGGTAACAACACAATCCAGCTAAGGTGTGCATGTGTTTATCTGGGCGAAGGTAGAAAGGAAAAAATCTGCATGAAAACAACAAATTTAGTGTTTGCTCAGTCTGCTCAAGCACTAAAAAAAGGCCTTTCTCTGACTCAGCCACCATTATGCACTTTCTTTTGTGGCTCCAGCATGCAGAGACCTGTATATGAAGTCCGTGTGACCTTGGGCTTCCAGAGGAGCGTGTCATGCAAGGGGTCGCTCCCCTATGGTTTAAAGCCTGTCCATGTGACACGTCATGCCAAGCGGTCACACGTCTAGGTGATTGCACATCAGATGCGTGAAAAACGCAAAGAAAATGGCAAAGGTGTGTCGCGCTCTCCCCTGCAGCCCTGACACCAGCACTTTGGGGTTGTCCTACCGCTGAACCAAACCAATTCAGACAAACAGACAGGGGGATGAGGGAGTATTGATTGTACATTGAGGCTCCTCCGGTATCCCGTTGTTGACAGCAGCCAGACAGAGGGATTTGGAGAGGCCTGTTTTTCAAAATGTGCCTGCATGGTGATTCTCAGCAGGCCACCTGCTTTAGTATCCCTTGCTTATTTTATTTCACAGGTCTGTGGGCCACTTCACAGCTAGGATAACTTTCCTCCCATAGCCATATTCAGCATGGATGACCTGCACTAGCTGAGAGGCATGCATTGCACATTTTTTGCACCCCCACTCACGCGCACACACATTTTTTCCTAGCGGTTTATCATTTCTCAATGTCATTTTTAATGAATGTGAGACCACATCAAGTCATATCCGTCTCAAATCATAAACCTCCATAATAAGTTGGAATAGATCGTTCATGGTAGTAGGGGTTTGCTCTGCCTGTTACCAGCTCTGTAATTGTAATATATTGGACAATCCATCTGAATTATATGCTTCAACCCCTACCCGGTAACAGCTGCATATTTTTGTCCTTTTGTGGAGCATAGTAAATATATCCAGTTACAGCCAAAAAGGTCCAAAGCAGTTTGCTAAAAAACACTTTTAACTGTTCTGTTGTTCAAATATTATCACTGATGAATGCCTCCACTGACATGTTTATTTAATATAATAGCCTATTTTGAAGGTGAAAGCAAAAAGCAACAACAGGAGAAGCAAGATTACAATGAATAACAACTCTATTATGTCCCTTGTCCTCTATCTCTCGTTTCCCTTCCTCTCTCTAATCTCATTTCACAGGGGACCACGGCGAGGAGGAAGGAAGTTTTTCCGTGCTATCACACTAGAGACTAGTCTTCCACAGGAGGAAAAATGAAGCGAATAAATAAAGAGAAAATCAAATTCCTTCAGCCGTTGCAGGAGTGCCAGCCAATGAATCAGCAGAATAAATTCTCTCCAGAGATAAACAAACATGATATTTCTGCTGGGAGCTACAAGACGGAAGGGCCGCTGTCGCTCTCGTAAAGTTCAGAGCGCTCCGGACCGTAAAAGGAACCGCCTTCTCAATCAGGAAAGCTGGTGGCAAGGAGGCCTTTAAAGCTGGAGCCGTGTGATGAAAACACACAGGAAAAACCTCACACACACATGCCCTCAAAGAGGAATTTAACACCACAGATATATAGCCTCATATAGAAAGCCATTAAAGTGGGATTTTGAAGCACAAGTGTCTCCCAACACACTGTCAACACACTAAGTGCTCACAGGCTTGATTTACACACACTATGTGCCACACTGCACCTGTATGCTATAATAATAAAATATGAGACTGTATCCTGATTGGGCAGACATGCAAAAAAAGAAAACCTTGAACTATGAACCTTTCACTGACTTATTTTCTGATCTTGTTCGGCTCATGTTATTTGCAAGCCTCCTGTGCTGCTTTTAAGCATTCATAAGCTTTATGCCTCATGGCGATCAAAACTCATACATCAGTGTCAATAGAGAGTGAATAGTTTCCATGTTGTGGCTCTGAGATGATAACAAGACAACAGTAGCAGTCAGCGTCAACATTTATGCTGTTGACTGTAAAGGTCAAAGTCTTGTGCATGTTCCTTTGCCTTTTTTTCACTCCTCCAGGCGAGAGCACGCGCTGCAGATGTGAGAGAGCCACTCAAGTGAAGTGAGACTTGAAAAGAGAAAGCTGGAGGCTGTGTGGAATAAGCATTTACAGACTCTTTGGTGGTGGTGATGGTGGTGGTGGGGGGACGAACACATCTATTTATGTGTCTTGCTAATTCAAAAGACATCTACAAAAGATTTTAAAGAATTCAATTTGGGCTGTTTTTTTGAGCTCCTGACAAAGACAGATAATCCCACATAGCGTATGGCTCAGTTGGATTATTATTATTTCATTTGTATTTTTTTTGCAGGAAGCGAAGGTCCATTTTGTCTGGTAAGCAACAGATGTCTGAGTCAAACTTCTTGGCTGAGGTTTTGTCTCTTTCTAATTCATTGGACTGTTTCCAAACACACACTGAACTCTTTGCCTTGACAGGTTAAATGGTTGCAGTAACACAGAGACACATTACTTTGGCACAGAGAGAGTATTTTGGAAGAACAGCATGGTGAACTGCAGTGCTGCTAGTCTCTCGTCTTGCTTCAAGGAAACAACACATAATTGGTCTCGGCACTTGTACTGTTAGTGCTGTATAACACTTGTATGGGGATGTCAGCTATCTTTGGTGATAAATGGATTCCTGTGGAAATAAAAAGGGCAGTACAGTTAGTTCTTTTTTTTTTAGTCTGTGTAATTACAATCATGACATTTTTTAAAGCATGTAGCAGCAAAATGGGCGTTTAAACAGGTTCTTATTTGCTGATGTTAACTGTCATTTCTGTGATTGTTGCCTTTTTTTTCTCTGTGCATTTTCACTTTCCAGTATTTAAGGCCCCACCACAGCATCTCACTCAAAATCGATAAGAGCCACCAACATTGTGAATGACTGAGCTATCATCCTTCACTATTTATAGCGTGTGATGCTCTGTGAACCGTGAAATTAATAAATAGCATGCTCAGTAATTGCCTGGAAACCAAGCGCTGTGGCAAAGTGAGGTATAAAATCAGTGGCATCAGATGGGGTTTCTAATAAGTTGTCACATTATTGTCAATGACCTTCAAGCAATTAAAACAGTTGAGGAGTAAAATCGAGAGACTGAGAGAGGGGGGTATGTGGAGATGGGATGGGTTGAACAAGGAGGAGGGGTTAACAGCAGTTGAATTGATGGGAGTACAGGAGGACTCTATTAGGACAGGAGGATCTTCATTAAAAGGTACTGACTGAGAGACGTAGACCGCTCAGGAGAGCAGTAGGTTTGCCAATGGCCCCGGTTTAAGCAATGCATTGCGTTAATCTGATGGCGGTGACACTGAGAGCATTATAAAATCAAAGCTACTCCATTTAGCCAAACGTCAGGGGGCTAGGAGGGAGGCAGTTTGCTCGATGAGCTTGACGAGCACCGATGGTTGTTCAAGGTAGTTATTTTTATTAACGGCGCTTTGGTGGAGCTCGGCTGCAAAAAGAAAACTGTACTTGTGCACATAAAAAGGAGGATTTTCCACAGTATAGAATCCAACTACCAACACTTGGCTGATTTTACAAGCACATTTTACCCGCAAGCAGACAGCATTTCAGAGCAAGAGGTAACCTAATTAAACACAAAACACATATACTGCGTGTTCACAGTAAACTAACAAAGAGGTCACACTAATTTGGGTGATCAGATTTTCTCTGCATTCCAGGTTTGTTTACACACTTTTTTTTTCATGCCATCTGGTTGTTACTGGATCATCCAAAATGATTTTAAATGTTTGAATGTCTGAGCAGGATATACTGAGATGAGCCCAGCAGCACTTTAAACCACAGCCAAACACTGTTTTCTATGGATCAACTGTTCCAGCTCATCACACTTACCTGGGCTGCTCATTAGTATGAAACGTTAAACCTAACTCTGAACTTTTCCACATCCCAAAATGCCAACAGAGTTCCAGCAAAAACAGCCAATAACAGTGACTTACATAGCAAGAGTTTGTAGCCAAATGAGGCACCAAACGACAGATAAAGTTTGCACTGACATGATGTCAGTGTGGGCAGAGGGAAGCCGTTTGGGCTCTAAGTGAAAACTGTAATAGAAAATAGACAGAAGAACAGGGCTGTACAATAAAGTAAATAAAGTGCACAAGGGTGTTGTAGCAACTCATGATGGTACTTTAGTGGAGGTTTTCACTGTCTGAAAGGATGATGCTGTAGGTACCCAACATATGTGTTATGTGAGAGAGACAGATAGCATGTGTGTGATAATATGACAACCTATAATAATAACATTAACAATGATAATAATTAAAGCAAACAGCGGCAATAAGTATCGAGCAGGACCACAGTGGCACAACCATAGCCCTCTTGTATTTTTGCCATGTTCTTTAACTCTTCAGTTTCAAGTAAAATTTGAAAGTTAATAGTCTTAATAGTCTCCTCTCATCTCCTAATACACTATAAATATCAACCTATAGAATCTACCCAATAAACCTGAGGTAACAATTTGCACTCAGTTTATTTGGGTAGATTTGATTCCATATTTTGGGAATAGAGTACCTTCATTCAGAAGCTATGAAATACTTAAATAAACTGAGTAAAGTTTACCACACATTTCTGATTACATTCCACAACTAGTTACTCATTAAAATTGAGTAAAAAAATTAACTCATGATTCTTAGTACTACTACTGCTATTACTTAATAATTATTGCTCAAATTAATTAATATGAGTAATTAACCATTACTTACTCAGGAAAGGTAATAATTACCCAAACACTGACTTTCAGATTAAGATTCAGAAAAATTTATTTAGCCCATACAGGCAATTCAGTTTACAGCTCCCAGTTCACACAAAAGCGCATCAATACAACAATCATTCATTGGCCATACAACTCTAATGCTCAATTGTCAGTAAATCAGGTGAGCTAATGGTTCCCCAGTAGCAATATCTTGTACATGGCTCATATGATCAAAAGACCTGGGACTGTTCCCATTCACATCGCTGGTTCACTGACAGTTCATTCAAACACCAGAATTAAATTAAAGAAAGGTTAAACTACGGTGGCTGACAAGTGCAAACGCGCTGCATATACAGACAGGCGCTGCAAATACAGAAACGCGCTGCATACAGGAAAACAGATGCAAAAGGAAAACGCCGCATATCCAGTCATACAACGGAAGTGCTCCAGGCCTCTAGGGGCAGTGCTAAG
>JAPZDV010000026.1:7507405-7558902 GCA_029814665.1 Acanthurus lineatus
ACGCGCTGAATACATTAAAAATGTTGCAAAATGAAAACGCCGCATATCCAGTCATACAACGGAAGTGCTCCAGGCCTCTAGGGGCAGTGCTAAGCTTCCACCCGTAAAATATCAGATGCTCATGTTACACATGGCCAAAGTTTCAAATAATGAGGTAAACAAATATAGAAGTAAGTAGAAAGCACAAGCCTCAGACTGCTCTGAATGCCAGCTGATGTCATCTTGCAACATAGTCCATATTACATATGCTCACAAGCACTTGGTTACTATGGTTTGTTTCTGTTGCTCCAGAAGAAAAGGAGCGGGGCAGAGTGGGCTCATCAGGATCTAAATAGCTTTTGTGGCTAAAACAGTTTCAGACAGAGGCTGAACTGAGGGGCTGCATAAAGGCCCAGTATAGGACAAAAAATTTTTTTTTTAAACTAAAATTCATGCAAAGCTGTCATGGAGTTTGAGAATAAAACTGGAAAATGAGCATAACAGATCCACTTTAACCTCACTAAAGGTCTCATCATTAATCTTTGCAGGTCATTTTAAAACACATTTAATATACTAGTAACTGAATTAGGCAAGCAAGGTAGTATTGAGATCCATTTGAGTGCAAGAACACAATTTGAACTCTTAAACCAAGTCTTCTAACTGCTTATTTTCTGTGCTGAAAATAAGTTGTCTTATTTCCGCCTGCACAAGTGATTGGCTGTGCATTAGGATGTGCACTGGTGGTGGGCATCTCCTCAGGTGGGTTGTTTCCCACAT
The DNA here is from genome assembly GCA_029814665.1 of Acanthurus lineatus. Classification (NCBI taxonomy): domain Eukaryota; kingdom Metazoa; phylum Chordata; class Actinopteri; order Acanthuriformes; family Acanthuridae; genus Acanthurus; species Acanthurus lineatus. The sequence continues at coordinate 7,508,162 of JAPZDV010000026.1, forward strand.
CTTTTAGAAATGTAATGTTTTTGCCACACACACAACAAAAGCCCGGGAAAGCTGTCACGGTAGATCCACAGAACGGACAGTACATCTTTTGCATTTGTTTTCTTATTTGCAGCGCGTTTCTGTATTTGCAGCGCGTTTGCACTTGTCGGCCACCGTATTAAACGGCCTCTCAGAACATACAAAAACATGTAACATACTGCTGGGCAGACTGCTGAGTCGCAGGCTGTGGAGCGCCCCCGTGTGTGTTGTGCTCAGCTGAAGGGACAGAGAAAGAAAATAAATTGAGACAGTTTGTTAATAGTTGATGAGACAACTCCTTACATGGCGAAATCTTAAAAAAAAAGTTATTCATCGTGCCAGTTTACCTCTGTGTTGCTAACTTGCTACTTCAGTGGTCTTTCGAGTTACAACCGTAGCTCGACTTACTGTGTAAACGTACAGCTGGCGCGAGCCGCCAATTCAAACTTTCTGTTGAAGCATGCACGGCACATAACACAGAAGCACACCGTCCGAATACAACTCCTGTGGAATACCTCCACATTTCATAAATTACCGTTTGTATTCGTGCATTTTATGAAGCAATAAGTAAAAGAGTAATCTTAGTTTACCTTCAGTCCAGTACTCCGCAGGCAGGAAGTAGACTGCAGCCTTCAAAATTTCAAATCCCGCTCACACACGCGCTGATGTGCACGAGCTGACGCGTGACACGTGCACATATTGCAGAGTAGGATTGCTGGCTTTTAGGTGTATTTTATTAAAAGAAATTTTGGAGTCACAATTGTTACCTTTATCAATTAGGTACTGCAGGTAAAATTTATCCTTTAGTTTATAATTCCTTTGCTGACTAAAATAATTAAGCAAATTTTAAATAATTTCATGGATTATATTTACCAAAATCATTTATTACAGTGTAGACTTTTATGTAAATATATACACACATAAATATATACACATACTTTTATTAGAATTTTCTTCAGTTATAAGTTTGGCTTTTATGGCTTAAAGTTGCAACATCTTACTTATTTATCTGCCTGGGGGCAACAAAAAATATGAACTTTTTCACCCCAAGTGGTGGGCACTCAATGTCTGCTAGTCTGTAGCTGCTAAACAATCCACTGTGGTCACCAGCTAGTTGTTCACATTGTCTGTCTGTTGTTTAGAGCTGAACATACAGCATATGAAAGGGCTGCCTGTTGCCACTGAAAAATCGATAGCAATGAAAGCAGAGGGAGCAAATCAAACAGTAAAGTTTCAGCCCTTAAAAAAACAAAACAATAAGCTGAATAACACTAAAGCAGTCAGTAGAGCTGAGAGAAAGTGTGAAGTTTGGCAAAAATTCTCTGTGGGCTCACTGCAAACAGCTTCTTTCATAAACCCCCAGTTGTGATGCAATATGCTGACAAAATATTGAGCAGATTACCCTTAAACTAATATTTTAAAACTCCGTATTGTTTTACTGCAGCAAATAATCCAAAAATCCTTTTAAACACAGTGAATTTTTCACCTACAGCAGTTAACAGACAAAATTTATCAACCTGAAGAAGATGAAAAAAACACTACAGAGAGAAAGATCAGCTTTAATAAAGTACATTGCTGGAGCACATCCATCTGTGTGGAATTAACAAGCAACCTCTCACTCATTAATTAGTCAACCTCTCTACCTGTGGGCCAGCCTGCCATACTCCAGTATGACTGATGGAACAAGAACAAAGGAAAGGGACCATGATTACTGATGAGTTTTATAAATACATTTCAATTAATAAAACATCCCATTGGTAATTGTCTTACAGGTTTTGCAGGTAGTGAAGGTGTGTAACTAGTGAATATTGGGATTTCTGCGACACAGTAAGATAGCAACAGCGGAACAGGAAGAAAGCAACAGCAACCGCCAGTGCTATTCTAGATGAATGAACAGAGAAATAGAGAAATTCAGGAAGAAAGAGGCTGAAACAAAGTGAGCGAAGGCAGACGGAGGGAGAAAGAACGACAGTAAGACGAGGGTGGATATCGCCCAGTGCTCTTTAATAACCAGGGCAGCGGAGGTTCAGGAAGCAGACATGAGCAACCCAGTGGACGCTAGAGGAAGGGCAATGGGGTCACAAGGCACGGGGGGTGGGGGGACATACAGCAAGCACCCACAGGAGATTGATGTGTTTCCCAGCAATCTACAAGCCAACAAAAAAAAGGGCACGGTCTGTGGGCAAGCTTAAAAACCAACTAGGGAATTGGTGGACAGAAGTTCATCTGGCACTGTCATAGCACTGCAGTACGACAACGTAACCTAACATCAGCAGCTCAACAGGTAGGGCAGCTTTTTTTCTACTCATGTGCAAGAAATGAAAACTAAAATTTTTTATTGGATTTACAGTGGGTGTGCACGTTTACAACTTAAACTCGGTCCCTCTGAAAAATGTCAAGCATTCTTCCACCTTGATATTCTGTGTTGTATTCAAAGCTGCCCTCTGTAGAAATGTTGTGAAAAGAAATAAAAATCCTTTACACATTGTGTCCTTGGGTCTGGGCTTGAAGTGTTAAAGCCTGTATTGGATGGTGCACTTGAGCTTCAAGCTCTACTATTGGTCACAGACTATTGGCTCGAGCTCATTCATTGGCTAGCTTAACAAACTATGACTCCAGTTCATTTGTTGGTTGATTGCCTAGTTTATTAATTAGCTAACTGTCCCCACTCATAGTCTTTATGCTAAGCTAGGCTAACCTTTTCTGATTCCAGCTTTATCATGAACAAAGAGACACAAGAGTGATACCAATCTCCTTATCTATCATTCAGAAATAAATTCCCATTAAAATTTACAATTTATTAACAATTAAAAATAATATCTTTTCTGATAGTCAGAATTATATATTTGGTCATAATTTAAGAGAAAAAAATAATTCATGTCTTAAAATTGCTTAACTGGTAAACACATCTATGGCCCTATTAAGTTTGCACTGAGATTTTTGACATCATCATATCAGTGGCCGTCCACTCTGCTCCACCTCTCCCTGCAGACTGCAGACTGTACACATCATCTTATTAGCCCTGTACAGATGGATTTCTTGGGTTTTGTTTTTGGTTTTTAGTTTTGTGATGTCTTGTCTTGTCTGAATCTGCCTTTTTGAGACTGTTAGCTATAAACTTAAGTTTTAAGGTGGAAATTCACAGCCATGGCATTGACTGCTAATTCCTACCCCAGTTTACCTTATTAGATGTAAAAAATATCAGATAGGCATTTTGAGATGGTTAAAAATGTGATTTTCACTGGAGGGGTTACTGACCAATTTGTTACTTTCCACCACTGACAAACGAGCTGACAAGCCTGCTCATAAGCTCAAGGGGATCAATGTAAGGATTTAAATAGAAGCAGCTTGTTTTGGTAAAACTTACAATTTTATTGTGAAAAAAAAAGATGGCTATTTGTAAATTTCCATTACACTGCAAACCAATGCAGAACGTGGTTAGCATTGGAAAACCATTGTAACCACAGTGAATCCAAGCTGGCTGCAGCTCCACTTCTCCAAGAGGCAAACTTATTACAGCCACATTTCAAGTCGACAGAGGAGAGGCTTTTTCATACTCAAAAGACTTCATCTTCAAAGAAATCCAGCTGACTCTTTGACACTTACCTGTGTGTAGAATGTTGCAAAAGTCGAGGTAATTTTCAGTATTTCAAAGGAGCATTTATGATGACACCCTGAGTACATACTATAACCTCCCCAAGGACACCACATTTGCATACAGGTCGGACTTTGAATGCAACCCCCGTTACAGGCTTTATTATAAATCAAGCAGCGTAAAACGTCTCTATTGGGTTTTAAGGGCCAAAGTATCTCCCACCAGGTCTCTGTGTCTTCCTCTTCACAAAGCCACTGTATTGTCTTGTATGGGAAGATCAAAGAGCAGTTTGAACTGTGGCGCCTTGTTTCAGAGCAGTGAGGCAGGTTGCATGAGCATCTTCAAAGGAGGACTTTTTTTTTTAATCACTCCAGCGTCTATGTCAACAGTGCAATGAAGTGAAAGGAATGCATTTAAAGCTTAACACTGATAATTGAAACATGGTCTTCTGAGCTTTGATTATGCAATGTTTACAGGAAAAGATGTAAATCCCCCCCAAAAAGGTAATGTTTGAAGCGAATTAAAACCATTCAGTTGTGCTTTAAATTCCTAATAAAGGAGAGCGAGGCAACAATCAGCAGCAGCTCTGCTCATTGTGTTCTGATGAGCACAGAGAAGCGCTGATCCTCATGCACCTGTCTCAGCTTAAAAACAGTGCATCTCGAACCCGTTCTGTGCTGCAGTCTTATTCCCATGATGCTTTTTTCATGCTCCAACCGCTGTGACAACCTGTCTTGAGCTGGGAGGAATTTACTGGTCAACACTGCCTCTAGTGGACTCAGTTTGCACAGTCACAGACACTACAAACACCTGCAGTACAGTCCAGAGCAGATGCTGCAGTGTAAAAAAAAATTCATTACCTATATCTCCTGAACACGGGTGGATGTCCATATTGAGCTGCTCTCATACAGGAGAGTTCAACTCTTATCCGGGTAATGTGGTTAATCAATTAGAAGTCCTCGTCCCTTGAGGGTGTTCACATTAACTTGAGTATAGGTTTTCACTTAGAGTGGATCAGTGATCTCTGCAGTGGCTTCCCCCTCCAGACTTCTTTCATTATCTAAAATGAGAGCATATTGAAGGGGGGCACCAAGGTGGAGCAGGCTGGCGGTGTGGTGGGGAAATTTCTGCGAGCAGGTCACATTCACGTCTCCTACCGCACCTCAGCACTGAGGTCTCTGCTTATCCATCAAATGATATTATCCATCAGCTCTTGGTTGATAAAGAGAAATGACATGAGCTGCATTTGGAGAAAAAAAAGAGAAGAAGTCTCTCAGACGACTACAGTGTTCAGTCAGTGTCAAAAAAGAGGAAAAATTAAAAATTAAATCATTGGGGCTCCTCCATCCTCCCCCACTGCAGTCTTGGTTTAAAGGAATCAATTCAAGCCTCACATAATTCCCTGCATTCAGTCTCCTCCATACAAATTTGTTCATTCTCTTTAGCACAATATTCTATTCAGTGTTTCCTCTGTGAAGTCTCCGCGCCTGGCCTCGCTCTCCGTCTCTGGTCGTTTGCAGTCATCCTTTACAGGACACTCCTCCTGTTCTGTTGGCCTGACATTGTCCTCAGTTCAATTCTCTACTTTCACAACAACTGATTAAAAGAAGGGTTTCCAATAAGACAGACAAAGACAGACTAGACAGCTACAAGAAAGACCAGAGGACCTCATCAATCATGTTTCAATTATGTCAGGGGACTGGTTAGCCTGCACCCAGAATATTTTGCAGTAGAACAGAGCAGAGAGTGTTAAAAAGGCAAAAAAAAACTAACTAATGAGTTTTATAGTTTAAATAAATGTATTTAATATGCATACAAAATGAAACTGAAATTTTGCACTCTCTCTAATCAACACATACATCTATATATGTCTCTACAATCTGCGCATTTCAGTCTGTACCTCTGGGCAGATCTGCATTTCCATACATATGTTGCAGCACTTCTGTCTAAAAATATGTTTATTCAATGATAATGAAATGATGCCTCCATCTGGGGAATTGTTTTTTATTGCATTGATTATTTTTTTTCATAGCACATCTGTAGGGATGACCTGTTACCTTCAAGATGTTGCCTTACATGTTGCATACATTTATGTTCCTTATGTCGTTCCCATCATTTGTTTAAGATTTATCTCTATGACTCTAAATGTGTGTTCATGATATAGATATCTTGACCTTCATCCTGTTTAGAGCTTACCATATGTGAGCTAGCTTCACCTTTCTCAAGTTCCACTTTTGAAAAATCTTATACACAAGTGGAAAAACAAATCAAAAGCGATAAACAGTATCTACCCAGGTGGTACAACTTCATGTTACTGTAACCTTAAGCTAATCTGAGAAAAACATTATCACATTATCATCATGTCTGTATTTATTAAAGAAAAGTGAGACAATAACTCCATCAAGACAATGTTTAGATTTTTTAAAATCATTTCTGAGATTTTGACACCAGAACAAAGTTTAAAAAGCAAGTCTTTAGTCAAAAAGTAAACATGCTTTTATTTGTTATAAATTCTGAGCAGTGTATTTAAAGGCTTAATGTTCGCCCTCACTTTGTCCACATACTCTCACATAGTGTTTTTCACAAACTGCTGCATTGCTGTTCTAACCCAGGTTTCTAATCAGTCTCAATTTTAAGGCTAGCAAACCTGAAATCTAGTCTCTCCTCCTACAAACAATACAAGTGTTAAGTAGTGAACTTTACAGCTGTTGGAAGCAGATTTTTTTGCTACCTTTGGTTCAGCATAGCAGTAACTTTTAGCTAATAGTTTCTGTGAAGAAGTAAGATAGTTAACTCCAACACATTTTACATAAAGATTTGTCAGTGGCATAAATCTTGTAGTTTTACTCTCAGCATTAAAGCTAATCAGCAAACCTACCAAGATGTCAACTATTCCTTTAAAATCTGTTCTGATTGTCATTAAGATAAATGTTTCAGGGAATTTTCAAAGCTAGATATCATCAAACATCTGTTCAGTTAAACAGTTAACACTGTCACTAGGACAGTTGATTGTAACTGTTGAAGGGATGAAACAATAAAGAACTAAAAAAAAGTGCCCTACTGTTTGTTTCCTTGTCTTCCTGGTGCCTGAATTTCATCTGTCGTCCAGCATCCATCCTCCGATCCCGTTACCACCACCACCACCAGCTCTCTGCTCCCCTTCCAACACTCCATCACGGCAGCATGGAGCCCTGGAGATGTCTCCCTGCTAGAGAGTGATGTAGTGGGCTATGCTAACACACCCTCTCGGCCACTATTATTAACCAGGCCCGGCCCTCATTTCTCAGGGCCTACAGAAACACAACACACACGCACACTCACAGGGGCACAAACACGCTGAAAATCTAGAAAAAGACACACACAGAGAGTCACACACAGTCGCACACAAACGCAGGCACTTCATTCGATTCTTCACCAGAGATAAGCAGACATTGCATGTTTTCTTTTGTTAAAATTAATGTAGCAACAACTGCATTTGATTTAACTTTAATTTGGTAGTTGAATTAATGAATTAGCAGTGGTGCATTACAGTGATGACAAGACTATTTTTCCTCAGTCCCACAACTCCAGTGGCCAATGATAAAAGCAGTATTATTACCACAGTATGCAATATTCAAACAAGAGATTTGTCATCTAATGAAGAGAATTACATTTCAGACTGCATGTATAATTCATTGCCATCAACCTTAATCCAGTACTCAGTGCTGCAGACACAGACTGCAAATGAAGAGCAGAAACACAAGTGCTTTATCTGAGTCAATAAACCACTATTAAAATTCAAATATATCAGATAGATTCAGAGGGCACTTGTGAGGCCAAATGTGAGGCTGATGCTTGCATCTGCATGTCAGCATTAGAGGCGCATAGAGACATCATTATCTGTAACTGTTCAGCCAACAAGATGATCTGTCTCTGCGTCTCCGTGTATTTGGATGGAAGACTAGAAATGTGCATAGTTTAATAGTGGAAGTTGAAATACATTAGGAAAAAGTTGTAATTTGCAGCCTGTTATTCATTTACAATGCAAATGTGTCATCAAGGCATCGTATTAATGTTATAGTGACATATGATGAATTAATTATTTCCAAATTCTTACACTATACTTTTCATCTTTTTTCTTCTTTCTTTCTAACTGTTGATCAAACTAAGATTTATAAAATGTTCAAACTTTATCTCTAAAACACTCAAAAAATAAAAAAAAACATTTTATAGAAATGAAATGATTCTTTTTTGCTTTGAAAATAAACTATCTACATTAAAAATATATAGAAAAAGTCCTTGTGTTGAGGTTAAGTGTTGCACACAGTTTATTAAAATGTTAAAATTACTCCAGTTTACTGGAAAAAACTACAGTAAACCCACAAAGAGAAAAAACTGAGACATTTAAGCAGAGAGCTAAAGCAGGCACAACTAACAATATTAGGCGACAGAGATTAAATAACTGCCACTTATAACAGCAGAATAAAAACACAACTAAAGCGGATAACACAGAGATGTATTAACAATATAAATTCGAAAGCAGCTGCAGCCACAAACACTCACATTAAAGACATTAAGACAGATGCTCAGTTTTCACACACCATCTAGTGCACACATATATGCAATACACTATGTCGCTAGGCTAGATATACTCATCTGTCACAATGTCATTCTTTAAGTTTTATGCACCAAAAAACAATCAACTTTTTGTTCAAGTCTTTGCTCACTTTTTAAACATTTTGAGCCAAAGGAAGCTCTTAATTCCCAATGGAAAGAGCAGGAAGTGCTCACACACCTCACTGAAGGTGGAAGTTCATAAACAGTGCAGCAAACACAGCCAGACTAAGGCTCCACCTGTTGGTTGTGCGCTTGGGTGTTTGATTTGTATCACTTGGCATGCACGCCGGGCGGTAAGCTAAATCAGTGATTAATTAAGGTAGATGCGACTGTTTTCCCATCCACAATGGTATGAATCAGTTTGGAGAAACATAATGGCTGACTCGCAGACATGTCAATCATTGGGCTGACTTTTATACCACAATAATAACGAGCTACTTCGTGCTGAAGTAATGTTTGTTTCTAACCCATTGTTTGTGCTTTGCTGAATAACGTATTCGGACTGCGTGCATCCTCAGTGTGCATCCATGCTTGCATGTTTACAATTCAGTTTTTCTTACTTCTTCTCCCGTGTTCCATGACAGACATCAGCTTTATTTATTTATTTTTTTTGTCTATGTGTTACAGAGTGTGCTTTCTTGCCTGACTGGCCAGGTATTAGTCTATCCCTATCAGCAGAACAGCCATTCTCGTATATGAGTGAAAAAACCTTTCCCTTCTAGTGGTGTGTATTGAATTCCTTTACTCCCTAGTACAGCTAGTGCTGCTAGCTAGGAAACAGAGTAAATATAACTGCTCGTTCTCTAGCCCACCAAGGCATTGATTTATACATAGCCTGCTGCAGCTGGGAGCTACAAATCTGAAGGGAAGTCAGCTTATTCATAGAACAAAAATATAGTTGTTTCGTATACACACCTCAGAGGATTTGATTCAGTATAGATGAGCGCTGTCAAAGCTGTGTGCGGCAATGGGTGCCAACTAGACACAAATGTACTGTAAGTCTGCAAAAAAACGCCAGTTGTTGACATTCTCCAAATATACGTGTGTGTGTGTGTCTGTATCACGCTGCCTTTAGAGTTTTGCCAGAGGATGGGTGATGCTCTGCGCACTTTTCGACATTCACATTCTGTCTCTTGGAAAATGATCATTCCCCATAAAGATAATACACTGTGGGTGTCACGGTAATGCACACAGGGGGAAACCCACCTTCTCACTCAGAGAACAATTAAGAAACGAGAGGGCAGGAGAAAGAGAGGGATGACTGCAGACATGTGCCTTTCACCTCAGTGTCATTTAAATAACACAGGAAGAAACAACAAGCAAGTGTGTGCTGATGCAAAGAAAGAGGGAAAACAGAGAACAGATGGGAGAAAAAAGGGAAGCCAGCAGATGGGAAAGATTGAAACAGACAGAGACAGGGAGGGGGGAAAAAAAAGAAGACAGAAAAAGTATAAAAGGCCCAGGTCGGGAGTGCCATCCTCTGTTCTGAGAGGAACCTTGTTGAGTGAGCTAGTGGCTGTGGTGTCTGGCACAGCATCAGTCCATGTGATCAGACAACGGGCGTCTGGCTCATCACCCAGTCACTTTGTTCCCCCTCTGACAGCCTCGAGGCCTGCCTGCCTGACTGACTGTTGGTGAGAAAGAAAGACAGAGTGAGGAAGAGAGGACGCCTACTGCCTCCGTTCACTGTCAGTGAAGAGGAAATTAGCAATGTGAAGCAATTAAAAACTACTGCTTAGCGCCAGCTAAAATTAGCTTTCCCAGGGGTCAGTCAGGCAAAAGTCGATAGTTCAAAGGATGAGTTCTCTTTCCTCTGCTCTCTATCCATCACACATGTACACAAAAACATACAGACAAGCACGCACGCACACACCAGCAAGATATATAATGGCTGTCCTGTCCATTGCCCTGCAGGCCATGATCCCATTGCCCAGATAGAATTCCTAATTGATGTGACAAAGTGCCTGGGAGTGTCCCGTTTCTCCGGAGTGGTTCTCTAAAATGCCATTCTGACCTCTCTTTCCCCTCTCTCTGTCCTTTTGTATGCTATTCCTTTCACAACCACATGTAGTTTAAATGGGGTACAAAAAAAAAAGAAAAGTCGCTTGACATCCGACGCTCGGATGTTATTATGATCGGCGAATATTGACTGTGGCCACACGGCGGGCAGGAACGAGAGAGGACAAATCAAACATCAAAAAGCTGGGCCATAAAGCGACAGTCTTTGCAGAAATGAAAAGCATAGCACCGCGTCAGCTTTCATCTTGTAAGATAATAGCCCAGTCATCGCTGTTAAGAAGACATGGCTTTAGAGTGCAAAAGGAGATGGGTTTGCCTGTGGAAGCTTTTAGGAGCTGTCACTGAAACATGACAGCCACGCTAAAAATAATGTCTGCTTATAAACTCAATGTCAGGGGCTCGGGGCGTGTTAGGTGTCTGCTTAAGAGATCGCAGCGTCGAAAAAAACAACATTCGAGCGCGCCGGTGCCCGCACACACATGCAAGCACTATCAATCTCAGTGTTACATTTCGCTGTCAACGGGCAGCAAACATAGAATGACACAAGCCGACCCATTCTTTGTTTTCTCGTATCTAGATGGATGTTCTTGTTGTGTTTTGTTTCCCATTAATTAAGTGTGGGGGTGTTGGTGTCAGTCACTATTAATTTGGAAGTGGTGATGTGCCTGGCTTTGTTTGTCAGTCTTCTTTTATTACACCACACCATTGTCACTGAAAATCATGATTAATTTGTTGAATTAAATGACGTATAATTTGGCAACTCTGTGTTGGCTCTTTTTTTTTTTTAACTAGCTGTCAACTTGACAGCACTGGAAAGTTGTGTTCAGAGGTGGGCTTAAGAGGGAGTCTGGCTTTGGGTTTGTGATTTGGTTGCTGAAATTGTTTTGAAACAATTCAATTATTGCAAACAAACTACTGGCAGATTTTAGTAGAATTTTAGTTTCTTCCAGTTATTTTTTTTCTTTTTGCTGTATTTTTCTTCGTGCAGGTGTGCACTTGTGTATGTGTGTGTGTGTGTGTGAGAGAGAAAGAGTCTATTTCTGGAGCTAAAGCCTGAATGTAACTACCACTCAGACTGGCTTTAAAAACCACAGGAAAAAATAGTGGAAAAACAAGCAGATGCCCTAAACAGAAAGCACCCGTCATACAGCAACTGGGCACCAACGGGAGCTTGGAATCTTTCAAGAAACTCTGTGGAAATGTCGATCTGCATGAGCCTGATCTTTAAATGTCTGTGTGACCTTTACTGCACGAAATGGGCACTTTGTATTGTAAGCCTAAAAGACGCGGGGAGATAAAGAGTGTTCACTGACCTGTGCAATGAAATCTGTGATGAAAGGGATGCAGTAATGCTTCTATCAAATCTTTCCATGATAATGTGTCCATCTCTGCTGTGCGTGTGCACGGCATGTTTACAGGCCCGGAGTCACATATGTGTACGTATGCATGTGTGTGGGTGTTCCCATGTGTTACTGTGCGCCCTTGTTGCTGTGTGTTGGAATTCAAATCTCTTTACCCCTCCAAAGTCTTGATATGGGCTATTTACATTCTGGAATGAGAAACAGATTCAAATTCAGGGACAGTTTCCAAGCCTTATTATTTGCTGTCACTTTCAAATCAAAATCAATTTCCGCAGCCCCTGTTGTTCTCCTCTTGGGCTAAAATATTTTCCCTTCGAGTGTGTCTGATGAAAGGTTTTCTCTGCACAGCCCCAGAGAGCTGGCGTGCTGAGGGGGAGGCAGCTGGGCGTGAGTGTGTGTATGCGTGTGTGTGTGCGTGTGCATATGTGTGTGTGTGTGTTCGCATGTCATTGGAACACATAGCGAATTTGAGATGGAAGAGAGCAGTCAACGCTGACCCAAGCTGCCCCGCACTGCTGTGTTTGTTTAGAACAAAAAGTGACTGCCTCATACTAAAGACAGATAACATCACACCGGTAAACACACGCACGCACACACACACACGCACACCCATACACACACATATACAAAAGCAGTCACACTAGCCCAAAAAGTGATTCTCTGTTGTGGTGCATGTTTGCTTGTGATGTGTGTTGTGTGAAGCGCTGTTTGTTCTCCTCCCCATGCTTGATCAGGTTGGATGAAATCTCCTTCTCCCTGCCGATGGCTGCGACACAGTAGCGGAGGGGGGATACTGATCTGTCAGCGCACCATACAGACAGCACTTAAGAGACTCAGGGTAATGGCTGTTCGTGGGCCCCGTTAAAAACCCTCCCCTGTTGCTGAGGCTTAGTGTCACTTAGGAGGAGGGGGTGAAAGATGCAGCACAAACTGCAGGGACTCTAACTAGATGCCTGCCAACTGTAAAGACAAGCTCCTGTCCAGAGAAGTAACAAGATTCTAACGGCCATTTAAACCTCCGGCAGGTTAAATATTGCCTCCTCCGCCTGTTTCTGTTGTTTACTTTTATGTGTTTTAAAACTCCGTTATAGCAGGGCTTGTTAAAAAAAAAAGTACAAATCTGTACATTATATAATATGATAAAAGCAGTAATTTTATATAAGCACTAAATGCATCTAGAAATCTGGTTTCAAAGCTTCTGTCGTCTTTTTGGCAAAAGAAGCAAACTTGACATTTAAAATATTTAATAGAGCTAAATTTATACATTTTCCAGCTCAGAAACCTGCTTTGTTGGTGCTGTATAAAAAATATAAGTTTGTCATTGCCTTGCAAAAGCATTCATTGGAGCACTTTTGAATTTAGGACCACTCCACATTATCCATCAAGTTTATCAAATAAAGCCATATGCTTTTATAAGGGATTGTTTATTATCCTCATTTCCATGGTTCAGGTCTGGTGAGGTTTTAAACTAAATGCTTTTTTTAAAAGAATATTGTAGCTTTACAATCATGATGAAACAAGACTGAGGCCTTATTCATATTGGTTTAATTTTAAAATCTAGTTTTTTGGTAATAGATTCGGTCTTTCATGTACACACAAACACAGTTTAAGAAAACAGATCTTCAGAAAGAAGTTTTGCCAAGCCCAGGTATTGTCAGACACACTGTTTGAACTGTTTAAGTGTAGACAGGGAAAGAGTGTGCACAGTTATCTTCTTTGTTTACAAAGGGCAACATAGTGCTAGTGCCAACCCTGCTTACAAGACTTTTAACAAGTTTAACATGTTTCAGGATGCATTACGGATGTCAATCCATCACTGTCACAACACAGTCCCCATGCCAGCATTGCAGGTTTAAGTCAAACTCCAGGTATCAGTCAGCTTACAGTATCTTTTTGCAGACTCCTGCTTGGGCATCATGGCTTTAGGGTTAGCTTTATAATGCTGCCTGTTGGTTTGACATGCTTGTGACGGACCTTCACTTGTGTTTTTGTATATTTTTATTTGGATGGAAATTTATTTAAAACAGTGCTCTTGTGGAAAGAATTGTTTAAGAACCTATGTCTGTGTGACATAAACAAATGGACGAAATGAAACTCTGATTAGATGACAGCACTAGACAAAAGTTATTTCATTGCAATTCATACAATTATTAAATTTCAGTCAAAATCATGAATGTGAACCTCATGATGACATCACAGGAAAAGTCAGGAAGTGTATTTATTACATCAAAACAAAATGTGTCATAAGTAACAGACTCATCATCTGGTTAACACACACGTAACCTGTTTGTGGCTATTTATCCAATTGCTGTTGACATATTTCAGTAAAAAAAGTGAAATGTTTGTTAGTCATGAGGACTTGTCCTCTGAGGGCCATGAAAGTTGGTACAAATTTCCACTAGACCAAAGTTTTGGACTAACAGACACAGAGACATGGCCATGAGCCCCCAGCATGGCTGAAAACTCTCACTGTTGATGCAAGATGTGATGCCAACCACAGTCTCCTGTGCCAAAGTCAGACACTGTGAAGGTCCAGCCATTAACACCAACCTCCTGCTTAAGAAGCCTTTGCAGTACTTTAACAAAGTCATACCACTTTTGCCTTTGTTTCAGACTTTATCTGCATGTACACAAGCTTTCTCGCATCAACACAAATACACCTTTGTGTGTTTTACCAAATGACAAAAGCTTTGTTTTGTCTGTAAGTGTTTCTCCTTGGCAACATAAGCAAACAACCCAATAACTATCATCAAAATCTAATTTTGGCTGTAAACTCTGATTGGCTCTAACCTTGGCAGTGTATATTATAGTCATATGAGATCCCATAGCATATAGTTAGAAGGTTTGAATATAATGAATGTCATTTGAACAAGCTCCATCTGCTGATGAGAATTGCCTGAAACAAGCGAGTGTCCTTTGAGATTGTTTTGACAACGAGTGTCTCCAAGGCCAAAAAACGAACTGTCGAGCTTAACTGTTTAGTTAACATAGACGTGAAGTCCAAGAGACGTCGGTGTTACCAGCACTTCCATCTGCTAATGAAGAAGCTCTAGATCAAGCAAATAAGTGGATCTCAAAATGTGTTAGTCCACTGTGAACAGACAAGAATAAACCGTCAAGCTTGAGACTGGTTTTGTTACAAAACCAAAATTAAAGTAACACAATTCATAGTTTTAACAAGCTTAGTCTGTTGGATGAATTTCTAAGACAATAAAACAGTCGGATTTTTTGCCTTCGGAGGTCAACAATTTTTTTTTAAAGACAATCATTAGATAAATTACACATAAAATTTTTGTATAAATCACTTCTTGGGAATAAAACTCCAAGTATTATACATTATAACTGTGTTTTTTTAAACGGTGAGCGCGCTAGTGTTTTAATCTATAATAGCAATGATATAATATATTGCTATATTCATCTAAAACATGATTAAGGTAACTTATTTTACGGTACAAATGGTAAGCCCACAGACACACACAGGCAGCCTTTGCAGACCTTTATTCCACAGTGACATAAAATCTAATGAATAATACAGTAGCATAAACTAATTTAATACAACAGAACGTACACATCTGCTTGCTTATTGGTCCATGGGTGTTATCTTATGGATTGAGTAGACACACACAAGACACAGAGTTGGCCATTACTCTGCCGCAACTGTGGGGCTTCATAACTCAATAAGAACATGGCTGTTGGTGATTTATGCTGCGGACCACGGGAGTCTGTATATAAATCACCAAGAGCTCACCTATCGCTTTCACTTATTCATGCTAGCTATTATTTATAACGCCATCGTCTGGCCCTGTGTGATCAATATCCTTAATTCTAATTACATCTCAAGCACTCGCTACTCTGTGTTGTTGGAACAACACGCATTTGCGTCGAAAATGTTAATCAGCAAGGTCGGTGTAAGGCACAGGAGGGGATGAAAACCACTGAATGAGGGAGAGTGGTGGAGCAAGAGGGACTGTGATTAAGGTGGAGTGCAGAGCTGGTAATATGAGCTTTATAGTCCAGCGGTGGGATGATGTTGACCTGAAATACCTGTGAGATCAGACATAATCTGTCGTGTTCAGCCGAGGGTCCAAAATAGTGTAGAGGAAAGGCCAAGACCAGATGAATAGAGAGGGGATCAGCCTCGCCAAACAAACAGAGCTTTTATCCGGAGCCGAGTGGCCTGTTGACACTCCCCATAGTTGGCTATCTTCGCTCCGATCGTCTGTTGACTTTGCTGCTCACTGGATTTGAGACAAGGATCAGACCGTGGCTCAAGTCAAAGTCTTGTGTTCATAATGCCCAGTATGCTCGTGGACACTATAGGACACTCTGTGTGATAAGGTCTCTTCCCGGCCGCAGTCCCTGCTGGTCAGCCTGCTGTTTAACTGTACAAACAGCACTGGTGATGACAATGATGGTAAAACACACACTTTGTTTCTCTCTGCGGTGTGTGATTGGGCCCTGTGATCGCATCTCTGCACAGCTAGCAGCCAAAACCGGAGCTGTGAGTGTGTTTGTTTGTTGTTTCTGATCTGATGTGAGCAGGGATGAGGAATCTAATCTGCCCAGCACGGCACAGAGTGGCAGCATCTTGACCTTTCATCTTGGCACACCGGCTTTACTACCTATAGACAAAATGCACCTTTTAATTTGTCTTACAACAGAGCACAGACAATATAAAGTCAATGCAGAATATGATACAGTATCACCACAAACTAGCCTCAAAAATAGCACAAAGTTGATAATGTGATTGTGCAAGTAAATAAATTGCTCCTGTGCAGATGTGACAGGAGTCCCCCTCATCTGCTGTTTTCACAAGGAGAGATCGCTCACAGTGATAGATGTGTGTATAGTGTAAGCATCTGTGCCTTTGTGTGCTGTTTACTGTAAGGATGAGGAGTCTCCATAATCTAGAGTGCTGCTGTGGCAACACGGAAACAGGTAGAGTGACGTTGATCCTTCGGGAAATAACAAGAGGTGAAATTAAAAGGTCACAGTCAAGGAGGGAGCAGGGTGAAAGATACAGAAAATAGAAAAATCCAAAGTCAAGGAGATTATCAAGGAATCTTTTCTCAGAGGTCATTCAGCGACTTACTTTGAACCTGCAACAATGCAACTCATGCCTCCCTGTGCTTGTTAACAATGTAACAATGCAGCCATGTTTTTTTTTTTCCATTTTGCAATAGTGAAAAAAAGGTGAATAAAATAACATCAGGACTACAAATCTTTTTGGTCTTGGCTCCTGGGTGTTATAAAAAGATGTGTTCCTACATGTGTGGATAGAAAACTGTGGACCCCGAGAGGATTTTTTTTAATATTTTGCTTTTTGCGTGTGCAGGTATGTGCGTGTGTACACCTCAACAAAATCTGCTTCCAGCTAACAAAATATATCCCATGTGGATTTCACGCGCCCTGACATAAACTTTTGTCAAACAAGATTTGTCTCATGCTTGTTAAACTAATTGGCCTTCATCCTAAACTAGAAACAAATCATGTCATGCATTCCATTTTAAATCTACCCCAGTGGAGGCTCTTGTCAATAGCAGGAGAGAAAAAGAGGAGTGTGTGTTGTAGGAGACGTGGTGTGGTAGCGGGGGCACGGAGCAGAAACACATCATAGTTGTTGTTTAATTTGATGATGTCTCCAGCGAGAGCAATGTGGGCGTGCTGCTGGCTCAGATCTATCTTCCCCTCTCTGTTTGTGAATGTGTTTTTAACCACTAGATCATTGTAGCAATACACTGGTGGCAGCGCTCCGGCATTACCCTGCCTGCAGCATCGATCCTCACAGCTTCATTTACAACGCTATGGATTTCTGCATCAGAGGGGAGGAGTGAGAGACAAAGCGAGACACTGAGTGAGACAGAGAGGGAGCAAAATGGAATTTTTAGGGGCAATTTCAATGCACGAGTACGGTGAATGTCTTAAAACGAAATAAAAATATACGGACTGCTTTGAAGTTAACATGTGTAAACTTCAAAGGGCTGAGGAAGGTTGTTATGTTGTGTGTGTTTTTTTTAAAGGCTGTAGGAATTTTAAAGGTGGACTTCAGGGATTTTATTATTGCACTTTCATTTAGTTGGGGGGACATGCTAGGGAAAAAAAAAATGGAATGGTCAAAATCAAAGCAGCAGAGGCAATAACATCCCAAGTATTAGTTAGTATGGATTAATCTTCCAAATCCCTGGATCCATACTTCTGATGCTCATCTTTCACCTCACTTCATTTTAAAGGCTGTTTGACCAGAGGAATAAACCTTCAGTACACAGCAGCCAGGTTTTCATCCTCTCAAAAATGTGTTTTTCTCACATTTGTCCCCTAAAATGTCAGACCTTGATATACTGACTTGTTATTATGCAAAGTTTGTCCCAAGCAATGTTTTCTCATATTCCTCTTCTGAAAAGGGAGATGTCTGTGCACTTCCCCAAAATGTGACATTCAAATACTCTTGGTGAAGCTAGATTCAGTACACAATGAAATTCAAAAGCAAATTGCAGGCCAAGACACCTGAAACCTCAAGCGCAGACTTGTTGGTAAAGAAAGTGATGCTAACTACACTTATCTAAGTCATAATTTTGGAAAGGAACTTTTAGCAAGATTGCCCTGGTTTCACTGGTGTATTAGTATCTGGATTTCCCCCAATTTTAACAGGGCATTTAAAAAAGACAGCAAAGTGTAAGGTGAGGTGAAGCCTCAGTGGCTAATCTGGTAGAGCACACACTCCATCTACCAGGTCTGTGTCCTTACTGCAGCAGCCCATTTTTGCTTTCAAATAAATGCAAAACCCCCCTAAAAAATAACTTTTCTAGGAACGACCGGGCAGTGGAGCAGACAGGCAGCAGCTTTATTTATTTTTTCTTCTTCGACTAACTGCTTGCCTGGTTTTACTCAAAACTTCTGTCGAAAATTCAGCCAGAAGCTAACAAGTGTCAAATGAATCCACAACATCGACACATCTTTCCAAGCCGGGAGGTAACCGAGGGATTAAAGCAGGGGTGGGGTTATGGGATTAAGGAATCAAATTCAACCAGGTAATTGGTAGTTGACTTGTATTGGCATACAGTCAGTTTGGATGTAGGCTTCCACACAGTCCGCAAACACGACGCATACTGCATCACTCTTTCAGCAACCCTTATGTTGAGAGCAGCCGTCTCTGCAAAGCTGGAACGAGCCAAGTGCTGTGTTTAGGAACTCGCTTTTGGGCTACGGCCACGGGTCTTTTTTCACTGCCAAAATATTAAATTTGAATATGAACTAAGAGCTTATACAACCACTCACACCCTGCACCTGACACACTCACAGTGTTGCCATCTTAGCAACTTCGTGGCTAGACTTAATGACTTTTTGCCCTCTTAGTGCTTTATATCTTAAAAGCAACGATCGACAAATCTCACGAGTTATTAACGCCATCAGGGGGAAAGCAGGCCGTATCAATATTTTATAGGACTGTTGTAATTTATTCCCGTGCATGCTGCACAGGTTAATGGTAATCTCAGTCAGCAGCTCCTGTGGCAGCGGCGTCTCTTTCCTTTCAGCATGCTCACACGGGAAGGAATGAGTTACTATGGTTACGGGGACGCACTGTGTCCTCAGCATCCTCTCACAACTACATGCATACAGGTCATGGACGTCAGCCTTCATACAGTACATGTCAGAGTGATTCAAAACATAAGATGAACAATATAAAAATGAACAGGATACATTTTTTTCACAAATGAAAAAAAGGCTCATTTGAAACAAAATCATAGTTTTTGGGTGGTGAGATTAAAGATAACAAAGAAAAGTGCTTTGAAAAGTTGTGTCGATGATTCATTATTTGTAAAACTGAAAAACATGAGCCCACCCTTGCAAAATAAAAAAAAGGATTCTTTATTTCATAGGTTTAAAAATGGTATTTGGAATAAGATATTTAGACAATAAAAGACAAAAAATGTTAAAGAATAGCAAAGGTGTTTAAAAGTATCTTATTAATCTCATAAAATGGACTCTTTTTGCAACTTGATGGCTGCATTAGAGAAGAGCAGTGATTACTGTTTGGGGATGGTGCTGGAATCTTTTATTTACCATATTTAACATACTATTTGTTTTGCAAGTTAATGGGGTGAGAAAAGAAAAGAGGAATACCAAATAGGAAAAAGACCGAGGGCGACAGAGGAAGAAATGCAGAGAACTGATTACAGGATCTGCAAATTCATCGTTTTTAACAGTGTTTTTAAGATAATGTACAAAAACGAGACGATTAAGTTGAATCTGTTCAGCAAATCACTTTATCTAAAAGTGGACTATTTAATATTAAAAACTGGACAGGAAGGAGGAGAATGAGAGGGGAAAATTAAATCAAAGAGTAAAAAAGTTAAATGAGGAGAGAGGAGAAGAAGGTAGAAAGATAAAGAGAAGGAATTGAAGAGGGAGAAGAAAAACAATCGAAAAAATGACAAAAAAAGATTGGAGAAAAAGAAAAAAGTTGGGTACTAAAATTGATTCAAGGAGAGTGAAAAAGAGCAGAAAGAGGTGACGACTACAATGGCTCTTTCCAAGAGAAAGAAACGCCATTTTAATGACAATATGATCAGAGAATTTCCATTTATATGCCTAGGTCAAGACGATACAATGGTTCACTGCACTCTTTGTAATTCTTCTTTGAAAACTGGCAGCGGGGGAAGAACAGCGGCGGTACAACATCAACAGAGGAGAAACATAAAGCCTCTCTGATTGCCCTTGCTGCTGTGCCCTCCGTAACCACATTCTTCAATACTTTAGATCTCACAAAAAGAACTTGATTTAACTGCACAGGACGGCGTCTTTGCATACCACGCTACGGCACCCAATCATAGTTACAGATCTGTGAACTACACAACTATAACTGAGGCTTTATGAGCCAAAGTTCACATGTGCAAGGACAAAATGGGATGCCATTGTAAGTGATGTGTTTGCTCTGTGGGCACATACATCAGTAACACAGGACCTGGACCATGTAGAATTTGCATTCTTTTAAAAAAGCTGCTGCCAAAAGTTGTTGGATATTGTAAGTTTCATAAAAGCAGCACACTGAAAACAGAACTGCTTGTTTTTTGTCCAGCCGAAATGAAAAACATCAGAGAAAACTGAAGCGGAGGTCCAGGTGGTAATTCAAAAAATTAACCTGGAACACAAAGCATTCTCTGCCAACAACGCAAATACTGACTTTGTAGGGCTGAATAGACTGGTGAGGGTCAATGTCCATACCAAGGTTAAAGATGCTCTGCAAGGGGGGGTGATTGGCTTAGGTTGTCCTGCCCAGATCACTCGTAACACGGCCAGAACAGCGTTGGATGTAGTTAACCTTGATGATAAGTATCTGCTCACAAAGAAAGGTAGAGATTTTTATAACTTTACCTTCAAAGTGGAATACTGAAAAGCCTTTGTGAGTTCGTTTGCCCAGAGGTACCATAAAATGTATGACAGGTTGATATGATATATGACAAAGTTCATTGGTTTTCCATGCTTCCTGTTCCAGAGAAACTGCAGAAAGTGTATGGGCCATTGAAATACTTTTTTCTTTTTGAATTAAAATACCCTGTTGTCCTGTGAACAATGTTCAGAGCTCTACTGTCTGAACATTGTTCGCAGGCTTTTTCAGTGAAAAACCTGACTGCATTAAGTGATGCCATCAAGACGCTTGAAGGCCAGGATTGCCGTGCTGAAGTCAGCTGCAATTATGGGGAAAAAAAATTTAAGGCAAAACTGACTGCATGACGTTATGACAACGCCACTCTATTTTTGATCAGAGGACTTCTGAGAGAGCTACAGAGAAATAGGTCAGTGTCCAAAGAGAGCTCAGAAGATGCCAATCATTTGTCACTACGGATGTGAATGACTTGTAAGCATGTGGAAGGCACAAAGATAATCCAAAGACTTACAGTATCTCCTTTTAAAAAAGGCAACCTCAGCATGAAAAAATCCAGAAGGCAAGAAAAAACGCTCCAGCGTGACCATCAATTAGAATATAGTGCTGAATAAGATTACCGGTCTGCAAGAGTTCCCAAAGAGAGGATCACTTTTAGAATGGAAAATGTTTGAGCCACAGCTTAGCAAGAGATGGAGCCTGGTGCTGGTTGTTACCACTTCAAAGAGAATGTCAAACCACAGTAACCTGGCTGGGCTAGCATCTGTTGTCATGTGCTCACCTGCAAGAAGCGCATCAGCAGAGAGAGTGTTCTCCCAGATGAATAAATATGGACAAAGGAAATAGTCACTGTTCCTACAATCTAAACACGATCACCTTCCCTGCCAGGTGTTCATGGAGAGGCCGGCCAAGTCGGAGCAATCCTCAAGGAAATACATTTTTCTGGAAAATATACAGATGAGGTTTGTATTTTATGTGGTTACCAGTTGATTCATTATTTCATTTCTTTATTATTCTAATCTCACTTCTCAATGTTGTGCACTGTCATATTTGAGATGTTTCTGTATGAAATGTTTTCTCTGTCACAGCAGGCTTTTTAGTGTCGTCTTTCATAGTGTGTCTGTTACCTGTAACAGCAGACTGTCGCAAGTTTTATTTGTGCTAAGTGATATGGTGCTGATGTTAACAAACTAGCAGGACTTCTGACATGTTTATACATATATAAAGAGTTAATCTTTCACTATACCAAGAAAGTGAGACATCAGATGCTGCAGATCACTGCACGATCCAACACTACTGCAACTAAGTCCACACTGTGAATGTTGCAGGGTTTGAACAACACATCTGGTTGGACTTTTTCTACAGCTAGTCCATGTTAGATAATATTTTTAAGCTTCTGATTGGTAAATATGACTTTAGGGTTACAGTTAAACCATTGCCTTTTGGTTTAGCATTCTTAAAACAGCCCCTTGATTGTGTCTTTACATTGTTTTTATTTGGACAAAGATTTATCTAAAACAGGGCTGAGGAGAGAAAAAATGCAGTTCAGCACCTGATAAGTCAACTGAACTTAAGCTAAATACTAGCTTAATAGTTTGTGGAGACCACACTAAAGTTCAGAGGAGAGTGAAAATTGGCCTTGGATTGAGCTAAGGCTAAAAACAGGACTGCAAATTCATTCTTGTGTTTCTGCACATCCTCAAGATGTGGAGATAAGCAACTATATGTTAGCATTATAGCCTTAACAAGTGTATACGGTGATAATATATGACATGGCAAATTTTGGGGGTTTATACCTCGTTCTTCTGCCCCCAAGTGGCTAAAATCTGCCCTGTTAAAACAAGCTTAAGATTAGGTAATACTGCTGCATGTCACATATTGCTCCATTATGACAGATATTGCTTGGGTAATGACATCACATCAATAATTGACAGGCATTTACAAACGCAGAAAGCGTGTATTGATGTAATTTGAGTCCTGGCATATAAAGTGGGTCTAGTTAATGTTTCCAGGGGGATTTATAATTCATTAATTCTCTGTAGCTTCGATGGTTGAGGCTTAGTATTGAGGATGTGCCAGCAGAAAGCCGGAGGGAGGGAGGGACAAAGAGAGAGAGAGGACAGCTACCATGAAGTCAAAGGTCAATCCACTGAGGCATAATATAACATGGACAAATGAATGAGCTCACTGCCTCTCTCTCACACTCACACACTCACACACTCTCTCTGGGTTTTGTTTTGTTTTTTTCCAGGGATTTCTTTAATCAGGGGGATCAGAGGGACTTATGAATGTCCACTGCTTTACATAGCCCAAACAGTGTGTGTGTGCATGGGAGACAGGCCTTTTCTTGGGCTTGGCTCATGGGGTTATGTGTGTTACAATGCCTGTTACATATTACAGATTAAGATTAAAGTATTTGCAGCCATATTAGATGGAATCCCTGTCTATGTACTTTGTGTACTTTTGGCAGGGGCTTCTTTTCAAGGTTGGGGCTAAGCTGCTTAGTTCCAATTAAAAGAATCTAAATGATATTTCAGACAAAGGTGTGACTCCACCTTTGCAGTAACAGTTTGAGGAAGGCTCCTTCCTGCGTTCACAACATGACACTCTTGTGCACACTGAGAGGTCCATACGGTTTTCCCATTTTGTTATGGAAGAACTTTACTGGACTGCACAGAACCCTGACTACAGCCCCGTCCAACAGCTTTGGAATGGACTGAAGCCTGTGTTTGCCAGGCTTAATCTCCAACATCAGTGGCCGACATCAGTGGCTCAGCTTCTGTGGCTGAATGGGAGCAAACACAACCCAGTGTCCCTAGGAACTAAATCCAGACGGGACCAATCTGCACCTCCCAGTTTATGTCCAGTTGCTTTCATTCAGGAACACAGTAGGACATACATATGGGTGCCTATATTGTAGTTTTTTAGTTGCCTAATTTGATAAAACAGTAAAGTAAGAGTTTCATATATTGGCAAATATTTTTTAACTTTAATTTCTTTTTCTTGAGTCAGTAAGATGAGGTCTCTTCTGACTGCATTGTTAAAAACATAGATGCTTAGCTTAGCAGGAAGACCAGACAAAAGGGGGTAAAAATTGGCCCTTCTGTGTTAACAAAATTTTCCTACTGACTGTAAAGCTTACTACTTACCTTGATATCTCTCATTTCTTTTAGTCTGGCGAAAAAGCAACCCTTATTAAAATGGTTAATTGTTTTCACTTTTCAGCTTTTTTAAGGACTAAAACAAACATTGTGTTGATTGCAGAGCTCTAGGGCTGTTGCCAGGCAGATTTTTTGTTAACCTCTAAATAAACCAGGCTAGCTGCTTGCCTCTGTTTACTGTCATTCCTCAGTTGCTGGCTCCAGCTATGTATCTGTGATACAGACATTAGAGTGATACGGATCTTATCTTATTCTCAACAAGAAGGCAAATAATTATGTACTGCAAGAAGCAAGAGCTTGAAGAAGCAGTTATTTTGACATAAAAAGGTCCTTTTTTTGCAGTAAAATCCCATATTAACTTTATTGTCTTGAAATACAGTTTGCATATTCACACTCTTATGGAAAACTCTCCCAGAAGAGCTGAGTAAGTTATGGCAGTGCATCACATAAAGGTGTAATGATTTTGTGTCTATATACTTTTGGCCATGCAGTCAACCTAATCCCTCAGTTTAGAGAAAGGAGTCAAACTATAATCACATTTAAATATTTTAAAATTCTAAACTACGCTCATAGTTCAAAGTGATTCCATTTTTTTTTTTTTTTATACACTGAGGAGCTCATGCACTGATTATGGTAACAGGTACGTAGGTGATGTAACCAGGTCACGGCCTCAATGTTCAATATCCATTTTTGGAAGAATGGTCCTTATTGAAAAAAGAGTGTGAGGATAGAGATATCCCTAGAGCCCTTATCAGCTCCACTTCTAGCTGATACACTTGCTGGAATATACACACACACTCACACGCTCACACACTATTATCCAGAAGAAATGCCTTGGGTAAGATAAAAAAAAGGGCTTCACACTGCCTAGTCCACTGTTGCCACATCATCTGACACACACTGAATTTTGGTTCAAGTACGCCCACACACTTACACACACTTATACAAAAAATACAGATAGACACATACACTTGTACATGAATGTGGATACACACATACACACTTGCACATTTGTGTTCACCATGATGCAACTTAGGTGCAAATGTGAGAGAAAAGAGGTAAGTGAGGAGCTGCCACCAGATGCTACTTTTTCAAATCCACTTTTCTTAAAGACAGTAGAAGAATTATTTACAGACTTTCACTGAGCAAATGATGGGTAACAATGGTGATTTTTTTTCCCCTTTGCTTTCTCTTTCTATAAAAGCACTGAATCTCACGTCTTTCTCTTACTGCACCTCAGCCTTTTTGGCAGTTAAAGCGGGACTGTCATGGTTTGGGATATTTTCTGTTTTATTTTGGCGGTTTCTCTGTCAAGTTTTTGTTGTTGCTTCCTGGTTTTGTTGCTTTTTTGATTAATTATGAGTTTCACCAGTCTTTCATTTGTTTTCTCTCATTAAGTCTTTGTCCTGTCCACTGCCATTTTTCAGTTTGTCTGTTCCTGTGCTTCTGTCCTGTGTCCTTGTATCCATCAGGCCTGTTTTCCTGGTGTTATCCCAGTTTTTGTTCTTCTCAGTTCATGTATTTTATTCTTTGTTTTTGGCTTACCTTTGGTTGCTAATTTTTTTTTGTTGCGCATATCAGCTTTAATTCTAAAAGCTGGCTTTTGTTCTCTACCCTGTCGTGTTTTGTGTCTTGCCTTTGGGTCCAGTTTTTGATAATCCTGACAAGGACGGCATTTAGTCACAGAAACACAGCATTCTTTCTCTGGACGCACACAGGATTTGTCATGATTATGTGCCACTGTACAATGACTCATAAAACCCTGGTGTGAACACAGAGATTGAAGGACATATAGAAAGTAGGAGTATCAGAGTCAGACATGGTTTGGGGGGGGGGGCAGAGAAATTCTTGGTACACATGCTGTGGTGACACTGTAGACTAGCCAAAGACGGGGAGAAAATAGAAGCCCTATTTGATATTTAATTGGAATTGATCCTGTGGAGTAGCTGAAAATTTTAACAGTGGGCAAATCCATACTTATCAGGCATGGAGCGATGCCATGCACCTGTGTGTGCCGAGATATAGAGCCCCATGAAACACGAAATAAAAAACAAAACAAAAAAAAAAAAGAACAAAAAACCTGTGAGTCACACATCAGAGGAAGAGAGCCGAGCGGAGTTAGGGAGGGAAACGAAAATGAGAAATAAAAAGGATGAATGGTTGGGGGGGGGGCACAGGCAACACGGAAACAGAGAGCAGGAGGTGGGAAAGCAACAGACAAGTTTTAATATTTCTTCAGAGATGATTTATTTATCCACCTTATGGCAACACCACCCGTCTGGGCCAAACAAACCAACAAGATCCTCAATAATGGAGGCATGACAGCAGAGGAGTTGTTTAGTTTGAGCTCAGAGATGATGTGTTTAAACAGTATATGCACTGCAAAATCAACCACAGGTTTTTCAGACAGTATAGTTTATTAAGGCCACAGTTGGGCCTCTTTTTGATAGTTGTTTTAGAAAACTGTTGCACATATTCTGCATTCCAGGAAAGACCTTTTTGACTAAGTGGTAATGCATACTTTGAATATGAATTTAAAATACAGAATTCATACGACACTTAATGTGCAATGCATAAGTATGTAAGATAGAGTGTGTTCAGCATTAAAAAAAGAAAACCCAGCCGTTCTGAACCCACCAGTTTCTCTGCAAACAGCAGTAATGAGCCTAGATAAAAGAAACACATGAAAGTGAGGGATACATTACCATGTGTGAAGAAAGAGAACTGTGCGCGACGTCCTGTTTCTTCCCATGTCTGTCTTTGTCTATGCGCTTGCACGAGGGCATAGATGCACATGTGCACAAACATGGAGGCACACAAACAAAACACAGAAAGCCAATGCCTAAAGACAAAAGCTGCGCTGCGGAACAAAAGACGACCAAAAAAGCCATCAAGACACCCGCAGCAGGCACCCATTGTGATTAATGAAAACAAATATTGGGAGAGAGTGGGGCACAGGCGCAGAGAAACAGCACAAACAATGGAGCAGACAGCATAATGCATTCAGGGTTCGCTGACGGCCCTCCAGTGCAGAATGAGAATAATAGGAGAGGAGAGAAAGTGGGATAGAGGGACAAGAGAGGGAGAGGGAGAAGGAGGGGAGGAAGAGGAAACAAGGGCACTAATGCAAAATCCATTCTCCCTAAAAAACACAACACACTCACACCCACGCACTCACACACACACACATGCATACACTCGAACAGCCTTTACAACGGCCAGCTTTCAAACCCACGATGCTGTCGGTGCATCTGTGCTTACACCTGCTACACTGAGCTGTTCTTTTATTATTTTTCCCCAACCTGAACGAGTGTGTGTGAAGCTCTCACACATTGCTACACATCTGTAGACATATCTGAATGCATTTGAGGGAGCTTAAATGGCTTAGATATTGCCATGGCATGTTTGTGAGTATCAGGTTCTCAATGTCATGGCTTATTGGGACATGCTAGCTGTCACTGCAAAGTAATGACAGCTAGGCTTCACCAAATGGCACACAAGCAGTTAGACAGACAGCCTGTGATTTTCTGTGCATTTTTGTAAGAGGTTAGGTGAGAGTTTATCAATCTGCTGTTGACATTTTTTTGATTTGACAAAACAATCTCAGCTCGATTTCCACTCGCTCACTTGTTTCAGAGCTTGACCTCCGCACATGATCTTTAGATTCTGTTTCTTCTAGTTTTTTATGCTATAACTTTCCATGATTATGAGCCCTCAAAGACTTGTGTTAATTTTGAATTGAATGCTCCAATTCTGCTTTTTTTATAGTTCAACAAACAATTAAACAATTAAGTGGACATTAAATTGGAACAGCGTCATCAGTGTCTTGTTCGTCAGGCCTTAAATTTTATTGTCTCTAAAATCCATTTTGATTCTCTGCATGAACACAGAAAAGCAGGTTTTAATATTGAAACTCAAAATAACATCTATTTGTTTGAAGCCTTTTTATTGTTTTGCTTCTAGGTATATTGTTGAATTGCTGCTCACATACAAGCCAGACCGTAGCCTCGGATCCACTTTGTTTTATTTGTGTATTTTTCTGCTCTTATTTTATTGTATTTGGAGTATTTTATTTACCCAGTCTTATATATTGTTATTATAATGATACTGTGAATATGTTTTGATTTTGTTCTGTCTATGTAAGGGAGCTCTATAATCAGAGCTCACTAAAGTTGTTGTTTTAATAACTATGCATCTTTAAAATGTCCTTGTTCATTAGAATTATAGGAATTGAAAAGGTCTGAAACTGAACTGAGCTCAACTGAAAAGATCACTGGCTAATAAGGGCTGATACTTAGGTTTTAAATGCTCAATTTAGGCTGAAATTGAATGTCATTTAAAACGTTTAAGATGAAATAAATCTTAAGGCACATAAAGTGGCTGTAGATGAGCTTTGAGGGTCTCTTGTGACTATATACCAGGCGGGGGTCTGCAGAATAATCTCATGGTTTCAGATAATGAATGCTGACTTGCATTTCTCAATAAAGTAAAAAAAAAGATGGCACCAATTTTTTTCATTTCAAACTTTCTGGGTCATCAATCAAACAGTTGAACTGCATGTGCATGTAAAAACAGCTGTGTAACTCCTCTCTCTCTACCTTAGGCCAGAAGCTTATCAATCACCCCTTGTAAACATAATTTTGTATAAAGAAAATTTATATTTTTCACCTTTAGGCTTCTAAAATTCCTGAAAAGAAACATGAAAACATCGCTCATTGTTCGAACTTCTCATAAATCACATCCCTGCAAAAGCATAACATGCATTTAGGGGGTCACAAGTAGAGATTGTTTTAATTTAAAGCTTCAGTGACCAAAAAGTGTTTCTCTCTTTGAATTTTTTTCACAAATCTCTTGTTAAACACACTGAAGAACATTTTGCTCTCAGCAGTCACATCAAATCAAAGAAACTGGTTAAACAAACAGTAGTGATTAAACTAACCACAGAGAAATGAAAAAATCGGAACCGCTCGTTTGACTGCAGCTAATTAGCCCTCTGCTGTTTAGATCCTCCTCTTAAACCCTGTGTTTCTTAAAGTAATGAATGACATCTCATGATGCTGAAAGTCTTCTGTTAGCCTGAGGTGATGTAAAGCTAGTGAATGTCAGGCTCGATCATTTAGCTCTGACGGTCCACATTTAGCTCCACTGCTTAAACTTCCCAGCTTGAAGCAGCCTGTGCGATAAGACAAACACAGGGGCTGCCAGTGGCTTGATACCCACTGGGAATCAGTGCAACTTATTTTCCTTCATCGACAGTGCCTAAACAAACAGAGCCAGCAGGACAGGGATGAAGGAGCAAATTTATGTTGCGAGACAAAGGGTAGCCGAGGGAGGAGGGATGGAGCAACAGTGGGGTCCAGCTTTCTGGCCAAAGGCCTCCTTTGGTGGTCTGTGTTTTTCCCATCCGGCTTCATTACAGTCTTATCTCTAGGCAAGCTACACAGCCAGTGAGAACGGGCCAGAGCGGTGCGAGGTTGTGGACCCGGCACACCTGCCACCTCAGATAAAATAAACATCAGAATTAGGGCACAATTTTGGCCCCTGATTGTTAATGTTTCACAGTCGCTTTGCCCTCTCCATCTCATCCACCCTCCTAATCCCCCTCTTCCTATGTTTCTCTCATTTTATTCCCTCTCTGCCTTTCTCCATGTCCTTTTGTCCCTCGCTTCCTCATTCCCGCCAGTCCTTCCTGACAGGGATGTGATAATGGGGCGGTAAATTAGGACCAACTCGTGTCCCACCCATCATCCTCTCAGCTGTTGATGTGATCTCTCACCCATAAGGTCAAAGGCTAATCGGTGTAAAGCAGTCAGTGCCATGGTCAGAATAATCAATCACTCTGCGCTGCGATATCACAGGTGCCACATAATGCTGTAAACACCACTCTGAAATCCCCCTCCCACAAACACACCTGCTGCTTTTATGTGCATTTTAAAAAAAAACTGTTTTTCGCTCGCTGATACAAAGATTGAACAATAGCCAGACTTAACAGGCATTTATTTTGCAACCTGTTTCAGGATCAGCCACAGTGATCTCACCACCAAATATTAGTCATTCCATAGTCAAAAAAAAAGGAAAAAAAGGCTCCTTCTGCTGCTGGCACAATAGCAAGTGTTTACATGGTTTTTTAGCCTTTCACGTCCTTGCCTTTGCTGGAAAATCTAATCACTCTCACAGGTTTCACTTAATCACATGAAAAACAAAACCTGAACTATTGAGTCTCTTTAATCCACTTTGTGAATACATATTGGAGAACACAACTTTCAAATTCCAAAAGGGATTAGTTCTAAACGGCGGAGACAGAGAGGCCTTTGAGGGGAGCTAAAATTACAGGTGGAGTGATCCCTTCTAAAATTATCCAACTCTTTTATATTGTGCCTCTGAAGAATTCATGCTCATGTTTAATTCCCAAGCTCTGATAACGAATGTCTCCTCCTGAAGCACCTGAAGATTAATAGACTTTTACCAGGTGCTCTCTGTCTTTTTATAACACACTCCAGCTATTTAAACGCTCAGCTGTCTGGCTGTCAGCTTACAGCGTGAGGTCATTTAGAGGAAGTCTTAACCCAGGAATATACTTACAGAGTGGTATGGCAAATACTGTCTGACACAAGTAGAGAGAAAAATAAACTTTCTAAAAAGAACTGAAAAACAATAAAAATACAGCTTTAACTTTCATATTAGCGGATTCTTATACTGAAGGTTAAAAAATTTAATAATAAAAAAGATTACAGGTGTATATACTTAAAAGCTATCAAAGCAAAGTGATGCTTAAAGCTATTGTAAAGGCTAAGATTAGCATGCTAACATGCTCACAGCATGCTAATGTTTGGCAGATATGATGTCCACCATTTTTGTCATCTTTGTTAGCTTGTAGCAGGTTTACATTTAATAATTTTAGCCAAAAAATAAATGAAAACTGAGTGTATGAGTTCACAGGTGGCTCTTTTTTAAACCTCACTTGATACTAGAGAGCTCCATTTAAAAAAAACAAAACAAATAAAAACAGTGTGTTGGCATAATTGAATTTTTTAAGCTGATGATGATGCTGGATGAAAAGAAAAAGAAACCCTGCAGTTGATCTAGTTCATCCTGAAAGGTCAACATCGTCTGTATCAAATAGTTGTGGAGACATTTCATTTCACATCTGAAATGAAAGACTGCACAAAAACTGCTGGGCCAGGTCATAAGTACATGATGTGTTTTGTGTTGAGTAGATGCCTGCAGATATCACAGAATAAGTGAAAAACTTTGACCTTCAAGTAGGCACATGATCACTAAAGTCAGAATGACTCATCCTCTAAGTATCAAAATGTGTTTAGCTACACAAGATTTAATGGTAATCCACAACATTACTGCTGAATATTTCAGTCTGGATCAAAGAGGTTGACAAACTGGCCTACATTCACTGCTATTTTTAAATAGAGCAGAAATTATACAGCAAAACTGCTGTTGACTTTAATGTTTCCTTTGATTTAAAAAAGTCAAACTCTGTAAAAAGAACCCAAGAGTTGAACTTCGGCAAAAAGGCAACTAAGAGCACAAATTCAGACCAACTGAACATCATAAAACCAAGCACTTTGCTGTCACCCACGGGCCTCCCTGCACCAAACAAGCCAAAACTTTGAGTAATGAAAAAGCATATTCAGATTTCACACTCCAATAACAACAAGTAATCAAAGCCAGTGGTGGAGCTGCGCCGACAGAGGCAGCAGACCGGAGCGGAGTGTCGCCGCCGCAGCCCTCAGTCACACTCTAAACACCTGTCTTCAAATGGACACATCAATCCCTATTTCACAGCCCGCCTGGCCTCCTACACTAACACACATACACACGTGTGTGGTATGCAATATACTCGTGTGTGTGTGTGTGTGTATATATGTGTGTCTGCACGCTCAGAACCTATGCGACATTTCCACATATCTGTTCTAGCAGATGTTTTAGAAAAACTCTACAGCGGGAAAAGACAAAGTATTTATCTACAAAGCTAGAACAGGAGACACCAAAAGGATGAGGGTGAAAGAAGATGGAAAGCGGCAGAGTAGAAATCAATCCGTTGCAATGCAGCATACGGTAATCTCACTCTTCTGCAGGACAGACTGATTCACAGCCCTGGAGTGGCAAGGGATCGCTGCAGTGTGTGAGAAAATGGTCCTGGACCGAAAAGAGGGTACTGAGAAGCACTTAGCACCTGGTCTGGGATAATACCCATTCTCTCTCTCTCTCTTTCTTTCTCTTTTTCTCTCTCTCTCTCTCTCTCTCTCTCTCTCTCTCTCTTTCTCTCTCTCTCTCTCACTCACTCTCTCACTTATATACACACACACAAACACATACACACACAAGCACTTTGCCTAATAGAGTAGCAGCAGTAGTCAGCGTTTCCCATGGCAGGCTGTAATCGCATGGCTGGACTCAGTGATGGATTTTGGGTTAGAGGCAGCATCAGCATCACTGCAATAAACACACACATACACACGCACACACATACACATACACCATTCACATGTGCATACACTTTATTTGTACAAAAGGTTTTGTGTACAGAAGGATTAACGCTGATATGTGAAAGATAAGTGAAAGAGGCATATGAAGGATAATGGTTGTTAAGGGGATTTTTTTATCCATATGGCCCAGTCTTTTTATAGTGACAATAATCAGAAGTAACATTTATTATATTTGCATTCACAAGGCTTTTTTTGTGTAGATACAGGGTCTTTAACAATGCAAGGGAATACTGTGTACCTTTACTTTCCCATTTTTAAAAACTTGAATACAAATGCATTATTCATAATCCTGTGATTTCTCTGAGAAGTCCTTCATTAAACCCAACAAGTAGCTCCAGTTTGTGACTCTCATCTCTTACCGTGACATTTTATTTACAGAGCCAAACACGAGTTCTTGCAAAAAAAAATGAATAGCTGTTGATTTTGGAAAAAAAAACCCAGAAGCTCATTTAAACACTTAACACTGTTGCAAAGGAATTTTAAGAATCCTCTTGTAACCATCTGGAAAAAAAAAACACACTCTCTTCTTTCAAATGAAAAAATGTGCAGGTTTTAGGAAAATGTTTGTCCCTATTGTGTTTTTTTTTGTTTCTGTTTTCTTTTTATAGTCCAAACAACAATTATAGCCAGAGATTACAAATATCCATGCTCAATTTGCACAATATTACACAAGTTAAAATTTTCACGAGTTGTTTTAATATTGGAAAGTTATGCTTTAACATGTTACAATTATGTGATAACCTTTTTTTTTAATATGAAGTTTTGAGAATTAAATTTGAAACTCAGTTAAAATAAATTCCCTTTTTTTCCTCATATCTCAGTTTCTTATCTCAGTCTGACTGTTTTCTCTGCATTTGATAGAGGGTTGATATCAGTTTCTTCTCGGTGCATTCTGGGCGACAGACTGTTATGGAAAATGTTCGCTTGGCGGAGAGGTGACAAGCCTCTGCCAAAACATGAGAAACTCAAAAGTTTTCTTTTCTAGATGCCAGTGGCCACTCTGATATGCCTCTGCTGCCATGCTACTAATTCTCAGCCCGTTTATTCTGACTGTGACCTTCTAACAACCATCTTACTCTAACAAAGCAATGAACAGTAAATCAAAGGTACATTCAGCAGTTTTTTTCCGCCATTACTCAGACTATTGTGTTTTTTGGATAATAGACTGCATGAACAATGGGCAGTTCTCATGCCTGCATGCAGTCACTTACAAGGACTAAATTAATGTGGACTAACATAAACATGTTGAAAACAGAGGATCAAACAGATAAGTTTAAGTTTTGGAGTTGTTTAAAGACACCTTTGACAGAGCTGGGCTGAGTATTAAAGTAATAAATTTTGTTGTTTGGGTAACTAAGGCTACTTTATTGTTGAATAAATATCAAGATTTACCTGATTAAATCTTTCAAGCAACTTTTCCTACACTATTTATATTTGTCCGTACCAGTGTTTTTTTTAATATATATTATAGATAAATAATAACACTTCTGTAATGTTATCATTTTTATACTGAAATTTTCAGACCCCTGGATAAGAAGCAAAGTTGAAAATTGTAAAAACTAGTTAATAATTCCCAATAAATAATTTCTAACATGCAGTACTCTTCACTGATGTTATCCATAAGGTTTGAGAGGTCACTGAGGACTCTGAAAATACCTTCAGAGCAGCGATAAAGGTGGTTTATCAAGCCTCTTGATTTGGCAAAGACTTTCAGTTATTTATTTTTTGGGAACACTGATGTTTGGCTCTGGGACTCAAATGAAATGGTAATAGACTCAAGTGTGAGACACAAACAGGGGCTAATCAACAAGTAAGTGTTTATCAGCTGATGCAAGAATGTGAAACGTTTGATTTCAGGGTGAAGAAACAGCGAGCTGTGATTGGGATCATAGATTTACACTGTCTGGTTTCAGGTACGGTGAGGCTCTGAGATAAAGAGTGTTTGCTTGAAGAGATCAATGGCCAGAGAGGGCTAACAGACACCTAAATCATTCACAAAGCACCACTCAAAACACACGGAGACCTTGAGGAAATGTGAATGTATGTGTGAGCTGCAAAGAAACTTATATTGGTACATTTGTAGCACACGCACACTTACAAATAGGTGTGTCTGCACCTACACACATTTACATTCAATGTAGCTAGAAATGAATAAGAAAATGCTAAAGGTAACAGCAACAGTGCACAGCTGAGTGATTTTTAGGGATATAACAGAATTCCTCCAAGTGTCTGTCTGAACTCCTGGAGTATTGCATTGGTCCATAAATACTGGGTGCGGGTGATGATGTGAAAACTGGTTGCGATAAAAAAAGAGGTCATAAAAACGACAAACAGAAATAGTCATCTCCATCTTATTCAGCCTCACTTCCATTAGTGTGACAATTTCATTAAACAAACATAATGTACAAAATCATTTCCTCGACTTGGCTGGCTCCGAGAAATTAACAGCAACATGGAAGTCATGCATAATGAATGTGAACATTTGCCATCTACAAGTCTCCCACAGTCAAACATTAATTCAACCTCGCACAGGGTGTGGAACGGGAGGAGGACGACAAATGGAGCACAGGGAAGAGGGAGGACTTTGGAGAGTGAGAGTGAAATCTTTGGAGGTGGTCTGAACAAGAGATTCGCTGTAGAACTCAAGTTTTCTAAGTTTAGATTGATCACATCGGAGTCTGGGTAAAAAAAAATATGAAAGATAGGACGACATAAATTGCCCTTCAATCTGTATTCACATCAAAATTATTTAGTTTATGCTTACTGAAATGGAAAAAAAGACCATTATTCGGGTCCTTTAAAATTTGACTGCAGACACTGATGGTGATGATAACTTTCCTCATTTCCAAGACAGGAGGAAACTGTTTGCTGTCAGAGCCGTTAGACTGCGCAGTGCTCGGACCAAAGTGCCACAGCACGACAAATATTGCAGTTCATTTAGCATAAAAAAGACAAATATCAAGTAATTAAATTCATCTTGACAGGGAGTTAAAAGTAGACGTCAAGTCAAATGAAGTCAACTGCTGCTCTTTTCCCATTGATCAAAAACAGGAGAGTTTGACATGACTCTCATGACCGTGGCAGAAACACTTGGCATCATCTAATTCTCTTTGCATAAATCTCACGATCATTTATCTAGACATAACACAACAAAATGCTAATGGTAACATTTTAGGGAGGGGAGCTGAAAAAAAAAGCATCCTTCATGAGGGGTGATTTATTACCCGGTACAGCAGGGTCATACATTAATTTCGCTCTTTATATAAAAGGCCTGTTATTTCTGCATGCATAAATAAAACACTCATACAGACGTGCACACATAAACACATGCAAAGGAACGCACAAGCGCAGCCATGCACATTTGCAGCCTTCACACTCGGCTTGTGTTGGGGAAAATGTCACAGTGTCGAGAGGATGTTTATCTGGCGGGGACAGATTTGATGGCTTGACGTGGCCGCTGCGGCTCCGCTTCTTTTTTTTTCAGTGGCGCGATGTACGGGTGTGTGTCTGGGCGCGTGTATTTTTGATTGCGATGTGTGTTGTCTTTGACTGACGCGGGACTATGGGAGATGCCAGTGTGCCACTCTGCGCTCAGCCAGACGCACATCGGATCTGACACTGTCGAGCCAGCGGTGTGACAGGCATGTGACAGGGCAGAGCTGGGCCTAAATGACTTCTTAGGCTCCATTACCCTGCCAAAACACTGGACACGCCATCTCCCATTTCCCAGTTCCCCTTCATGGTCACAGAGCCCTTTACTACTCACAAATGGAGCACTGATTGCACCCTACCTTTCCCTCAGTATAGATTAATCACACATAGATGCAAGCTTGCACGCACACAGATGAGACAACCCCCCATCAAGGCGAATCAAAGGGAGAAGCTGAGCGGGGCGCTGAGTGCCAGGAGCAGTCCGGCAGCAGAGGTGATTATCCTGAAGGAAGCATCAGTTGTTGGTATTTACACTGCCACTCCACCCTCTGATGTTTTGACACCGGCGGCCTCTAGAAAGCAAGAGCATTTGTCAAGAAGCGCTTTAGAAGGCAATGCATTGAAGGTGACCGAAGATGAATGTGTCATTAGCCCGAGACACAAATTAGTATAGGGGGAGTAGAGAGGGTAAAGGAGAAAATGGAGGGGAAAAAGACAGCTGGAGGAGGTGGTGTAGATGCAAACCTGACAAAGGGAAAGTGCAATCGTAGAGAAAATTAAAACTCAAGAATGACTCTCCAGCTCCAGCTATTATTTGTGATATAAAGAGCGCCGACCTATAACCCTAAAGCAAGCAGCGAGTGCAACTTTCAAGTACCATTTTGTCGAGAAGTGTTAATAAAAATCTAAAGGACATTTGATCTTTCGTCTCCCATGATGACGGATAAAAAATATACGACCCTCACATGTACACGCCCTTTGATATCAGGAGAGAGAGAGAAAAAAAAATACATGTCTCATTATATGATCATGAGAGTTTATGATCTGATGCACCGCTGCCCTCACCCACTTCCTATATCACAAGAGGCTTTGATGTCTTGCCAATTTGCCCAGCCGAACGTACGCATTAGCCGCCTCTAATTAGGGATCGTGAAGTGTACGTTAAACCCTGATGCCTGTTAGTCAGTTTATCTGACAGGGAGAGTGCTTGTCATCGTTTAGCCAGTTTAGCTCAGTCGAGTGTGGTGACATTTCTGCCATCTCCTCCCTGGCTATTCTGCACCCGGGTAATTGCAGTCTTATATAAAAAAAAAAAGAAAAAAGAAAAAAAAGCCACGACACATTTAAAATGGAGAGAACAAGTAAACAAGGATATGAATTCCACCATCACATGCAAAGTCGCATGAATCATTTATGGGACAGAATATTTGCAGACATGTGTCGAGGGCAGATAAGATCTCTTAGATTTGTGAGGTTGTTGACAGAACAGGCCCCTTTCTCTCGATTAGTGGATGATGTGCGATAACGAGCAGGCGCTGGCTATGAGAGAGGAATTGATAAGAGAGGGGGGAGGAGGCAGAGATAAACTGGACAGACCAGGAGATTGGCAGAGGGAGGAAAGAGTGGCAAAAAAAAAAAAGCAGCAGCCATTTTCCGATTTTTTTTTTTTTTTTTTCTTTTTGGGGTGATTCTCAGTCCGTCCTAGCAGAGCTCCCAGTGCATTGTTTTGAATGAAGCTCTGGTTGGTATGAATGAAAATGAGATTTCACTGTATCCTGTCCGCTTAACACTGCATGAGCCTCAATAAACACTTCTCATTTCATGCTTCCCAATGTGGAGCGGCAGACAGCAACACCACAGCAAGCAATCACAAATTCAAATGAAAAGGGAGAGGGAGGAATTTCTCCTTCACAGCCTTGTTTAATTTGCCGCCTCCTGGGCAATTGAAACGTGCCTCCGCTGTGCTGTTTTTCTGAGGGTGTGCGAGGTTCAGAGAAGATGCCTTACATGCATTCAGGGCTGGGAGGAAGAGGGCGGAGAAGGAAGAGAGAAGCGCTGCTATGTAAAAAAAAAGAAAAAGGGACAAACTGAATAGACTTGATACTTGGCTCTTTACCTGAAGCATCTTGCTGAAGTTGAAACACACGCCCACACGCGCAGACCCTCACACTCCGAGACGGAGCAGTGTGTGTTAATGCCTGGAGCTCTCCAGCCGTGCAGCCTCCTCAGGGGAGACAGCCCTGATAACACAAACTAACTTCTGGCTCGTGGTCCCAACGGACAGACAAACAAAAGACAAGGTTTTATCTGCTTTTATCTCATTAAACACTCTATAACTTGCCTAATTGTTTACGAAGGGATTTAGAAGAATATCCCACCCAAGGTTTATGACTTCGGTGTGTGTTTGTGTGTGTGAGCGTGTGTGTTTGTGTTCCCTTCAACCCACATGTTGAGGAGTATGAATTTGTGATTCATTGTTTGAGATTGGTTTTAATTAGGATGTGTGCGGGGGTGCAGCCTAATAAGATATGGCAAGAGATTAGGAGACAAAGGGGAGAATTTTAACTCCTCCTCGCTCCATCTTTCTTGCTGGAAACAGTGTTGAGCTTCCAAAGGTTGCACAGACACACCCACACCCACACACACATACACACACACATCTGGCTCTAACACAGTAATGGACATCTAAAATGTTCCATAATTTAAAAAATTATATTTTCCCTTTGCAGCCAGTTCATGTCAACCTCCTCCCTGGCCTCCTCGCCTTCCTGCTTTTTTCTGCTTGTTAGATATTCAGCCAACAGCACCCTCCTCTGCCTTCCCCGACCTCATGCTTTTCAATCTGTCCATCGTAACACTTGAGCTTTGATCTTCTCACCCAGGCCTACTCATTCCAACCCTCCAGCATCCTTTGCTCCCTCCCTCTAACTCTACTCATCTTTAATACCTCCCATATCCATCTCCATCCCTCTTATCCCTCACCTCGTTCCTCTCCTCCCCCCATCTTCTTTTCTCTCCTGTGCTTCGGCCACGCATGTGGAATGCCTATCGCTCCCACGGTACTTATTAGTGCAGGGCTTTTAATTACAGTTTGCACATCGATCAATCGTTGCATTACTAGTAGGTCCCTGTCGTCCGGTTACCATGGTGATGGATCACCTGCCGCGGTCATCCGCTGTGGTCATTGGTGACACTCAGATGCAGATTGCTCAAGCCCCAGGCAAGAAAACCCGATCCGTGATGTGAACAGTGTGGGCATTAGAGCATAATGAACAGTAGAAAAGGTGCATTAAAAGTTCAAAGAGTGAGAAAGCCAAAAAAAAAAGAAAAAAGAAAAAAGGGAGGGAGATTGAAAGAGAGGACCCCATTTGCTCAAAGACCAAGCTATCGGCTCCACAACAATCTCTGTCGCTGCATTCATATATTTCACTTCATTTCAAACGCACTGATTTGCATTAATGAAAGATAATCTGGATGCCTTTGAAGTTTTGCACTGTCCTCTGGGAACAAGGGAGAAGCCTACACACACACACACGCACACACACACACACATGCACGCACACGCACACACACACATACAAATCTGATGTTTCTGCTCAGCATGCAGAACAAGAGCTCCAGCACCTGTATCTCCCTGCCCCCCCCCCAAACCTAATCCTGCTATAGTCTGACCCCCCCATGAGATTAGAAACCCCTCTTGGTGCAAATGCATTCAAACAAATCAACACTCTCCCACATTAAATTCTCTCAGCATTTCTAATATGTTTACCATGCTTATGATCCATGTGAAATAGTTCTCCCTAAGCCTCCCTGCATGCCTCTTGTACACAAACGTGTACATTCACACGCTTACCAGAGGGGGAGCGTGCAGTCAGATCAAACACCATTCAGGTGCTGATGAATGATGAAACGGCAGATCCTGGTTAACAGCTGCGGTACGATATTTCACATGGCCTGATGGAAGCAGCCTCCTCGGCCAAGAAGACATGGAGACAATGATCTCTGGCAAAGAAAACAAAGCTAATGCATCATGTTCAGGGCCAAAGCCAGGATGCCAGTTTTTTTGTTTTTTATTTTGTTTTTTTCCCTCAGCTAAATTATTTATTATTCACACTCACACATACGCGTGCACTCATAAAAAAGCCAGCATGCATGCATGCCCATACTGAAAGCCTCTAAAAAAAAAAAATAAAAAAAATAAAAGCAGCAGTGAGCTGTCTGTCCTGAGCCAACCCCTGCTGAAAAACCCAACACGGATTATTGCTGAGTTCATTAACATGCAGAAAAGAGCCAAAAGAGTCTGATGCATAGACAGACTGAGACAGTGCAACTTCAAGAGTCACTCAAAGACTGAGCTGGGGGAAGTTATAACAACACATCAAAGTAGCAGCTGGCCCCATCCTCCCTTCTATTGAGACGCATCAGGGAAAGTGCCACAGGTGTAGCAGCCGTTTTCGGAGAGAGGCGTAATGTGACAGAGCTCAAGATACGTTTTGTGCTCAGCCAACTCGTTTGAATGCCCTTCCAAAAGCTTACAAAGGCAGAGTAGGGGGAGGAAGCCCCCCCCCTCTGACTCTGCTAACTTAACTGCATGCAGTGCTGTAGTCTGTGTGTAATCTCATTACCCGTCTTGTTGTCTAAGCTAGCCCATAGTGCCGTGATGGTTTGGCATTACTCTGATTAAAGCAGGGAGGGAGGGCGGGAGGGAGGGCGGGAGGGAGGGAGGGGGAGCAGGGTGGAGGGAGGGGAAAAAGGGGATAAGGTGTGTGAAAAGAGGTAACGTAAACGTGCGTGTTTTATGTGTCAGGGGAGGCAGGAATGACACAAGCACTTATTGGTATTAAAGGGTAAACTTTCAAAGGCATCCGTCCAAGTGGGGAGCAAAAACTTTCCATTCAGAGTAGCTCCAGTCCTTGACTTTGATGTGCCAGTGACAAACGATCAGCAGGAAAAATGATTGCGTTGCTGTTGTTGTTGTTGTTGTTGGTGGTTTTTTTTTGTTTGTTTTTTTTTTTTTCACAGATGGAAAAAAATGCCCTCTTGGCTTGAACCCGAGGTCATTAAGAAGCAAATAAATAAACAGAGAAAGTTTACATATTGGAAAGCTGTCAGCTTGGGGCCAGCGTCTGCTCACTTCCAGCTTGATGGAAAGCCCTCGTTCCTGGGTAAGCCCCCGGACTCAGGGCCAATGAATCAGGCCGAGCAGACACATTGGCAGTTGTCATGTAATGATATTGCCTGGGTGTCAGTCATGGAAGAAAGTCACACATGTCGCCCAAACACATGCTGAAAATAGAGATACACACACTAATGTTTTAAGGGGGAGGGCGGAAAACAGCTGGTGACCTGACTGCACCTAAACTGAATTTGACATTAAATTAAATATTCCCTAAATTTGAATCAAAATCAACCAAGCTTTTAATGTTATTTCTAGTATTTTTTTTCCAGAAACAGCCAGCCCTGTGCTGAGCTTTAAACTGCAATTAGAAACTCTTACTTCTTTTCATATTAAAGGAATTAAACTGGCATTTTACCGAAGATGGCTTTTATTGTGAAATGCCCATGGTAAACAAAATGTGTTGTCATGAGGTTAGTGCTAACAACCATCATTTATCAAGATTGCGTCTACAAAACAACAGTCGTTTTCGTCTTGTTTTTGACAGCAGATCAGTTTTGAACATGGTAGTTAGTAATGAAACAAGAA
Organism: Acanthurus lineatus; assembly: GCA_029814665.1. Taxonomy (NCBI): domain Eukaryota; kingdom Metazoa; phylum Chordata; class Actinopteri; order Acanthuriformes; family Acanthuridae; genus Acanthurus; species Acanthurus lineatus. Next base: position 7,549,934 of record JAPZDV010000026.1, read on the forward strand.
GGAGCAGTCACAGCCAGCTGATATATTAAGAGCTGCAGGCAGAAGGGCTCCAGCTTCTGCAGTTTTTGTTGTTTCACTGTAAACACATGCAGTTGCTCCTCTATAGCTGCTGAAGTAGTCTAAGTTTTAGTACTAAACCTCACTGAAATCAAGAAAAGCAACCATAAACATAACATTTTTGCTTTGAAAATGTCTAAAACAAATTTATCTTTGTTGTATATATTGCTAAATTTTGTACTTTTATTATTCCAAATGTGTCTAAAAATGCTTAAACCAGAGACATCTGGATTTTATTTAAGGTAACACTGCACTTCATTTGTCGTCTGTCGAAACGTCCTCAGTAACATCGGTCATAGAGTGAGGAAGAGAGTCATCATGTGTGACTTCATGTAATGTGAATAAAACATTAAATACATAATTTCCTCTGTGAACATTCGGCCTGAATCAGTCAGATCGATTTTCAATCTGCAGCTCTGGCTGTTTAACATTGAAATGAACAAGTCCCATAATCCAATGCCCTGTCATGATGTCATCAAACAGTGCCATTTACTTTCATTGTTTTAAGAGAGAGACAACTTGCAGCAGAAATGACATATTGTGGGTTTTAATGGCACAACATGTGTGCAGTGAGTTCAGCATGTTGTATCTGAAGTCCACCATTGGTATTTTTAAAATGAAGTCTTAGTCTTAAAATGAAGGAGCTGTAATAGTTCTGTTTGTTGTCATTCCCATCATTATTTCCGATTTACTGAGACGGGGAAATTATGTCTGACTAGACATAAAATTGAATGCAATTTTGCAGAATTCTGTAACATTTTGCTTAAGGTGAACTCCCTCTATTTACTGTCCTCACCTCGGCTGATCTTGTATAAATACCTTCCCTTACCGAGTGCCTTCTGTATGGTGGTTTACTATGACAAAGTGGTGATATGATGTTGCAGTCACGTGCATTCAGTTCTTTAAATAAAAAAGGCATAATTAAATATATGCACACACATCACAGGCACACATGCACTGGCAAAGAGCAGCTATCTGTCTCCTCCTGTTAGGTCTTTTCTTGAGTTGTCCTGACGACCAGTTTCTGACGTGCATCACATCCAATATGATTCCACTTCTTTGACAGGATGCATTATAAATGAGTACACAGACACACACACACATACCCACACTTTCACTCTTTTCTCTCTCTTATTTTTCTAAGATTGTTTTTTTTGATTTAGAAGATTTTTGTCTGAGATAACAGGTTAACCAAAACAACAGAAAATCATGCATAGTGTTACCCTGCGATGTACAGATCCAGGGCTCCCAGAGGTGCACACAGGCCCCGGTTCTTATAATGAAAGTGCTATACGTTGTGTAATTATTTGTTTCACTCCAAATCCAAAGTGGTGACAGTGGAAATATCATATTCTCAAACTCAGAATTTTAAAAAAAAATTTTTTTTTATGTTATTACATTTTGGATCTTATTTCCGTAGCTCTGACCATCAAAGTGAACAAAAGTAAACTCACAAAGTTTTGGTAATTGTTGAGATGTCAGGGCATGGTGACATTGTCACAACAGATTCTCAGAGTTTCAGATGACCTGACAGGTTGGAAGCAAACCAACAGTTTAGCCAAATTTTCTGAAGGAAAGAAAAACTCTAAGTGTGTGCCTCTGAAAAAGCCTCTGAAAAGTCATTCATCATTGCTCTTGGCAGGGAAACACTACTAGGCTGAAGCTGACTCAGGAAGTTGGTCTGTAAACTGTGATGTATGTTCACAACAAATAACTTGTGTGCTAATTCTATCATAACTGTTGTTTTGTTATTAGTCTGACTAGACCAGGGGTTTGTTTAGAGGCTGTATAATTGTTGACAGCAGGTGTTTCTTAAGCTATTAGATTTCTTTTTGGAAATGCTGTCGCTTTCTGAAATCTCAGCATTTGATAAATACACTTATTAACTCTCTTAGTAAGAGCTGTATGTGGCGGATCAATGTTGAGGCGCCGCATGCAGCCAATTAGCTTAGTTTAGTGAAAGACTGATAAAAGCTTGCAACTTTTTCTTTTCATGTTCGGATTTTTTTGTTAAGATTGAACTAAGACGATGAGCCATGGTAATTAGTGAACTTTTTAAGTGCTGCATGGTGGATTAATCTTTGAACAGAGGAAGTCAAGTTAGTCTCAAGACAAAGCAAAAGAGACTAAACTAACCGTTAATGAGCTGTAGCTTTAAATTGCTTGAAAGACATGAATGTGGATTTCAGTGTTCTCATTTTACTCTTAGCAAGCCAAGTGACAAGCACATTACCAAAAGTGACAAACTCTTAATCACTTCAACTCAACATTAAATGTGAAGGTATGAATTGTAATTCACTGGAATTATCATACAAAACAACAGCAATCTGAACTTGGTAGTAATTGTACGTGAATATTAGCAGCAAAAAATTAAAATGCACCAATTGTTCATTATTTTCTTTGTCAGAGATAATAAACATAATACACTGTACATAACTCTATGGTACTCTAAGTTATTTTTCCTTGCTTGTCCAAAGACACTACAAAGTAAGAATTAACACCACTTTAATGATCACAGACATATAGTAGCCTTAAATACAGACTCTTTAATAAGCTATAATGGCCCTTAAGTGACAGTTCTAAACAATGATGGACAACTGAGATAAAACTGGATCAGGGGGAGGACACCAGTCAGTAAGCTTGCTTATTTAATGATAAAACCTTTATTTTTAATGCTATCTCATGCATGCGTTAAATAAACGTGCAGACCTGGCAGCTGCCTGGAGGTGCAGCCCTCATGTTTCAAGCCACACGTATTTTCAGGTAAACTAAAGAGAAATTGACCGACTGGTTTTAAAACCCAGCTCAAGTTTGATGGAGTGCTGTGAATTTAAAATTAGTACGATGTGAGTAAAGAGCTTAATGCCTTTAAAAACCCAGCACGAGGATGTATGGCCGAACCATCTATCATGTGCGGGTGTCTGCATATGTGTGTGTGTGTCTTTGTCAGAAAGAATGTATATGTGAATGTATATGTGTATGTGTGTGAGAGAGACAGAGAGATCGAGAGAGTTCATGAAAATGCGTTAACCTACAGTATGAGTTCATGCACACCTACACACACACGCATACACACCCACACACACACACATGCATACACACATATACACATACACACAATCCTTCACCAGACCAATATATCATTGCACTCACAGACCAAATGAGGCAATCGCTCAAAATTATTTGCATATAAACTAATGAAATATTACTGGGTGAAACTCAGCTGAATGTTAATTACAAAGGTAATGCACTATTTGCTGATTAATGGATCGTCTCTCTTTTGGGCAAGAGAAGGTACGAGCAAGTGGATGATGATCAGTGTGTGGACAAAAAAAGGGGGAGATTCCTGAATAGAGAAGAGAAGGTGTAAAGTAAAAAAAAATGCAAGGATCGAAAATCTATGCAGGCAGCAAGGACAGCAGAGGAGAGGAGAGAAGAACAGAGGAGGGAAAGAGGAGAGAGATAAGGGGAAGAAGAGAGAAAAGGAAGGAGAGGAGCAAAGGAGGAGATGATAGGATAAGGAGAGAAGAGGAGAGGATCCATTGTTGGAAGGAAAACAGTTGTGCTAAGTTGAGTGGACATGGTCACACGCCACAAATTCTTGTTTTACTGGAGTGGGTGAAATGAAAATGCATTATTCATTTATAGATCATTAATTATGAATCCACCAAAAGCAGGACGGGAGGCCGAGGTGTGAAGTGTGCGAGTCAAAGCGTTTTTGCTGAGGATACACATTACATATTTCATCCTGCTGTTTGACCTTAGAGTCTGCAACCAGCTCCTTGTGATGCCAAAGAGTTGAGATACTCAGAACAAAGACATAAAAACTTTAGAACTAAATTCACTTCTTAAAAATAAACAACATCTACTTGTGAAGAATAAATCCTCAGACATTTGGAATAACTTTTTGGGACAGTCTGGAGGAATTACATCATTGTTTTTTTTTTGGAATTACACTCCAGTTGTTAATGTGTAGGCAATTTTTTTCCTACCACTTGCAGCACTGTTAATGGTTGGTGACGATAAAAGGGTGGAGCAATTACCCTCCACATGTATGAAGCTGTCTTAGACACGCACACAAACTTTTACTGCCACGGTTGCAGAGATAGTGTACAGATTTAATTCCCTGGATGTTTCCCTGGAGGTTTGCACTAAACACTAAACCTCAGCATAATAAAGACTCCACTTTAAAAAGATACGACTGCTGTTGTTCTTACTGTGAATAAATGCCACAAGCAGACCAAAAACCCAACAATATGTGTTAATCTGTCTTTCAGTACTTGATTTCTTTCCTTTTCTGTGGCTTTTGGCTAAAAGCACACTTTTCCTGTATGTAAGTAATGTAAATCTGACTTCTAAAAAGTGTACTGTAATTACCTAAAAGTGCCCGACATTGTAGTTTTTAGTAAACATTATTTCTACAGAAGCGATGCTGATTTTGCTGGGAATAATTTTCAGCTGCGGATCAGATCACATATGGTGCTCTGGTGAGGATAAATGGAAGCAGAGGGGTGTTTGTGCGATTGAGTCAAAATAAATCACAGTGGTCTGGTTTCTGGTAATGAAAGAACATGTGCAGTCAGTTTAAAGTGTGACTCATTGAGATGATTTTAATAGTTTCTGGAAAACAATTGAGTCATGAATCTGTCAGTAGGATCAGTTCATAGTTTATTTTGTTTTGTGGATAATTATTGACACAAAGATAAATACAGATTAACACTATTTATAAATTAATATGTAGGGACTGATATAATCCTTTTGATTTTTGCCCCTAACAACATGATGAATACATAACTCACACACACCTACACACACACACACACATATATACTTAAGATTATGGTAATCATCAGTGAAAATGAATGAAATTCTTTAAAGAATGCAAGTAATGAACTCCTTTCTGTTGTATTATTTTGCAGAGGATGCCTGCATTTGCAAATTCAAGTACTGAACACTGATCAATATTTAACTCATTTAAAAATCACCTAGACAAAAAAGTACACAACAGGAAGAAGTTGTCCAGTCACCAAATCGAAGTTGACGGCTGTAAGTCTGGACAGAGAGAACAGAGAGAAAATCAGCTAATGGTTTGCTGTCGGGGAGTCGAGGTAGCTGCTAGTCCCTCCATCACAGAGCTAAACCCACTGATGCAGCTGGTGCCTTGCAGTTAGCATCACCAGACCTTAACGCTTCATAAGCTTACAAAAGGTGCTTTAAAGCTGTAAACAAACTCGTGCATGTGAAATGAGCAGTTTGTCTGCTTTTCCAGACTAACGGACGATGCATAATGCATACTCCCATGGCAGCCCTGCCAGGGTGACTGAAAGATTGATAGATTGATTGATTGATGATGGCAGTTATGACTAATTCATTAAAAAGCGAAAGCTGGTCGTGCATGTCACTCATTTGAGCTGACGAAGTCCACTGGCCATATTCAGTCAGGGCGGGGCATGTGTGTGCGTGCATTTGTGTGCATGCTTTCGGTGTGTGTGTGCATGGGTGCGTGTGCGTGTGTGTGTGCGTAGTGTAGCCGAGTGAAACATAGTTTAGCGGGCAAACTTCTCTGGCTGACCACAACACCACCCCTCCTGACAAACGTGCCACCCACATGCAGACACACCACAAGCTGCTTTGGAAGCAGTGGTAATTATACAAAAAGCAAGTCACAATTTCATACATTCGCAATTGCATGAATATGCAGCCAAGTGTGGCTTTACTCTGTGGGGCTCAGCAAAGCTCTAAGCTATGTTTGCACAGCAACATGAAACCACAAGACAATACACAAGTAGTGCTAATGTGTTTACTCCATAGAGATCTGATGTTAGTTTGTAGTCCAGATATAAAGAGTAACTGAGATGTATTTAAAAGTGACAGTATGCCCATGTTTGAATATGCATTAATATACACAACTCTATAGGGGAGCAGTGTGTGTAAAGTGGAACTGCACAGCAGCTGCACAGAACTGCTGTAAGCAAATATTGCATCAGACTTTGCATCCACAAATCAGAGTCCCCATCATGTTTTATTCCTTTTCTGCAGTCCTACCAATAAATGCATAGCAACACAATGTAAAGAGAAGCATGAAACAATGTTGAATAATGTCCAATTCCATAATTCATGTGTCAACAGGATCCTTTGGAGCTGAACAGATCAGAGGATTTTGTGAACAAATTATGCAATAAGGGCTAAGACAGAGAGTGACAGAGGAAAGAGGGAGAAATTGAAAAAAGGACGGCAAAAGCAAAAAAAGGTCAGGAGGAACTGTCAAGCAAAGCGTGAATGAGAGAAAGAGATGAAATAAATATTTAATTATTTATATATGCAACCCTGTCGCCAGGAAATTCAGTTTATTTACAACTTTTTTTCCCCCAGTTGTGTTTTGAAGAAAATCTAATTGCTGCCAGTTTTTTCAAGAAACAAAATGCTATATACTTAAGGACAACAGAATTTGTAGAGAGCTGTTGAAGGTGGGTAAAGGGCAACATAACTTTGCCTCCAGATACCCGGGTTTGTCTCTGAGTCCCATGTGTGGCAAGTTTAAGGCAACTAGATAAAAGAAATAATTAAGCATTTTGGTAAATACACGGCCTTTCCAAAGTTAGATTAGAAGACTGATGAAATTCTCGTCGCCAAATATGAAGCAACAGCCAACAGCCAATAAGCTTCAACCAAAACTGGAAACAAGGGAAAAGAGCCTAGTCAGCTCTATTCAACCAGCACTTCTAAAATTAACAAGTTAAAAATGTCATTATGTTTGTCTAAATAATGCAAAATCAAAAAAAAAACAAACCCAAAAACAAACTGCCAGTTTATATTTTAGGCTATTTACTTGCTGTCTATAAACTTCTTGGAGACTCGAGAGGTTGCCATTGGTCCAAGTCAGAAGTTAGTCCACCTGTTTCCAGTCTTTGTGCATGTGTTAAGATGAGCTATAGAGTTATTAAGAGTTATAGGGGTAGTTGCTTCTGCTGGTTGTCTGGCAGCTGTTTGCCCTCTTCATAAAGTAAGTTAGCCAACTGCTGACTTTAGCTTTATACTTGGTGTGCAAGCAGAAGAGTGATGTCAAGTTCTCCTCTAACTCTTAGCAGACAGCAACACAGTGTTTCCCCAAAAAATGTCAAACTTTGCTTCAAAGTTATTGACAGACTGTCTGTTTGGTTAAATGTTAATAAACAAGCTGAGCATTTCATGTTGTGAACTTCAAGTCTTTGTCAAATTTTTAAATATTAAGCTTTTCAGAATCAGACTGCAAACATTTTTTAACCCTGATAAGGACTTGAGCTGTTTTTGCAAGGGAACTCAGTGCATGCGTGCACATTTTGTCTAAACATTTTGTGGCATTGTCATTTCACACATGTGACACACAACCATAGATAAACCATGTCAGAAGTAATCTTATATTTGAAATACTCTGCTGGGTTTAGATAAGAGGTTGCATCTGTGTGGAGCCTGCAGGAGCTATGACTTGTTTTGTTTACAGTAGAAAGGGCAGATGAGGCTATGCACTTATCTGTTATCATGATTGTTTTTACATTCAAATCAATACCGAAGGATCAACAAAAAAGGTAGAATATACAGGCTAACAAAAAACACGAATAGTTTAAATCCAAACAGAGGTAGAAAGCAGAAGCATTTTGGGTCTGTGTCTTGCAGCAGGGTGACACACCCTCTTGCTCGCTGTGACGTCCCGGGACAATGAGCTGCTCTATTCACACATGGGCTCAATTGCACACTACTAGCACTTTGGACTGGAGAGCTGGCAGGTTAAAGTCCATGCCAAATGATTCAGACATTTGCTCTCACACATTTAGCTCTGCCAGTATGTCTGCAAATTCAAAATTAGCATTGCATGTGTGAAAGGGGCACTAGGGTCCACATACTCATGTCTGTTTGTTTGCATACATGCTTTAGGAATGACGATATAATATTACTTCACCCAAAGATTAACAGCCTTGGTTTATTTCAATGATACCGTTTTATATTTAAAATTCTAGGATCTTGTTTTTTGCACTTCAAACTGTTCCTCTAAAAAGCACCTGTTAGATCAGCATCCAGAGCCATGCAGCACTTTGTTCTCTCAGTGTAAACAGCAGTCTTTCCTAAATGTTAAATAGATTGTTCATTATGCAAACAACACAAATAATCTGGCCAGCATTTTGCTTCTGTCGAAACCATTTTACCATTTCAAAATAGAAAATAGAAACAAACTTTCTTGGGGACAGGACTGATTTATTGAGTTTTTCACTGAGGAAACTGAACTTTTAAACGACTTGCAAGTTAAACATGTGACAAACAGCCAACCACACCTTTGACTTTCTCACTGTGTGGAGCTTAAATTGTCACACACAGCCGCCATCTCCACATGCACACTCATAAACATGCACAGACTTTGTCCATGTCCGTGGACTGCTAACTAGCACAACTGTTAGCCAATAAATCAAAGAGCGTCTTTGTCTGCTGGATGGTTAGACACTAAACACATACCCTTGAAAAAAAACAGTTGGCAGCTCCACACACAATTAGGTAGCCTGCAACAGGATCCCTTTGGGTTAAAAGCATCAACTGGCCCGCGTATGGCACAATTTGGAATTCTCTTTACACACAGAAAATATCCGCATGAAAGTGTTAGCTTGTTTGGCTGTGCATGTTTGTTTGCGCGCGCACACACTAGCCATTTGCATGCCAAGGTTTCTTCACAACACAGTTGAGCATACCTACAGGGATCAAAAGAGCTGCAGTGTAGCAGCCCTTCAAGCCTGCTCTGCATGCTTTATGTGTCTGACGGTAACAATATGTATGCATTTCCACATTCAAAGAGACCAGTGAATATTTGAATAAATTGCAAACTGACAGAGCACGCTTTAGAGAATCAGAATGAATAATGTGCAATGGATTCTACCTTGATATGTTCA
>JAPZDV010000026.1:7558929-7631018 GCA_029814665.1 Acanthurus lineatus
CAGTTTAAAAATTATGTTTGTTTTGTTCTTTATAAAAAGATCTCTAATATTATATAAAAAAAGAAGCGATCAAATTCTGAATTACAGCCAAGGAGAGAAAACTAGCATAATAAACCTGCTAACAGTGTCGTCCTGTTCAGGGTATAGCCCGAAATGAATATGTTTAACTAACACCTCAGTTAAACTTCGATTAAATGTAAATATAAGGAGAAATATAACCGGGTCCCTGCTGTTTGCCAAGTTAAATACATGGTGATGCATTAGTATCACAGACAGCTTGTCTGCTTGATAGCAGCAGACATATCAGTGAAACCTTGCCTCCAGCTAGACGGAGAGTGAGCAGAATCTAACCATCCGATCTACAGAGCCTCTCCAGGTGAGCTGAGCTCTAGAAACCTGGCTCACTGTTGTCTGAGTCACCAGCTGCTACGTTAGCACACAACCGAATCTATCCGACACAGAACTGCAGCCTGCTGCTTCAAAGGCCTTCTTCAAAATATTCCCCTCCGCCTCTCCATCTCCAGCGATCTCTCTACCACTTTGTACCTGCAACAGTAGGCTGAAAGCTCTCCCTCTGCCTTGTCAAACGAGGAGAATGGGCTTTGAGGTGCTATCTCACTGAACGCGCCATATTCTGAACAGATGTAGCACACAAAGGGTGGAATATATAGAACAAGACAAGTGAAAGATGTCTGTTTCTAAGACAGGGGGTGAAATTTGAAGCATTAGTATGCATGAGTGCATCTGCATGTGCATGCACTCCCAGGCACATATATGTGTCTTGCTTTACAGATGATGATTAGGAACAATGACATTTAGTTTGGTAAATGCCAGAGTCTAATGGGCAGAGTTAAGAACAGTTAATGATGTCTGGTGTGAGGCTCTGCTGATTTAGAGTGAAGACATTAAAAAGACGGAGAGACCTGTTTTCTCAAACGGGCAGAATTCGGGTTTAGGTGCAATGGAAAGGAAGGGTCCCGGCACTTAAAAACCACTAATGCTTGCCACCCACTGTTTCCTTTTGCCTCCATTCCTCCTTTAATTCCTGTGAGTTTACTGTTTGTGTCCTCCTTTTTTAAAAAGCTGACTCCCTACCATCAACCTCCTCAGACTCCCATTTCCTACTATTCGGACTCACCTCCCCCCCGTCCAATCATTTCCTCCCCCAGTCCTACTCCAGCATAAATCACCTCTCTGCGATAGTTTTAATGGCTTTTTAATGAGCCTAATGTTTTCTGTTTTAATGAACTTCTTACGTCAGCCTTAATCATTTTAGGAGGATGAAAAATGATTGAGAAATGGCCTACATTAATTTAATTTACTGTTCAATCTGCACAGCCCTCTTTACAACCCTGGGAAGGCCAGGGCAAGTGGAAAAAGAGAGGAAGGAGGAAGGAAGCGAAGGAGGAGTGATGAATGGTACTAGGATCCACAGAGTGGGATAAGAGTGAGAGATTTTTAAGGAAATAAGCAGGGAAATTGAGGAAAACGAGAAAAGAAAAGAATGAGGCAGTAAAATGAGAGGAGGGATTATATTAAAAGAGAACAGGAATGGACTGAGTGGTGTAGAAGCAGTAATTTATGAGGCCATGCTATAGGCTTGTTGTTCAGGCTTATCTCCAATTAGGCTGCATTGTTGAGGCCTGCCAATGCTGGTTCCTACCACTCTGCGAGACCAGCAGATTTACATAGCCATTAACACAGCAGGCCCTGAACAAATGAGCACAATATTCGGCATCTGTTGCTTTATGTCTGAGCTTTTCTCTCTAGCTTTTGTTGATTCTCCCCCATTCTCGCTAACTTTATTTTAAAACTTTCTCCATCGGTCTTTCTCCTGAGTGACACTTAGAGTTGTCATCTTGCTAGCTTCAAATTAACGCAGCCATAAACCAGCTGGTGAGGGCCTTATAATATAGGAGCAGAATATCATCTCTTCCTGTATGCAGTTTGTGCGTTTGTACGTTTATCCAAGGACACCTTACCTTGCCAGCATGCTGCAAGAGTCAGCCCTCCGTTTCACTGTGTTGATAGTAAAAGGCTGCGAATATGCCAAGGCTGGCTGCCAAGATTGCTTTGCACTACCTAAGCTAAGTTGTCCTTTACGGTTTGTGTGTGCGAGCGAGTGCATGGCTTGTCTGTCCTCAAGGCTGGAAGCATTACCATGCACCACTGATTATGTGAAAAATCACAGCTGTGACTGGTTACTAAAAGTGCTGATGTGTAATGATCCATCGCTGGATTTGTGTGAGTGGGGGGGGGGGACACAGGTCTCGCTAGGAATGAGGACGTTAACGTAAAATGAAACAAAACACATATATTATTCCATTAAAAAAGCAGATCCCTGTCACCTGTGATACTTTTCATATAGCTGTGCAGCTTGTACACAGCTGGTTGTGTTTTTTTTTCTGCATGTGACAGATGTGCTCGTCTCCTTAACAGATGGACATGTTGACCTCAGCTCCGCCCTAAAACTGCCTTAGAGATGAGATTCAGAGAAGGGATACAGGCCGCTCCGCCTCCCCCAGAGTATAGACTGATATCTTCCTGTCTGCTTAAGACACACGACATGCAGATCCTCCACAGTCTGCTGCCTTCACACCATTTCTGTATTACCATCCACCTGTCTCAGCCCAGCAATCACTTCGCTATTTTTTCACTCTCTGTTAATGTCCAGCCGTCAATTTCTTCCTCTCAGTCCTTCAATCACTTTTGCTTATATTCTGCATTGCCAGTCTCCTCTTCACAAACAATTTAGGACCTGTTTTTGAAAGGGTCCAAGAATCAGAATATAACAGCTGTGGATTTCAGATTCATGCTATCATTGTCAGAAAATCTCCTCTATTTCGATCTGACTGTGTTTGACAAACAAGTTCTTGTTAGAAACTCTTGATGAAAAATATATGGTCCTACAACTATCACATATGAGTTTTCTTTTATTTTATGTTGTTTTTCAGCAGTGCATAAAGTCTGATTTGAAAGCAGGTGATCTTGTTGAGATAGGATCAGATTTTTTTTGAGTAAGAGATACTTAAAAGAGATACTTGATATTCCATGTTTTGTGGCCTTGTACATATTGAGAGAGCTGTTGTGAATAACTTTTGCATTGTTTGAATGTGTCGCCAGGTGTATTTTGAAGAATGTGTTTGTAATTTGTTGCAGTTGTGGTGGGATATAATTTTATGAGTTATTTATTGTACAGCAGGTGGCCAAATGGCAAACACAGGCACTTAGAGCCATCATTTAGCCACTTGAAAATTATGCTGTTTAGATGACTGAGCAGGGGTGTTCCCATTAGTGCTGAATGTAAAGGCATTATCGCACAATTTTAATACCTTTCTAAACACACTTACGCAATTCACAGCAGCCTGAAGCTGGCCAAAATGAAGGTTGTGATATTGTAACTAAAGTTTATCAGCAGGCTGAGCACAGACGGAGCCCTCGACTTGACTCTGTGGGTAGAAGTACAGGAGTGTTTGTCTTCTGATATTTGCATGTGTGTAGCTAGCAAAGCAGGATGTTTCTACCCAATATGTTGGTCCTGAAGAGTAAAAAAGGTGCAGGACTCACTATACATGCATGAAAACCTCTTACAATGTAGAAGCAGCAGCGTCCATACGTAAAGGGCTTTGCCTGTGCCTACAGAAATATGGTTTTAATGTCTTAAAGCTGTTTCATCTCACACAGACTTCACCTTTAATGAACTATATGGGGACTATAGCTGATAGTAGGTAGGAGGGCCTAATCTCCATTATGATATTCACCTAGAGGAAGGTGTAATCATGGTCTCACAGCAGTCACAGTAGTCAGAAACAACAGACACCCTGCACACCTTACATCCCATATCAGCATGCTACACAATGAAGTACGTGTTTATATCATCCAGGAGGGTTTAGTTGATCCTAGCTGACATGCTCATTATCATTTTTACAAGTCATGAGTTGTTCTAGTAAGCACAGATCCTGCAAAGTACCCTGACATGTCCCAGAGATAAAACTATATCATTGGATGTGCGGCATGGACCATTCAAGCTCAGTCCACACTCATCCCACTGTGGAGAAATGATTGTGTTTTACTCATGCAAATTCAGCTTACTCATTTTCTACAGATGGCAATGTCAGTTGGTCAGTCCATCACTTTTGCCCAACTGTAATATTTTTATTTGTTTAATAACTTCCCCATCAGTCTTAGCTGTCTTTTGTGTTTAGGGTTAGGAACAAATTTTGCCATGCTACCATACAAAACTAAGGTGGTGAACAGGGTAAATACTTGCCTGATATCAACATGTCTGCATTGTCAGTATGCGCATGCAGGCACGGAGCATTTACGTCAAAGTACTGCTGCTTACATCCTCAGGCTCACTGGTGTGGCTGACTCATAGTGGTGTCAGACACACAACTGGCCATTCCACCGACCTGGCTGTCTGATTTCACATAACCAGCAGCTGTTATGTAAGCTGGGGAGCCACAGCGGGTGCAGAAAATTATCTCCCTCCTCCATGATTTTGATAGATTTGAAACTTGGATCTAATTGAAAACACTCTCCATTAACTTCCCAGTGTTGTATTTTGACTAACAGTACAACCACCAAGCACCAAGCTACTTAATTACATGTTTTCCTAATTTTCATGGCAGTAACATACCCCAAAATTCTGTGTGGTGCTTTGGTGATGGATTTCCAAGCTCCATTGCTGCATTGGCCATGAATAAACCCCATATTCAAGCATAGGTTGATTCATAATTTGATACACATCTTGGGCTAAAGATCAATCATCAGTTTTGCTGTCGTAGCTTTGGATCTTTAGAGAGGAGGCTCCAACCAATTGTCTAACCTCTGATCTGGGAGGATTAATGAGGATTTCATCATGGTCGTGGAACAGCGAACTGGCTCATTACCCTTGCAGGGTTACAACAGAGGTCATGGGAGTTTGCCAATCCAGTCTACATGTGTCACATGGTCTTGGAGAAGGTTTACAGCTGTATCTCATGTCTGTTTGGTGTAATGTGGTACTGTAGGGTGCTTGGGCCACTGCTACAAGCCATCCAGTCTTTATGGAAGTAGAGTGAGATCTGTTTACATTTTCTCTGCAAGATGTCTTTGTACTTTTTTAGTGATTCTCCTCAGAGTTTCCATAGATAGAATCTAAAATATATTTGAGGAGAGGAGCATATAAATCATCCTACTGCATCATTCATTAACCAGTCAGACTCACTTTCTGCCATGTTTTTAATACATTTATTTACTTTTGTTCCAGTTTTGCTGAAAGTAACTTAAAAGAAAACTAATCAAATGTGGAACACCTAGATGGCCACGGTTTGTTAGCTCCTTCACCTTTGAAGTCATTCCCTTCACATTTTTGCTCTCTTTCCATGTTACCTTTTCAAACCTGTGCATGTCTTAAAATACCCTCTGAACTGACCCATCAGCCAATCTCCAGACCTTCAAACTGACACATTATGTAACCATCTCAACATAGGCAGGTACACTAGATATGTCACCACCAATCTACTCCCCCGAGACTTTAACAAGCTAAAGTGGATGTACAAGCTGTTTCACAGGCCAAACCCCCACCCCTCTTCCAATAAAAAACAGTTCTGGACTTGTCCATGCCCAAGTTTGTGTGTGTGTGCATGTGCATCTGTCTGTGTGTGTGTGTGTGTGTGTGTGTGTGTTGAGTGCATGCATCTGTGTATTCATGCTTGAACATATGTACACTATGTGCATACACAGTGAGAGTTCCCCCGCCTTAGGACACTTATATAAGACTGTCAAGACAGGTGATGAGATGGTGGAAAGGCCATGAAGCAAAGTGAGAGACAGCGTGTGCATGTGTGACTGTCTGTCTGTCTGTCTGTCCATCTGCCTGTCTGGGCATGTGGGTAGGTGGGTTGCTGGAGGGTAATTAAATGTATTTTTGTCAGCCAACCAACTCTGGCTCCCTTATCAGACATGGGAAACCACAGAAGTAGAAAGAAACCAGATGGGTCATGGCCAACAGGGGTGTTTGTGTGTGTGAATTTATGTGTAGGCGGGTGGGTTAGAAAGAATGAGACAGCTCTAATTCCCAGACACCACCCCTTGGGGGTTGGAAGTGGAATTGAACACAGTCTATAAGGGACAGACAGCTTCTCTAAATACGCCCAGTAATGTTTTCACTCACACTGGACTGAGGGAGATTTAATCTTTGCCTGGATGCACATAAATGGAGCACAAGCCCTCACACAGCTTTTGTGATTATAAGGCTGAGAATGCAAAGGTGATCGTTTATCTCAAGCTGTCCCGGATAGAACAAATTTCTGAGGAACACATGCACAGAGAATGCAGATTTACAGCTTCGGAAAGGCTGTTTGTTTGACATCTTCAGATCTGTTTGGATGCAGGATCTTTGTTTTCTTACCTTGTTTAGTCAGCAGAATTTAATAGTACACCTAGAGCACTCTATAGACATGATGCATCATCCTTATGACAAGCTCTGGGGCTCTGCATTCATCCTCATCTGTGAGTAAACTTCAAGGTTTGTAATTCACCTTCTGTCCTTGCAGTCCTTTGAGATTCTGCTGTGGCCATTAGGTAGGCTTCTTAGTCAATAAGTCATGGAGGGCCCAAGAACATATTTTCAGAAAGATATGCGCAGTCTCCGAGATACATGTCATGGGAAATTCCAGGAGCTCAGGTAATTTTAATATATCAAGAAGCTAAGTTCAGAGTGGCTTTTCTCTACTCAACTATCTTTTTGCTTCTTTGGACTTATAGGACCAACTGTCCTCTGATGTAATAATATCTTTTTTTCTTAAGTTTGCAAAAGTTTTCTTTGTTCTGTGCACCTGACAGTTATATCTTCTGGATTTAACATGTATCACACAACGACAACTTGTACTTTAACAATTGTTTAGGTTATTTCCTGACTTGAGTAAAGACTAACTTTTCTATGATCCACTATCAGCAGGAGACAGGACATACATTTTGTTCTCCTGCATTTAGGTCAAATAGTTGGTGTAATTTTTTTGCCTTAAGCTCACTTTGAATTGATACCTCTGTGGACTGCTGAGTCTCTGAATGAGGTCAGATACATACGTGTGAGGAGATTTTTGAGCCCAGCTTTTCAGTTTTCCATTCTTTGGATGACAAAGAAACACAAACAGGATCCACACCCTATTAAAAATATGGCCAACACTCTCCCCACAAAGTTTTTGGCAGCTAATGGTGATTTGTCATTTTTGCCAAAGTCTACGTTGTCAAGCCCAGTGAGATTAATATTAGACATTATCCCAATGCTAACAAGACCATTACCATCACTAATGTTGTTGTCTAAATCTGCCAAGTGCCATAGTTTTTGGCTCAGCTCAGAAAATGGTACTGAACCATTTGGGTGTCAAAATAATCACCATTTATTGGATATTTTAGTCAGTTTGTTGCCTCTAACGTGGACGTCAGGATAATGTTCTATGAGATATCAGTACATGAACAAAAGCTGTAATTCAGCATACTCTAAGAAAAACACTATAGAGCTAAAGGGAGTATGACACTGGCAATTGTAAACAGCAAGTTAACACTGGTGGTGGCACCTTTACAAAGGGAGTGAACAGATTTTTTAAATGTAGTTAGATGATAAACTTCTTAAGTATTCAGTGCTACAAATGAGTAAACAATATTGGTACTACATGTGGTGCTAATATTGCTTTAGAACGAGGTATTTCAGCTATAATTTATATAGATGTACCATCAAATGATACTCAGGTCTTCTTTCTTTTTTTAACTGGGTAAATTTATATGGATCCATACTTTTAAAACCCCTTTTAATACCAGCACTGACAACAACCAGGACTGAAATCTCAATGATTCCATCTTAAAACAGACCAAAATTTACTTTATCCTTCTTCTCTTGGCTTGTGCTGAGTAAGTCGAGTTAATCAATTTTATTTATATAAAAATTTACAACATGAATAATAATACAACATGTTGCTGATAAATAGAACTCAGGAGAGACCCTTTTCAAAGAAAGAGAAATAGAAATACAAAGAGAGATACAACAGCAAAAACAAGAATAGCCGCAATTAAACCTAATATAGTGATAAAATGCTACCACTGGTAGTTTTACTTTAGTTTGGTTTCTTTTATTATTATTATTATTATTATTATTATTATTATTATTATTATTATTATTATTATAATTATTATTATTATATGTAGCAGTGAATGTCAAGCAGGAGCAAAGTAGTGGCGAAACCAAAAAGCACAAACCTGGTTGAAGGCAAGTCTGAGTTTACCTCAAGTACAAGCTTATCACAAATGGAAAGTTTAGTTCCTGCTCCTAAATGTGGAGAGAGCTTTGGCTTCACCGACCAAAACTAGATGATGGTTTTATCATGAGAGGAGTTTCATAACTGAAGGTTCTGGCTCTCATACTACATTTGGAGACTTTTGCAAAAAGTCACTCCAGCATTCAGGCCACAGTTGGGCAATAGGAACTTTTTAAAAAATAATGGTGGATGAACATTAAGGGCTTTGTAGGCAAGAAGAAAGACTTCAAATTTTACTTCAGATTTTAAGGGAAGTTATAATTAAAGACAGAAAAAATATTACCTACTATCCTGGTTCTTTTAGTACCTGTTCTATAACACCTGAGGTGGAAAATATTAGTCCAAATACAGTACTTTGTGGAACTCCATGTGCTTAACATTAGCATGCATGCAGGATTCCTAATCAACATATACAAACTAAAACAATCTGATGAACAGGATTTAAAGCAGCTCATTGTGGTTCCTTTGATACCAATAAAATGTTGCGATCTCTTTAACAAGGTATGATGGTCAGTGGTGTTGAATGTAGCACTAAGACCTTAAAAGACAAGTACAGGGACAGTACCTTTGTCTGATGCTGTTAGAAAGTCATTTGTATCAGCTGATTGACTGCTTTCTCAAGGATCCTGGAGAAAAAGCAGAGGTTACATTTAGCTCTATAGTTGAATAGAACCCCTGATACAAGAGATTGCTTTGTATGAAGAGGTTTAATTACAGAGACTTTAAAAGACTGGGATACATAGACTGTTAATAAAGACAGATTAATCATACAAAGTAAAGAAGCGCTAATTAAGGGTAAAACTTTTTTTCAGCAGCCTAATGGGGTTTAAGAGACAGGTTGATGGTTTCGATTAAGAAATTATGGCAAACTGCTTTTTTAGCCACACAGTCGGATGGAGTTTAAAGGGTCTCTCTTTATATCTTTATACCATGGCCTCTTACATTTTCTTCAGAAATATTTCTATTTTTTCACAATATTCTGCCAGAAGACTCAGGAATCTCACCAAAGGTGTAACTCTATTCTCTCCCTTCAAGTATTTTATGAATGCCTTCAGACAACAACTAAGAGTTTATTTTTTCACATCATAAAGCTGTTCTTATCTGTGTAATGCAAAATCCCCCTTCTAGATATCTACTACTTTATGTATATCTATAGTAGACCTGCATTATTCATCAGCCAAGTTGACATTCACCTGTGTGTGCATGTGTGTGTGCGTGTGTGTGTGTGTGTGTGTGTGTTATTCACACACTGGCCCCTGGCTTTGTAGCTCTGCCTCAAAGAGGGGCATTTACCGTTTAAAGTATCCGTGAAAGGAGAATATTGATTTCAGCACCAGTCGTGTGACCCTCTTACTGTCTTCCTGGGCTGAATAAATTCACACCATAAAGTGCATCTTGAACCATCCTTCTCTTCTTGATTATAAGAATTTTTTTACTGAAAGCAGGTACCAAGTAATTTTTTCACCTAAATACTGAAACATTTATATATTTTGGTGTCTTTTTTTTAAAGGTACAGCAGAAAAATTTGATTTTCACTACCTTCAACACAGTGATGGAATAAAAAAAAAAAAACAGAAAAACCACTAAAACCTTGAATCGCAGGCGAAAGCTGTCAGGAATCCATGCATGACATAAGTATTTTTTACCCTTATTCACCTATTAATGTCCTGTTGTCTGGGCTGTGAATTGTTCCTGGGCGGTGTACAACCACAGATGGATCCGCTGTGGGGTTCTGCTGGTGATTCATATTAATGGACCTGACCCCAATCCCTCCTTTCCTTTTTCTTCTTCCAATCTTTCTCCCCCGTGTTCCTCCCACTGCTCACTGTCTTTCTCATCCTTTCCAAACACCCAGGAGACAGATGGACCAACACTCAACTTCACACCATTTAGCTTTTCAAGGCTGCTAAAATAGTGTGTGTGAAGAGGTGGAGTGAGTGAGTTGGGAAACAAGGATGGTGTGTGTGTAGCTTTGTGTAAGTATTTTGTGTGTGTGTGTGCGTGTGTGACAGAGAGAGAGAGAGAGAAAGAGAGAGAGAATAAACGAACTTACCGCATACATTAAACATCTCTGTGTTCTTGCACGTTGTGTGTAGTGCATGCAGTTATGTGTCTGTGTGGACATGAGGGCACTGGTGTGAGGTTGGCAGGCAGGGGGAGTAAATGAAGGACTTAGTGCTCTACACGACTGACTGGTCAAATCTATGATGCTACCTTGAGCTTCCCTGGCTCCAGTCAGACACTCCTGCTCTTCCAGTAATAGAGACTGAGTGCTGCTATGAACCAAAGACCCGCACTGCACCGCCTGCACACAGTACAGATACATTGTGAATTTCTTTTAAAAAAAAAAGTAAATTTACTTAATGAAAATGCATTGCAGTTATTTTAAAACAGTTTGCATGAAAAAAATGTGTTTCTGATTGGGGAATATTATTAGTTATACTGTGGACTAATTACAGCTGTTGTGTAGAAATCCATGTTATTAGTTTTTGCATGTACTTTTAAAGTAATTGCAGCACATTTTAAACTATATAAGTGCAATCACAAAATTGTTAAACAATGCATCATTTGGGAACCGTCTTTCTCAGAGCAGACATATTGAAATGTGTTAATAGGAAAAGAACAGGTGTTCATGATAACATTAATGACAGCTCTGTTCCATTAAAGCGTCCCAGTTAACCATGACAATGTGTCAACTAGCATGCACAATACCAGGACCCTGAAACTGAAGCAGCTTTATGGAAATCAGCCGTCATAAAAAAAAAGCCCAAAGTGCTCACCAAAACAGGATCAGATAAACAACAATAACCATAAGCTAAAAAAGCAATGATGGCTCAACCATAAGTGAGGCAAAAACAAACAAATAACAGTTTGATCACAATAAAATAAAACATTAACAGTGGTAAAAAAGCAATGTTAACCAACATTAAGAGCCAGATTTAAGAGATGAGCCTTTTACTTCATTCCCCCAAAAATTCCAAGGGACTCTGCTGTTCTGAGAGCCAAGAGGAGTGTGTTTCACACTCCAGGGCCATAAAACAAAACACAGCCTCACTAGTTCTCTTGTGGGACACTTTTGAAACTTTTAAAACAAAGGCAGTAGATGATCTACTGGCTCTTGTTGGGGTATAGGGTGCTAGATTATGTGCAGATATCTAGATGAGTTAAAAAAAACAACTAAAAATTACAAAAAGATACAGGTAGCCAGAGTTGTAACACACATAAGAGAAATGTGAACTCTTTGTTTGTATTAGTCCAAATCTTGGCTGCAGCATTCTGAATTATCCACCATTCTCTTATAGACCCTTTAGGGATGACAGGTAAAAGAGAGATTCAATAATCTAAACATCTTGTAATAAAAGCATTGATCAGTTTTTCAGCATTAAAATGCTATTAAAATATTCCAATTTTTGCAATTTTAAAATGATAGATGAGGTTTTTGCAACCTTGTTATAAAGCTTATAAAATTAGTATCACATTTTTAAATCACGCCCAGATCTTCAACATGTGTTTTTATGTGTTTTAGCAGGCTAACAAACACAGACTCTGGTCTCTGCCTCCAGTTATGTTGTCCAGAGGGAGAATGTTAGAAAAATCAGGATAACACCTAGAATGCTTCAATGAGCAACATATTTTCAATGCCAAATGTCTTTGACACAAAGCTATCTATATTTTCTCTCTGACAAGTATTAGCAAGCCAGTCAAACACTGTGCCAGAGAGTCACACCATTTCCTCGAGTCAACTGATTAAAACGCCTTTATCAACTGTAGTGAATTCATCACTCAAATCCAACATAGAGAGATCTGCCAAATTGTTTGAATCAGAAGAAAATCCCAAGTCATTAGCTGCCTTTAATAAAGCTTTTATAAGTTTCTGTGCTATGGCAAGTCTCATGTGTAACTTTTATAAATCATATAAGTCAAACATTGATGTCTTTTATTTCTGCTTCAACGAAAAACTTCAGGACACAATTTTGAGTTACACGACGCTTTCAGCCTCCTGTGCCTCTCAGACATCAGGTCCATTCAGCAGAACAGATCTCATGGTGAGACTGAAACTCGTTCTCTGAGCTTCATTCCAAGACCAAGAATCAACTTTCAGCTTTTAAAGTTGGATGGATGAGAAGTCTTTTAAGTGGTCCAAAATAAGGAAATTCAAACTAACTATCCAAATTAAAACCATCTAAACTACCTAAATTACAACTAAGCAAGCTCCATCTGCTAAGAAAGATTATGTTACAGGATCAAAAGCTCCAGAGCATTGAACTGATCTTGTGGTGAGAATGTTTTTCGAGTAGTTTTTTGAGAAAATTGTTAGAGATGATTAGAGTTTTGCCATACTTTATGAGTACAATGACAATAAGTCTTGGTAGCTGCTACAATCATGTGACCACTTCTTCTTAATAGAACAATAAAACAAAGTAGATCAACTTCAGCATATTTACTGACTTCAGGTTAAAAATGTTGCTTATGTTTTGTGTTTTCACCTCTATTTTATTCATGTTTACTCAGCTCTCTCTGCTACAGCTTCAACCTTAAAGTGTGTGACATCACTGAATCCTGTGACTAATGTCAGATAAAGGCAGAGGACCCCTGAGCCAGACTAACCCCCTCTGAAACCAAACCCCATCCTTTGTCCAATCATAACAGGATGTCTGTGTCTATGAGGGGATGTGCCCTGTGCTTTGATATCTGACACCGTGATTCTCTCCTTGACACAGATGATGAAATCGACTGTCATTTTGGTGCAAGGGCCACAGCGATGCAGCTGTTGTATTGGAATCGAAAAAGAGCAGAGCACACAGAGCCAAACTGATTTTTCCCACTGAAATCTTTGTCCTGACCCTCACCTGTGGACACACGTGGGGGCCGAAAATGAATTTCATCCCCAGGTTGATTGGCTTTGCCCTCCACGACAATGTGTGAAACTGAGAGGGCAATTTCTTTCCACTAATGAGTTCAGGAGGGGTGTATCAGGGACTGGGTAAAGACACCTCGTGGGACTGCTGCTGTGGACAAGCAGGACACACTGAAGGGACTATAACCTCCAGCTGGTGTAGAAGTGTGTGGAGCCTCCTGGGGAGCAGCTGAGAGAAATTCACACTCCGCCGTCTGCTTGACACTAATGAGGATGATACAGTAGATGGATCAATGGGGGATTTCACTGCCACCACTGAACTCAAGATTACTTAGATATTAAGACCATGGAGTTTCACGAAAGTGATTTTCAACACGTCAGTTTTATTTCTGCAAGTGTCAGAGTGGTTGTGTGTTGGAGAGAGAGCGATACAGGTTCATGCTTGGCTGGGGCATGCAGGAGTGTACCTCAGTGATATTCTTCTTATCTGCCATGTCCACCCTTTGCCAGACTCCCTACCTAGCTTCGGGGAATTTAAGATGCAAGTGAAAAGGCCCAAATAGCTTGAAAATAGACTTATTTGTCAAGCGATTGCTGATGCAATGACAATGAACTTCTTGCGACTTTTGATTTATGCCTGGCCTTGAGCTATTATCTTAACAAACTCACAACTAATATTTTGACCTCCTGAGGTTTTCTGCTGACCTTGACTGAAATGATTCTCTCTATTCAGGGGGCTATGTTTTGCAGTCATGAGGCACAGTCATAGGACGCTCTTTTGCCCCCACAGACAATTGCCTTATGGGTACACGGGAAGACAATTATTTTCAATCCTCTAAATCCACTGCTTTTTAAAATCGCCTTTGTTTAAAATATCCTGATAATCTGCAGTGGTGGCAGATTATCCATGCAACCCCACAAGAATTGTATGGGGTTTTTATTAATACTACAATGCCATAACTAATTATTTGTGCTTCACTAGCGGATTACAACACCAAACATTAACTTTTTAGATCTGACAGTTTCTCAAACATGAAAGCGACAGACTGCACACCAGCATCTCCAGAAAAGCTGTTGGCAAAAACACACTCCTCCGAGCTGATGGTAATCACTCAAGAAGCCTTATTAAAATCATCCCAATAGGACAATCTCTCAGGCTACGCCAAAATTGTAGCATAGATGTTGGTTTCCACATTGAAACTGAAGAAACCCTGCAGTGCTGAGGGATACCTGACTACATATAGAGATGCAGAACCAGGATTTGGAATTTAGAGAGCAGAAAGCATTGAGAAATATTCCCTACTGGACAAAAAAGCCCAAAGCTCAAGAGTTTGGTTTTTAACTTCTTACAATACAGTGTCTGTGCAGATAAAACATAAACACATATAAGCACTGGCACATCCTACTAAGCAATCTGCCTTTGAGGAATAGCTTTTAGACCCCCACTAACTTCAGTTAGATGAGCTTGTTACGTAAAAGACCGTCTTGTCCATTCAAGCCTCTGCTGTCCACTGGGATACCATCTCACCCTACCAGCTTTTATCAGGGTGGCTACTGCGCTCACTGCTCCAGCTCCACTGATGCAAAGAAGTTTTGTGCGCCCACTCATGGTGAAGAAATCAAAATCCAGTCGTTTATAAACTGCGGCGGCACTCATGTTATCTATACACTAAAATGTCCCTGTGGTCTGTCACGCATCGACCCAGCTAAACTCAGAGACGACTGCTATCTGCACTGTGGGTGAACATGGGTGTCATGCAGAGAAAGCTACTTGATTTATACAGTGAACACAGCTGAACAAGATGGATTAAAAAAACATGACAAAAAGTTAATATTGATGTATCTGTCACTGTGATTATTATTTGGAGGGTAATTATGCTCTAGTTTGTGGAGCTTCCCTCGAGGGATGTAAACAGGAAGCGTAATGTTGCTTGAGATTCAGTGAGTTGAGCTATGAGCTACAACTCCAGCCATGTTTCTCTGCCTTCATTTGGATACATTTGGGAAACTTAACATTCTACTGTGAGCTGTCCCTGTTTGTGATGTTAACATGATACAAAAACAACTGTGACTAGAATTTTTTGATATTAAAGATAAATAAATAAAATAAGGTACATTTCAATAAAAATCTCATGGGATGAGGACATTTTTTCTGTGATATTAGTTTGTACCATTTCCTTATTGAATTATCGATAAATTACTTTTTTGTTGTTACATATTTTGTTGAACTGTGTACCCACTTTATCTATAATGTTTCAAACAGTGTTCAAACCCAGACAAATCTAGATTATTTCTCAAGATAATGGTGCATCTCATATTGTTATGTGTTATTGTGTTGCAAACTCTCGAGGTAACACTATTCAGGTAACAAGAGATGAAGTTAACCAATGTGGATTAACATAATGTGAATAAAAACTGCCATCTCTGCACATTTCTGCCAGAGTAACTTAGATAGATTTTTATCCATAACAAAGAAGTCAGAAACTCCCATGAACCCACGGTATTTTATGACATCATCAAACTGGCTCTTTTGTTTTCATTGTTTCACTGACAGAACTCCAGCAGCAGAAATTACACAGTATACGTTTAACTGACTTTTGAATCCGACAATGAGTGTTATTTTTTGATGCAATTTGCAGCAATCAAATTTGGATTCTGAACGAGCTGTGTCACAGCTGCAGAAACTGTTTTTCATGCACCTGTCCCATCCAGTGTCTGTGCCTCGCATGCCTCCCTCCACACTCCTGCAACTCCCCCATTGTTCCCTGGGGAGGTGCACTTCACAGCCTGAAAACCTCTGGTACTGCACACCAGACACATCTTTGAGGTATCAGAATGCAAGTTTCAAGCATTCTGTTACCTTTCAACATGCAAAACACACAAAACTGATGATATATAACCTCTAATATACACATGCAAGCCATGCAAACCCACACACGCACACACAGACACACACACATGCACACCCACAAGCACATTCCCAGCCTAACTTTTATTGAACAAGAATCCAATTACTTAACCCAGATTCAGGTTCCGTACCCTCTTTGCTTCTCCACCTTGACAAGTCTGCGTTAATATCTGCTGACAGCCTATGGCCACCATGCCCACACACACACCCACACACACCCCGCACACACCTCACACACACAAGCACACAGCTGATCCCCCTAAGAGTCTGATTAAATGAAAACTGTGATGCCCATTTCTCCATCCCAGGGTCAATGAATACCAATGAGAGACAGATATCACAGTCCTTGCTATGTGCGTGTGTGGGTGTATGTGTGTGTAAGTGAATGACAAAGAGAACGAAGGCGAGCCAGTCTCCCACTTTCATACATTCCTGCAGTGCCTGATATGTGGCTCTGTGGATTTTTTTCTTCATCTTTTATTTTTTTTTATTCTTCTCTGTTCATATGTCTCCATGACATCTGGATCTTTATTGTTCCCAGTCCATAGATCACTTATTAAGCCAAGTAATGAGGAGGTCATGCATAATTTCATTTGCTCTAGCGGTACCTGGGGACATTTTCTTACTTCACTAAAATCTATGATAGTTTCTTTTTGAAAGGCCATAACTCTCCTTCAGTAGCAGGCATTGGGGTCACAGATGCTAAATGGGCCATTTATAGATTCCTGGTGGAAGGAGAATATTGTGTTGAGTCGTTTCAGACCTCTTATTGAGGCTATTTGACTCCACATGGTTTAATTTGCTCCCGGTGATATATCTGATAAAGGACCAACCTTTCAAATCATTCATGTAGCTTTGCTCCTATAGACACACACTCTTTCCCACACAGAGTGCAGGGCAGTGCATTTACGGATGTTATTTAAAAAAGAGCGACTTCAGTTAAGCAAATCGAATATCAATATTATCATCCAATAGATATTCCTAACAGCAGTGGCCCATGGGGACTAGCAATGATTACTGGTAAATACAATTACGCCCAGAGCAACGGGGCTTCAGCCAGTGCACGGGGGTCCTGGATTCTGTTTTGCAGTTCAGTAGTTACAATTTAAATCCGTTTCTATTTGCACAAGATATTTCTGCAGGCGTCATTAAAATGCATGTATTTAGCCACTGCAGTAACTACCACCGACTGTATTGTTTACACTGCCAAAAAAAAGCATGCACAAGCTATCATTTTCCTTTGTTTTGCTGTGTTTTATTTCCTTCTGTTTATGTTTATATAATGCATGTGATAACCCCACGTCGCTCGAAGACACGCCACCCGGCAGGCTTTCTTATGGAAAAATATCAAATCACTGCAGACAAATAACATCAGCACGGCGCACTTGAAAAATTTATGTCCTTGGACGCGGTTCATGTATGACAATCAGAGACTTTGAGATATGGGGAATGCTGCCTGTGTGATACGGCACATGCCACCCCTCCCTGTCCTTCTCAGCTGAAGAAGTGAGCCGCCATTGGTCAGTTGTCCTGCAGGGATGCTTGCCAAGCTTATCGGTCTGTTACAAATCAGGCAGAGACATTGCAGCAGGAACATCTCTCCCTTTTCTCCCTTTTCTCTCCCTCGCTCACCAGGATCACTCGAGGGGATTGAAGCGCTAAGAACACAGCACAAATCTCACTTCCTTCATTGCCTTGCATCTACCTCTGATTTTGCTCCTTTTCTACCCTCATGCCTCATAAAAGTTACATGTCCATTTTCATCTAAATGTGAAACTTTTTTTAAAACTCATTTTAAGTGTATTTTAAGTAGCAGTGATGTTATATTCTATTTTATATTCGACTGATTGCAGTTTTCTGTGTATGATCCACTGCTACTTATTCTGGTTTCTGCTTTAACTCTTGTCTGAAATGAATCTAGGACTCTTCAGTACATCTCATCTCTGCCTCATCAAAAACTCCCATTCATGACTGTCATGAATTTACAGATACAGATAAGTGAAGTCAAATGTACCAAATTTACCTAAAAAGTATGATGAAAAGAACCCCAAAAACATTTAATAAGGTTGGGTGAAAACTGCTCATGGGAACTTGAGTTGCATCCATGGGTCAAATTTGTCTAATGATGTATTTTCCCTTTTCATGTGGCTAATTGGCCACATGAAAGAGGCAGATGAGAGGCAGCCATACCAGTTTCCTCACTCGCAGTAGCAGCAGCAGTCCACGAAGCAGCCACAAGAAACGTTACATCTTGTGCTGCAAGAGGCAAAAGAAGGAGCGGTTGTTGTCATTACCCTGAGTTTTGTCTGAAGGGCACTGACAGATAACTATTGTTAATTGTTCTTTCCAACAAAGCAGTGTATAAAAGACAGAGAGAAGGTGGCTTACTGCTGTAAATCCAGTGACTAATCCTCCCTCCATCTTAGGTAGCTTCTAACGTGAAGGTTAAAGCTGACTTCATCTCAGTCTTATTATACCTGCTGAAAGTCATTGTGGATGATAGAGGAAATCCCCCTAACTGCAGGAGAAAAATCTCTGACATGCTGAGAGAAAGTATACTCCTAAGCATGTGGACAAGGGTTTCTACACAAATTCTTTGCATTTGAAGAAGGTTTTTAGGGTTACAGCTTTGGACCTTTAGCAAAATTTAAGTGCAACAACCCATAGTTTTTTCAGATCCTTGGTATTCAACCTACAGGACACAAGATGATTCACAGTATAGGAAATAAAGAAAGCACTCAAAATCCTGCTTATTCCATCTGATTATTCTCAGATCCTATGTTTTTTTTCAAAATTACTTGACAATTTAACCTTTTTTAGACATTTAAACTTATTAAAATAAATCAATCTAATTTGAGAACATAATCTAAGAGGGGTCATAAGTACGCATTGATTCAACATGTAGGGTCACAAGCCAGAAAGATGGAGAAACAATGTTACCTCAAACTTTGTAACAATATGGTTGAAATCCTCTCCTCATCTCAACAACACAATGTTTCTGTGAACAAAAGTAAGTCCATAAAGAAAGAGGCCATCAAAGAATGCTCAGTGTTTTGGGATGAAAGTGTTCAAAAACCAGTAAAGGTGTAAATTTCAGGTGTCTACATACTTTTGTCCATGCAGTGTAAATACAACAAAAAAGAAACACTTCACCACAAGATATCTGCTGCACCAGGATACACTTAACAACTCAGATTGCTTTTAAATGACTCTATGACTATCGTGTGCCTAAAAGAAGATGCACTTCTTTTACAGCATCCGCTCTCCACTGCTGCAGGTGGTGGAGGGTTATAGTGCCTGTTTGCAGCCCCCTCCATGTGAAATGGCTTAAGTAAGCACCATTTCCATGTTTTGGATTCTGATAATGGACTGCTTTGCCATCACCAAATTACCCCCACACCAAACTGCCAACCAAGCGAGTGAATTAATGTCCAAAAATGGCAACATTTTCCCACTCCTCTTACACTTAATGTGTGTGTTTGTTTAGTCCTCTTGTGTTTGGAGAGCGAGCTTAATGGCTTTTTCACCTCTCACACGTGCCTTGAAGACACATTTCAGTTTACATTTGCAGTATTGAATTCATAATTGCTTGTTGGCCGTATAACTTCCTGTTTAATGAAATGCTTTCATAATAATCAATAAAGGAAATAGAGCGGGTCCATTTAAATGTTGTGGCAATAGGAGAAACCCATCAGGCTGCACCGTTGCTCTCCGTGCTGCTACCATTTGTGTTACCATTTCAGTGGGTGTAGCATGTAGAGGATGAGAAGTGCAGTGGAATCCATTTTCCAGAATCTCCACATGGGAAACGCTATCCTTCTCTCCTGAGTGATGACGTGCAGGAGGGGAGGACGGATGGGTGTCTGTCTGTGGTGTTGGGACTGGTTCTGGCCCTTATTGGTGCCCCCTCGCCTGCTCTCTTTAGCCAGCTCACATTGGATTGTGCTTACTCTCATTTAGTCAGGCCTATTTGTCTTCTGTATAAAGCCCAACCTGCTCCAAAGATGTAATTCCATAAAAGCATGCAATCAATACAACAGAAACTGTACTCTCATCTATCATTTTTGATAAGAGAAAAGGGAGGGGAAGCAAATCGACAAAATTGCATGTGTGCATGTGTGTGAGTGTGTGTGTGTGTGTGTGCTAGTGTAAGTGTGAGTGCATGTATGTCTATGTTTGGGTGCAAATATTGCAAAGTAAGGTGGTCAGAAATGCTGGCTCAATCATGAGTGCTGGTCACACAAACTGTAGGGTGCACACAGGTGCACAGGACAACTCTGTCCACTGGATGGCACTGTTATGAGTTTTTTCAAAGCAGAGGCAACAATCAATTCATGTGTGGTGTACTGTGTCAGAAACGAGAAAATATTAATTCCTTTGCTCCTGGAAACCTTAACATTTCCAGGAAAGATATAAATACAATAACCACACAGACACCCACACCCCGGCGTGGGCCTCATTAATCTCCTCTGTAACAGGACTCTATCCTCTGGCTCCAATATTACAGTAAATGGTGATGCTTATCTGCAAGCAGCCCTGCCCTTGAAATAGGTGCTGTTCCATTCCCAGCTAATTCCACACCCATTAAATGGTTGGCACATTTTTCACAGGTATATAAATGGCTTTAAGCCGCAGCTTACTCTCAGCACATTGAAATACAAACAGGGATGTTCTCTCCTTTTTATCTCACTCTGCCCTCTGTCTCCTTAATACTTCCAAACCTCCTTTCCCCCCACCTTGCCATCCTTCTTCCCACCCCTCCCCTCTCCTTACAAGTGAAATGAGCATGGATTGACTTCTAGCTTGCAGCAAGGTTGAGGTAATAGCTTATTAGCAGCCAATAAACATCAGTCATTTCCATTTAACTTAAAACTCCAATCTTGTTCATAATCACTGGGACATGGATAGGGCTGGAAATCAATGGCACATTTTAACAAGGTGTCCCCTGTGTAGCGTTTGATCTGCCTGATCAAGGAAGTGAGGTCAGAGCTTTTTTTTTTCTCTCTCTTCCAAACATATGCACTTGCACCAACAAATCAACAAAAGAGCGAAAATTTTTTACACGCTTTACTAATTTAGTGTTTGTTTGGTGCTCACATGCTCAAGAGATGGCAAATCTGAATCTGAAGGCCTGAAGGCGGCCTCGCCTCCGGAGAAAGGGGGCGTAGATCAGACATTCCCATCACACCCCTGCCCATTCAGACCTGACAGCAGGACACCTGCAGCCTCACTGATGAGGGGATGAAATACTCCTCCCCCTCCCGACTCTCGCATTCTCTCATCCATCCATTTATATTCCTCCCTCCCCATGTGCCCACAGCCACAGAGCAGCTGGCCAGTTATTTGTGAGCTGCCAGTCTGCGGGTGTAACAAGGTTTCGACGCAATTAAGAATACATTTCCCAGGTACCAATGCAACAAATCACGGGCTCGAGTCCCTGGATACACACCAACATAAACTTTGCCTTCCTAGTCTCACAAATCAAACGGTACACAAATGGCAGCGTGAAATAACTAATCATTGTTGGAGAAGAAAAGGCAATTATTAATCGATTCCATTTGTGTTGGGCTGAGAGGGGTTCAAACAGTCCCATTCTTTAGAGGAAATATTTGCCGTGGCTGTGCAGCTTGGCTGGCGTAATCACCCCCTATTATGTGTGTTGATTTGAAAGTAAGAAGCAAAGTGGTCAAATACATCACAGGCGGCCATTACTGTGTCAATTCGCAGACAGAAAAACAATCCATTTTATGCGATAAATTAGAAACACGCACAAAGCAATGTGAACTTTTCTCAACGTGATGATTTTACAAGCTCGGTGTAGAAGTGAGGCTGGTAGGGAGAATGTGTTTTGGTTTAACAGGGAAATGGTACACTGTCATATCAGAATTACAACCTAGAGTTTTCCTGTCCAGTCTGCTCTTCAAACCGCGGTGCAGTAAAAAGAAAAACAAGCCGAGACAGAGGGTGATTTACAATTATTAGATCTTGAATTTTTTTGTCTTACGATTTTGGAAAGTTTGACAGCCCTGTCACTTTTATTATTCATGGAATGAGAGGAAACAGGGCCGGCTTATTTCAAGCTGCATGAATTTAAATTTGGTCTGCTCATTTTAAGCTTCACATTAGTAATTCTAACATTTTCTGTAGACATAAAATACCTTTTATACCTTCCTTAACAAACTTGGTCATGTTTCTTTTGTCTTTTTAACTGAAACAAAGGTTCTCAAACTTTTTCAGCTCAGGACTGAAAGGGAAAATTTGGTGTTTTTCTCAGGTTCCAACTCATCACACATCACTGACACCTTCCACTGTCAATTCAATATTGAAAAACTGCACTCTGCTGCTTTGTCCACATGAGAGACAATTCGCTTTGATAAAGCCAACTTTTACAAACTCTTTGTTGCATTTTCTTCTCAGCATCACACACACAATTAAAAGTGATGGAATCACAGAAGTTACACTCAGCATTACCTCAGTCGAGGAGCACAAACATGTTTTCAGGTTTCTGCACAAACATACCAGCAGAGTCCACCAGCTGGCAAAAAAAGGACACCTTCTTTCATTTAAATAGAGAAACAAATTCAAACAACACAGAACTGCTTTGCATCTTATTCCCAATTAAATGGGTACATGATCCATCTTGGGTTGTTCACCCTAAGTTTGGCAAACACTACAGTAAAAGAGACTTTTTTGCGTTTACAAAGAGGCCCAATGAAGATGAGGATGATTTATGACTACTGACAGCTACAAAGTGGCTGTGTTTTTATTTTTGATGTTCAGTTAAAACAGATGTTAGAGAAGAAGACAGGCTTTTATGTTGTCTCATATCATCAAATCATAAACAATTAAGGGGCCAAAGAGACATGCTTTTACTCTGAGACAAAATTTATTGGAAAATATAAGGTATACAGAGAAGCGTGGAGAGCAATTCAGAAATTCAACAGTAGGTATATCATTATTTCGTTTTTTAAATGAACTTGGCATTAAAAATGCATAAAGAATTTCACCTTAGGTAAAAGCCAATGCTTTTAAGAGCATCAGAAAACTACAAGCACAGCCCAGCAGCGAAAAAGTATAAAAAAGCACTCTTGTTAAAATGTACAAATCACTTTATAGTTACAATGTATGGCTGTAAAATGAAGCAGTCTCTGGCTCATCCTTTTTCTTTACTGTAATTAATGTGTAGCTGCAAATATGGGCTCTAAAATAGCACAGTTTTCTTCTGGACTCTGCAATTATTTCAAGTCAACATTCAAAAACCCCCAAACCACCTCTTTCAGCTCAAAACCAAGGTATATGGATGTTTAACACTGTTGATCAATTCAAGTTCAGGTCTTAACAGTTCAAGGCAAACTAATTAACACAACATATTATGTTGTAAAAATGTCTGGTGACCATCCTCTAATGGCTCAAACTAAAATTCAATTGCAATGTCTGAAAACCTTGTAATCTATTTTTTTTTATTTGCTGATCTGGTGGCAGGTGATGTATACAGTGCCAGTTTTCATTAACAACTAACCCCTGTTCTCCATCTCCTCCTGCAAGACCAACATCTGATAAATGTCAATTAGCTTGATCATTGATTTGTGTGTGCTTAAGTAGCTACATTGCACAATTACCATGAATAACTTTCATGTCAATTTTATAATAATTTTGTTTTTTGTGGTATTTAACCATTTAGTTGTTGACTTTACACAGCTGTTGTGTTGTTAGACTTTTCAAATTGAAGTTTTTGTAGGTAAACTTTAGCCAATATTTCAACTTGTGATTCATACTGATGGATTCAAAACAAGTTAGCTTAGTTTTAGTGTCTGTGAGCCAGAATGAGTCAGCACTACTAATGTAGTCGGATTTACATACCTCCACATTCCCTTTACTGACCTGTAGTTGCACAAGCCTGTAGAATGAAAGTAAATATTGATTGGTACTTATCTATGGCCCCAGAATAATTAGACTGGAATCTGAAAGCTGTAATAGAAAGCATTATCACATTTTCATTAGTGGCCCGTTCCAATTAGAGTTAAATGTTAAATTCTGATGTCGTGTCTTCTAGCTCATTTCACTCATATACTGCTGCTCAGATTTGTTTGTCTGGCGCTTAGCGTACAAGCACATCAATATATAATTCAGCCACTGTCAGAGGAGAGCAACAATCACGACAAGTACTAATAATGAAGCGCAGAAAACCTTGTCAGTCGGCTGAAATAATCTATAAACATCAGCACACTATCCAGCATGCACATCATCCAGATGACAGGTATTGTTAACACAGATTCTACATGTCAACAAGCTACAACACAGTCTCGACTGACACTGATGCTCGCCCAGTGTCACATCATAATTTGCAGCCGGTTGATTAAACTTTCCATCATTTATGTTAATTGCAGGATGGGTGATTTCTTTTTATACTCTCCTGTTTCCTGGTTGGCAATTTTCTGAAGTCTACTAAATCAAACTATTAAGAAAATCATAAATTCTGTCTTTTATTGTTGTTGAGAAAATGCACACTGAACCACTTTTCAAATCCCACAGCCTGCAGTGAAAGATCCCTCTGATTACTGATTACACATTGTGCATCATGCAATTTAAATGCAAGTTTCCCTGGTATTAAATGTTTTATTTTTCACTTCTGTTGGGTGAATATGTATATTTAACTCCTCTGTCTTATAATATGAGTAATACACCACTCACAGTATGAAGTGCCATAGCTGGAAACACACAAAAAAAAAGCACAATGACTGGATGTATGGACCGGAAAAGGGTTTGGAGTGCATCTCCTCTCCTCTTCAATTCCCCCTTTCCCCAGCTACTCTGAACAACACAGTTATCTCTATCTGATGTGGCTTTGTACTGTAAGAAGCACATAATAAGCAGGCGTGCACCATTTGTGTACATGTGGGGGTTTTGTGTGTGTGCGCACATGTGTGTCTGTGTGCATCTTTCTCCCCATCCAGACGCGGCACTGAGACAGAGGAGGGGGGCGACTTCGACATCTGCAAATTGAATTCTGCCCAAACGTGACAGTGATGAAGTGTTGTTCATAGAAGCCGTGATTGTCTCTATCTTCACTCCTGTCCATGAGTATTACAGCAGGCCTGCCCGCTCCACAGGCCGCAACCCCGGCACCAGCTAGCTCATCTATTAATGACAGTATTGGAAAATCAAATTCATACTAGATACATGTTTTATCAGCTCGAGCTGGCAGGGAGAGAGGCTCGGTGTTTGTGTGTGCCTCCACCCTTCTGGCTGCGTGGTTTTCTCTCCTTCTGTTTTTCCTTGTAAGACCGGGTGTCCTTAGCCCTCAGGCCAGCTTTTAATAATAGGACAAGGTGCAGAAAATTGATCTGGCTTCACAGGCGCAAGCTTTTAGAGTTATGTCAATAATAAAACAAAGTTTGGCCTTTGCCTATCCTGCATTCCTCTTCAGGCGAGCAAAGGACCTCTGTGTTGCACTATGACTTTCTTTGTGGCGATGTCTTTCAAAAGAGGAAGAAAGGAGGAGGTGGAGAGAGAAGGGGAAGGAGGAGAAGGTGTGGTTACCTGGGGAGATAAAGAGAGTTGAGAGAGAAGGCAAGGCGCAGGTATCTCAGCTGACCTACCTTTCTCCTACAGGGTGTAAAAGAGCGTCAGGGAAGCAGAACAACTCAAAGGGCCAGAAGTCAAAAGTAAAGAGCGATGGAGGGCAGGTCCTGTAGCGAGCACTGAAATACAAGCCTAAAAGAGAGGTCACGTTGAATAAAGGAGTGATTGATCAAATGAGGAGAGCAAAGAACAGAAGCATGGGAAACGTGGTTTGAAGCTTACATATGTTCAACAGCAGCGCTGGATGCCCTCCAGGTGTGCTGAAAATAGTGCAGCAGAGGAAGGATTTCAATACTCGCTCTTCAAACAAACACTTGAAAAGGTAAAGGGGAAAAAAAAATATGGCACCACATATCCAGTTCCTTGGAAATCAATGCTCTCTGAAGTTTGGGTAACAACAAATAGCATACAGTTTCCTATAAAGCATATGGGAGATCCTTCTTCTTCCGTTCTCTGCTGCTTTTCCTTTAGTAGGTGCCTTTTTTTTTTTTGTTTTTTTACCTCTTTTGGTTTTGGGTTTTTTGACACAGAAGCACTCAGGCCCGAGCTTCCTCCTGTGATATGTGCCGCACTGCTCTCGTTCCTCTTTTCCTCCGCACCTCCACATCTCACTAAATGGCAGGCGAACACAGACAAGACTCAGCTGGTTGACTGACTCCTTCAGTTCACAGCAACAATGGCTGGCGGTGGGAGACAGGGCTGCTTGGATGGATATAGCTCTCCATAAACTGGAATTATTTCTCTCCTCCTCCTCCTCCTCTCTTTCCTTCCCTCTGTACGTCTGTTTTTTTTTCCTTTTTCTCCTCAGTAGAGTGCTGCTGCTGCTGTCACAGGCTGAGTGATGCAAAAGTGAACTTGCACTGACCTCTCTTTTGGTAACAAGGATGGAGTGACAGAGCCTTCATCATGACACAAGACGACACAGAGGGAAAAGGAGTAGACCATGTGCATCTGTGTGTGTGTGGGGGGGGTTACAGCTTTCTTTAAAAAATTGGTTGCAGCAGCAGTCCCCACAACATAGTTTAGGAAGGTTAAGCAAAAAATGTCTCTGAATTTCATCATTCTCAGCTGAGGCGCATGGAGAGGAGAAAACAAAAAAAAGGCAAAAAAAAAAAAGCTCTCAGTGGCTGTAAACTTCTGAGGTTTAAGAGAAAAAGTCGCAGCAGAGCAATGAGCATCCTGAGTGATTCTCAATGAGTACGGTTGCCATGGTGAGGTCCGGCCAGTCCTTTCCATCTCTGAGTCTGACATTAGTGTACTCTGAGCTTCAGGGGACCCTAGTGGGAAAAAAGCTACTTAACATTAACAGAAGGCCCTCAACCCCAACCACTCTGCTTTTCACCTTAATTTCACTGAGCAGCATTCTGCCGTTTGTTGAAATGCAAAGAATAAACATAGGGTTGCACAAACCGGGCAGGCGAACTAAGCATGAGGGTACTTTAGGCCAACAAAGGGAAACACTTACATTTGTTTGCATGTATCCTCTTAATGCCTCCTGCCCTTGAGCCATCAGAGTAAAACGAATGAACACACTAGCTCTTTCTCTTTTCATGTCTTTTCCTGATTACTAGCAAGCATGACTACCACTGCACACTTAACCATATCCTTACATGACACCTATCCGGTTGAATGGTTAATATTTACAGAGTATCTGTATAAAAGAAATAGCTGAAGAATAACTGACACCTTATTGGCTGAAGCTGGATCCAGCAGCCAATTAGCATAGCTTGGAGATTCCCGGCTTGGCTTTGTCCAGGCAAAATCCTGCCTGACGACAAGTGTTACTGTAAGGTTAGCAACAAGTGGCAGATTTTGGTACTTTATAAAGAGCCAGGCAGGAGCTGTTAAAATAAGCTAACCTTTAGTTTACTAGTGAATAGGCTTTAATCCTGAGATTAAAGCCAGTATTCAAATACTGACAGAATCTCAATTTAGCTTGGGCCACTTAAAACAGATAAAATCCAGTCATGCATTGCAGCTGGCTTAAAAACAACATTTGAAAGGTTAAAACTTACCTGTAGCATTTGCATTCTTGTTCATGATATAAGTTGGAGAATGGCCTTTTCTGTGTGGTGTTTGCATGTTGTCCTTTTTGTAGTTTTCCCTTTAATACTCCAGTGTCCTCTTCCAACATAAACATGTAAATATTGGTAAAATCTCCTGTCAGTGCCCTTTATCAGAGTACTGGCTAAGAACTGGGGTTCCTGGCTGCCCACCGTACCTAAATGAACAAGTCAAACTCACAGAACTAAGTTTACTGCATCGTATTTTATAAATGTGAATGTAAAAATAAAAATCCTTTTCTTTTTCCTCTCTGAGTAGCTTTTTTTTCAAATAAAAAACTTGTTTCATCCACTTTATAATCACATTTATTCCACATTTTTGCTTTTCCTGATCGGTGTTGAACCAGCATTGACAGCTCTCACGTTTATGGCATGTGACACAGGCTTTCACCTTCAGAGTCATTGTCTCATGCTGCTCAAACAATTCCTATGCCAAAACACTGCAACAGCACCAGAGAAGAACAGCTGAAATGAATTTTGGATAAAGTGACCTCAGGTTCTGTGAGTTTAGTCCCTTAAATTTTTCTCTTATCAGCTGCAACTTAACATACATTGGGAGCAAATCTCACTCCGAGCTAAAGTAAAAAGTTAGCGGTCCTTGTTAAACTGTTGTCAAAGAAACTTAAAATTTCCAGTGAATTTTCTGCACTGAAAGACATTTAATAACCAGCAGCCTAGAAGACTTTTAGTGTGAAATATCTGCTGGAAGTGTTGAGTTGTATTCAAACATTTCAGGTGAAGGCTGCAGTTTGGTTAAGTTTACACACAAAAAATAGTTTGTTGGGTTCAGGGCCGTCACAGAGGGGTTGAGAGACTCCATGTAAATTTGACATGCAGGGCCCATGAACATGCATAAATCAGGATCACACACACACACAAAGCTGTTCTTGTTTTACGGCTTGCAATCTCAGTGCATATACTTTTACAAAGCTGAATAGCCAAATCAACATGCACATCATCAAAGATATGAAACTGCATCATTATAGTGTATGAAATGGTAAAAATTCTTAATTTAAATGTTTGGCTTTACTATAGATTTTAGATCAATAGATAATTTAATCATAACACAAATCTTATGGTCAGTCACACACTTGTAGTTATTCTGGATTTACTGCAAGCTGTGCATATCAGTAAAACAATATATACATACATACAGGCAATACACTTTAAACAAGCAGGCTAGAATGATACAACATCAGCAGTGGGCTTCATTTTCTATGCATATCACTTGTTGCTTTAGTCCTTCAAAGAAAAAAGGACATTAAAAATCAGCCCACAGGCTTCCCACCCACTGCAGACTCAGTCTGACTCCCGATGCACATTAATGCATTAAAAAAAAAAATCACTTGTTTTGTTTTCTTGGCCACACACTCAATGGTAAAAACCCTTGTAATCCAGCTTGGTTGCAACATCTTTTTAAACTTTTACTGATAGAAAGTTGAGTCAGCTGTTCTGTGACATGGAGGTGCATGATTAGTTTTTATTCAGTTTCGAGTTCATTCCCTTGGGTGTTGTGATTTGGGATAGTCAACAGGATCCTTGCTTCTCTCTCAAAGTTTGGGAGGGTTTCTTCAATCCTAAAGGGAGGAGGAAAAGTATCTGAAGAGCTGATTTTGCTTTTTTTTTGGAGTTATCTCTCAAAGTATCCTTAGTCCATGAAACAGTTTCAATTTATGTTTGGTCTTGAATTTAAAGACACTTAGGGCATCCTTTATACACTGTGTGTGTGGTTGCACACTATGCAAAGGTCTTGCGATGTTTCTGGTCAGGTTTAAACAACCAAACTACCTGGTTTTGTTTGGGCAAAAAATAGTTTTTGCCTCAAAAAACTAAACTTACCTTAGCCAATCGACTTTTACTTTTGAATTTACAAGGGAATCAAACCTCAGTTTCTTCTGTGAAAGAAGTTTTTGTGACTCACCAATCCATCCAACCTCCAACTCACTCCTCATACTATATCCTTTCTTTGCCCCTGTCATTAGTGCCCCCTGCTGGTACTGCACCTTCATACATGCACCTACTTCTCATGCTTTGACAAGGAAAAAATGGGACACTTTTTCTAACAGAAAAGAGAAAGCGAGAGCAGCAAACTAGTTTCAGACATTTATCTTTTCCAAAAAACAAAAAAACAAAAATGGAAACATAGTTTTCAATCATCATCTAATTCAATTAACTAAAAAGTGTGGCTGACAAAAAGGCAAAATTTGTACCAACTGTGCGTGTTCTGTCAACTGTGTCCTCAGTCAGCCTTAACTTATGTTCTGGTGAGAGGAGCCTGAATGACACAAACACAAACACACGCACATCAGGAAAGCTTTTATCGCACCCTCCCCCCGGTCAGCAGTAAAGAGAGTGAATGAGTGGGACTGACCTTTTCAGATACACTAAATACCTGAGGCTTGCTCATGCACATGCTTATGTCCTTATTTGTGTGTGGGCGCATGAGAAGCAAAGCAAAGAGAGGCAGAGATGGAGAAGACAGAGTTTCCACCAGTGGTGCAGCTATCAGCACCAATACGCATCAAGCTTAAAGCAGCTGAGTCCTGATGTCATGGATGACCTTTACAAGATCAGACCTGCCACTTTAGTTACACGTCAGTCCAGGGAAGAGGCACGGACACACACCTCTACTGCAGGTTACCAGCATCCCTCCATTCCCCATTTTCCCATACATGTCCCACCTGTTAGTGAGTATATGTCCTTGTTAATGCATGTTAGTTTCAGAGCAGAAAGGCTTTGGGTAGCTTTTTGACAAATTCAAGAAGACAAGTAAGGCGGCGAAAGCAGGTGGAAGTCCACTTTGTGATTTTAAGGCTCTAACAAAAGATGTGCTTTAGGGAAACTGCAAAAGTAATCAAAGTAAAACACTTAAATCACTCGCTTGTGCTTCCTTCACATCTGTCGCACTGTCTCAAATGACTGTGTTTTCCGACTGAGGGAAATGTTCTAAATTTATACATGTATAGTTATAAACAATTTGGAAAACTGTCAGGAGTGGATAGTTAAAGCTGGCTGCCTCTGCCTTAAACACAGGTGGAGGGTACAGTCACTTTTATCCAACACACCACTTTGCTCAAGCAGCTCTCAACAGCTCAGCGGCTACAGAGGCGCAACGCCTTGAGGTATCTTCGAGGGAGCTTTCTGTGATGCTCCTAGAAGATATAAGTCGTGTCTGTTGTGTTGACGAGAGAGTATGGTATATCTGCAACAAGTCCACCAACACTACATAGCCTACAGGGAATGAAAGGGAGAAGATGAAAAGAGACGGAAATCAGAGGGAGGAACTCTCAACTTTTTCTTCCTCCTGAAAATAGCATGTGTCGAGTGAGTGACGCAGTGGCCTTTGAGATGAGGATACATCCCCCCCCTCCCCTGAGACTGAGAGGATACAGGGAAAGAGGTGGGGGAGGATCAGAGGAGTCTGGAGCAGCGCTCTGCAGCCTAGCTCCTTGACAGGCCATTGCTTCTGCAGGCTCAGAGTTGCACATTGTTTTATCCCCATTTAAGCCTAATGACAAACATCCTAACAGCCCATTTCAGTTCCTCATTTCTAAAATTCTTGTGAGAGAAACAAAGCCTGAACCAAATTTTTTCTTCCCTCTTTTCAAATGCTGAGCCTGAACCAGCGTAGATTGAAAATCCTATTAGAGCTGCTGCAGCCAACAAACTTGTTAAGAGCCATGAAAGTGAGAGACCTTGTTAATGATGTGAGATTGCAATAGTATTTAATCATAACGATCCGAGATTAAAAAATAAAAACACACTTTTCCTGGGATGCACATTGCACGTATAAAAAACATGATGGCAATTACAGCTAGCTAATGAAATCTACAAAGGCATATGAAAGTGTTAACATGATCCTCTCTGTTGTCTCGAAGATGATTTGAAGAAAACATCCCTGAGGTCTTTTCTATGCATTGCAATAGACAGACATAATCCTATCCTCTGTAGGCAGTTGTGTAGATTACAAGTGATTGACTGTTAAAAGTCGACCATTGTGTCCCAAGGGCAAATTTATTTGGCATCCTCCACAAGTATTCATCGCTTAACCAATCCCAATAAAGGACTTTATCATCTAAGGACCATCTCTCTGCCGCTCCCTCCACCCTGTCTCAGTCATTAGCATAAGCTATGCACAGCAGTGTTTACCGCATATGACATCAGCTGTGATAGCGGTGAAATTGATTGCTATTTCAAGCTCTGTAGTAGGTTCCTGTGGGTAATTTGTGTGACTTTCCAGCAGCTGATTTTGATGAAGTGGCTGCTGTCTGGACCGGAGGACGACAGCTGCAGAATGTAGAATAGCAAACTGGTGACCTGCAAGTGATACACTGCCACAACATCTATACTGTAAATGTGAGCTTTTCCTCATTGAGCAGACTGATGTGCAGACCAGCCAGTCCTGGTATCTGGTGCTGCAGTTACTGGCTTTAGAGGATAAGAGATTTATCACATCCTCATTCAGAAAGTGGCATGATTGTAAATTGGACATTGTTTTATGAAGAAAAGACACTATTTCACTCAAAATCAGATTAAATTATTTCATTTTAATGTGGAAATATTTGGTTTTTATGGAAACTTAGGGGCAGTGCCTCAAGCTGTAAACACAGCACAGACATGTTGATGATTGATAAGTTCATGGCCAAAGATAGAATGAAATGACATATGCAGCTGTCTTTACATGCATGTGCACTTCAGTTCTTGGAGTTATTATGCAGAAAGTTAGAAGTTTATAACATTTTTTTGGTATTTCTTTTTCCAAATTGCAAGTAGGCACTGTCTGAGAAAAGGGTCAATATCAATGTTAGTGCAGTCAGTATCCCACTACCTCACTATGCTTTTCGAAGGGACACCCTCCCCTAGATATGCCTAAATGTCCTCATGGACCTCATTTAGTGATCCCATGAGACGGGGTTGCAGATGACTTTGCAAAAACCCATATTGTCCTTTTTCTCAGACATCGCTGACTTGCAATTTTCATTTACCTGAAACAGAAATATCCCAAAAGTGAACTCCAAACTTTCTGCATAATTACTCAGAGAGTCAAACTGCAAAAAGATGCATGAACTACCTCAGGCCACAAACTTATCAATCACACCTTGTGTAGTTACCTTGATGTACCAATATGCTATTGCATACCTGAGAGCGAACAGTCGCCTATTAATACACCCTGAAGACATGGAGGAACATTAGTAAAAAATTCAAATTCATCTTTCCACATTGTAAATGCAAGTTTATTATTCATTCTTTATTTTATCCTTTTGCTCGTTTTTTGGTCTCGACTAACTCCCAAGAGAGTTCACTAGTTGGCTATAAATCGTACTTTTTCATGCACCAAGTTTAAGTCTTAGGCCCAAACATTTTAAACATGGTGTTTCACAGCAAGGGAGAAGTCATGCCACACCAAGCTTCTTGTTTAAACAATTTTTTTGAACTTAGAAAAAGATAACTCTTCAAAGAGCAGAGAGACTAGTATTTAACAACTGAAAGTGCCTTGAACACTTTAACACAATGAGGCAGAGTCCGTGCAGGATTGGATGGAGGGGGGGGCTTTTAAATCCAGCTCAACCCAGAGATTTATTAAAAATTCCACATAATAGCACCTGGGAATAGTTGCTGCTGCAGCAGCTACCTTAAATATTTTATCAGCCATAAAAGTCAATCAGCTGGTGTCTGGTACTATGTGTTTGGGCGTGTTTCTTTGTTCATCAGCCCCAAAGCCTTGATCATAAAAAAAGAAGCAAACGTGAGATGAAAATAAAGCTTAAAATAAACTTTTAATGACCCCTTTTCATTATGTATCGGCATTTTGGCTTTTTGTTTGTTTGTTTGTTTTGTTTTTTCGATTTATCACACAGCTAAGTAATATTTTCTGCACGGTGTTTACATGTCAAAAGAATATACCACTCACAAATCCCCAGTGTGTCAAGCTACACCAATAACTCTAACTCTATGCAAATGAGGGATTCCGGAGAGAAAATGCAAACAAAATAAAATATAAAGTAGCCACAAGCAGCCATAAGTGCAGGCTACACAACAGGGTAAACAAGCCGACAGCTTGAATATAAGCTTGTTTTAACATTTTACAGCAGTTCAATAGCTCACGGACAGAATGAGTCTGCAGCCCAGAAGGTGCCTGGCATGTTGGAGTTTGCCAATTTCATGATGGCTGTGTTTGTATTCTTGTGTGACCACTGGACTGACACACTTTGGTAGCACTTGCTGTTATGTGAGGTTTAGATTGTGGAGCATTAAACATTTAAGGAGGCATCCTTCCATTCCTGCATGTGTATCTCTGTCGAGAATGCTGTGAGGCCTCATTTATTGGGGCAGCAATTTTAACTTGATGTGGCCCAGAAAGTGAGAAAACAAGGGAATAAATAAAGAAAGTAGAATTAAGCTTATTCAGGATGAAACAAAATCCCTACTGATCTGAACCCGGGACAAGGCGGTGGATAGAGAGGACAGGCGGTTTCAAGGAGTCAGGGCATGACTGGCCCTCTGCAACATCAGGAGTTTTCCAAATGAGTCCAGCAGCACAGAAAAACTCTGTTTGGTAGTCTTGCCATAGACTGGCCTGCCAGCTGCAGTGTGCGTGTGTGGCAGGGTCATAAATTCATCATAAACCACGAGTCCATCTTTCCTCCTCAATCTGTTTGACTTTTCTGCATTCAAACTTTCACAGACTGAAGCCTGGTTTGTGCATAAACTAACAATATTGTACCTGATGTTACGCGCTGAATTCAAAGCACAGTGAATTACAGGTTGCTCATGTTACACACATGAAAGCCTTGTCAAAATCTAATGCTAAAAGAGATGCTTTGGTTATAATTGTACTTTGAGATAATATTTTTAAAGGGGTTGAGTATATTCTTTAAAAAAACCTGCATAAATTGATTTTTTTAATGGGTAATATGGCTCACTTGTTTTTGCAAACACTTCTCCACATTAGGGATGCAACTAACGGTTACATTCATTACTGATTATTCTGCAAATTATGTCCAAGATTAATCAGAAATTTTTTAGCTTATTAAATGTTAAAAAAAAGATAAATACTCATTGGAGTTTTATAGAGCCAGGCTTGGTACTTTAATTGTGCTTTTTTCATCTAACTGACTAAAACATCTTCATCTGGTGAATCTTTAACTGCTGCCATAACCGACAAAGAAATGCAAAAAGTCCAGAAGAAGCCAGAATCATAAAATTAACATTTTGGCTTGAAAAATGTCAGACTGACTCATTCATTATTAAAGTAGTCGGGAATTAATCAATAAATTGGTGCAGCTCTACCTTTAATATCTAGCATGGGGCAACAATAGCAATCATTTAAAGCCTAAATGATAAATGTAAATGTAAGTCAAATGTTCAATGGCTGTTTAGCTGCTAAATGCTCTGCTGTGTTCACCAGCTAGCCACTAACACTGCCTGTCAGTTGCTGAGCAGGTTGTGTGTCTGCTGCTGATTAGACTGGGAGTGGTGAGTCCAGTAATGGTTTGTTTTTTTTATGTTTAAACATTGTGAAAATGGGGTCCTTCCATAAACTAGGTTTATAATTCTTGAATGCACTATTGGATAAGATATAAGTAAAGATTTCCCTTCATAGTGAATCTGTTGTTTCACTTCGAAGTGTTTTTTTGTATTGTGGACTCTTCATATCTGTAGTGCATGTGGTTAATGTAGTGTTTGCTGTGCACACACTCATTGCATTTGAATGTGTAATATTTTGCTGGATCTAGCAGCAAAAAATGCAGAATGCACCAGACTAAATATCTCTCCATTTACCTTCCCTTTCCAAGCATTCAGGAGAAACTTTAGTGACTGCTAAACTCTTGAAAACACAAGAGGGCCTGCCTATAGAGCCAGTATTTGGTTGGACCTTTCTGGCCTACATTAGACAAAATGCTGTTTAACACTGCGACCTCCATAGAAAATAACACATTTCCTCTGTAGATGTAAAAGGTTAATGCTACATAAAATGTTACATACTTATGAATATTATATTCCACTTTTGCTAAGAGATCCCCCTCAATTTCTCACAGTAGACAAAGTGCACAGTTCCATGTACACACACTAATATCATCCAACAACTTCATTTGATGCAATAATGTCTTGGTGTGTATAAACATGATTTAAAAACTATTATGACTATTATTCAAAAGAGTGTGATGACTGGATTAGAGATTCTCTTTTTTTGAAGACTGCAAATTCCAGCTGTGAGATTCATTAAGTCCCCCATCATTTTCCACTGCTTTGTGTGTAAAATCACCATAAATTCGTATTTCATTGAGCTAAC
Organism: Acanthurus lineatus; assembly: GCA_029814665.1. Classification (NCBI taxonomy): domain Eukaryota; kingdom Metazoa; phylum Chordata; class Actinopteri; order Acanthuriformes; family Acanthuridae; genus Acanthurus; species Acanthurus lineatus. Next base: position 7,594,931 of record JAPZDV010000026.1, read on the forward strand.
ACAACATGCAGGTGCATAGCCTGATTTAAAATGTGTGTTTTTCATCTCTCACACACTTTACAATAACCAAGCACATTGCGGAGCGCTGCATAACATACATCCCTTAATCAGTCCTGAGGCTTGCAGAGCAGCGTTGTCAGTGTTGTATATGTTAGTATTTATGCGCACATACACTATATGTATGTGACAATTCATGAGGGCCCGCATAAATGTGTGTTTGCAGGCATCCATATGCACGCACGCACGTGGCCATGCGGGCCTAGGAGCAGGTAATTACTGCACTGTGGTGAAACATCATTATTCACTCATCTGCCCACTAGCACCATCTGTCCTGCTGAGCACCACCTCATACACAATCTGCACCACACCAAGGACAACTCCACCCACACACACACCATCCATCTCTTGAAGCACTGGCTTATAGGACAACGCTCATCACTTCACCTTTCTCTTCATGTATACTCCATCACTCTCCTTTCTTTTTTTTAACCGTATACTGTCTTTTCTCTTCTACGCATGATGCTAGCAGGTTATTCTGTTGCTCATTAAGTAATTGGATTCTGGGCTGTTTTCGCAGAGTTTCATGTATCACTCTGATATATCAAGAAGTAAAAGCCATATTTCATGTTGCAGTTTCACCTTTTAGCGTGCATTAGTCCAGATGAGATCGGGAGCTTGTAAATTGGCAACGATGCATCCCAGCTGCTGTTGGTTGACTGCAAATAACTTCACATGAAAATATGTGGTTAAAATGATTAGAGAAAAAAAGAAGACAGTAGTGATAAAAAGAGGCAGAAGCAGCACAGTTGGTTAAGACAAAGTGAGGACTCTGACTTCAGGGGCAAAGTGGGCAGAAGAAGAGGGAAAACCACAACTCAAACTCCATGGGATACTCTCACATGTATGGAAAATTTGCTGGCTCCAATTAAAACCGTGAGATGACTAAATCTATCCTAATGATGTGTCTTATTATGAGTGTCCATTACTCTCCACTTGCTCCCCATGCACTAGAGGAAAAAAAAAGGAGCTTTAATAGCAATTTGCTGTAATGCACCATGCCATAATTCTGAGTCTGTCTACTGGCTGCATCGATGCCCACTGCAATTGCCATTTTACTCATAGCTGATGGATTAGAACATAAAGTAACAAGAGAGGAACAATCATGTCAAGGAGATGGATGGATGGGCTCAAAGGAGTGTGTGTCTGCATGTGTGTGGGTGTATGTGTGTGTGTGTGTAGTTGTGTTGGGCTATCATAAGGGTTGGATAGATAAAGGCAGAGGGCATCAAGCTGCAGATTTGGATTGCTTCTGGGAATTTGTCCTATTTACCGACATTCCTGGCCCAGTGTTATTCTGATATACAATTTGATGGAACAAATAGCACTCAAATACACACTAACACACACACACACACACGCACACAGACACAAAGAAACCCTTCAACATCAAAAAGAAGTTCTAACTCAAACAGACTTCATAATTTTCCAATTAATCTTGTCATTTTTCAAAGCCAGTGTGGTCAGATAGATCAAGGAGATGACATTTTTCGAGACTGCGTTTCATAGGTATTCAACTGTCTCGCCCTCTTTCTATCTCAAAGCCTTGAACTAAAGGCTAGACTGAAGCAGAGCTTTTAAGTTGCTTCCCTGTCAAATAAATTTGATTACCAAGGCCTCCCTGCTTTGCTGTTTTCCCGAGGTCAGAAGTGAAAAAAAAACCACGAGGAGGGGGGAGGGAGTCGATGCAGTCATAAAATGCCACGCATTCAAGCATCAAGGCCTTATAAGACGCAATATTCAGTATTTTTCAGTATACTCAAGCTGCACAAAGCATTGATAATAAGACAGCTATGCAGAGGCCCATTCATCACTGCCATAGATTATAAACCACAGTTGCAGTTTAAGAAGAAAAGACCCTGAAGCCTTAAAGAACATCACAGTGACTCAATTACTATCCTTCCTTTCAATAAGCTTTAAATATTCTGCCTCAAAAGTCTGCAGCGCTCTATTAGATTTCATCACAGTGCAGGCAGTATCGTTTTGCAAATTCTAACCAAACGATCTACAGGTTTTTCTGGATTGCATCTGGACTGACATCCAGCCTGTCGATCCCTACTGTGTCCTGACGCACCCAGACGATTAATGCTGCTTTAAAATCTACAGCTAGGTAAATAAATAAGAGGCCAGGGTAAATTAAAACTCTCATGCAATTACGCCACCACTTCCAGTTAACCCCCTGGCAATTAACAAGCTGTCAGCTGGGATGGATAGGAGTGTTCATGGCAGCGCGGGAATGTGTGTTTGGGAGCTCACGCGCATGTTTATGTGAGTGTGTGCGTATCCAGCTGGCCATATAACACCCCACTGCTGATGCAAACTCAATACGCTTAATTAAACTGCGCAGAAACTCTATCGGCATACTGAGGAGACACAGCGGGGAGCCGCCACGAGTAAAAGGTGCTCCTACTGGGTCAAAGGTCATGAATTTAACTGTGTGGATACATTAATAAGAATGTCTGACAGCAGCCTGATAGAAATGCACCATGAATGGGATCAGTGCACCCTTTGGAATGACATGAAAAAGATTGAATGGAACAAAGAAAGAAATAATCATGAGTGCAGATTCAACTACAGCCAAGGATGAGTTAGAATCATAGAGTACCGCTGATGCTACGGCAACAGTCTTTTGCTATACATCAAAGGCTGCAGCTATTTGGCTGGAGAAAGGGAGAGAATGAGAGAAAAGAGAGTGAAATAAAGAGAGAGGGGAGCTGAGAACAAGGTCTTGGCTTGGTTTCAGACACCCTGCAGTTTTTTGTGTGTGTGTGGCTGTCTGTGTATGTGTGTGTGTGTGTGTGTGTCTGTGTGTGCGTATACACCCATCCCTGGGGCCTAGCTTTAAGGACCCATTAAAAGCCAGATACGAGCCAGGCTGACCTCCTTGCACTCCTAACGATTTTTGATGTCAGTGGAAAAAAGCAAAACATATCATCCCCCCTCACAGCCATATTGCTATCATAGCACTTTAATGAAAAAGAATGCAGGGCACCGTCCCAAAGGTCCCAGATGGATAGAAAGGTTAAAATCTAGAGTTTAGGGGGGAATTAGAGGGAGGGACAGGCTCACAGGACAGGGATGATGACATAAGACAACATCAGCTTCCTCAGGGAAGTGCTAGACAATATTTGACCTCCTCAGGCCAATGTTAAACACTGTCCAAACCAATGTCAAATGCCATTCAACACACATGCACCTACTGGCTGTATGTACACACATTCACATGCAATCAATCTCGAGAACAGCCATGCGGGAGGAGCAGATCAATCATGAATCAAGTGCAAGCACAAGCTATTTGCAAAAGTTCCTTCCGCGAGTAAGGTAGGCAAACACACAAAGTATGCCCTCTTTTATAACATGCACGCACACACACACACACACACACACACACACACACCCACACACAAACACACATCCTCTGAACCCAGTATCCCGTCCAATCAAAGCAAAGCTAATTACTGTGTTTCAGTGGTGTTATTCCAGCGTGGAAGCAGCTCGCCTGTTGATGGCATCTAGGCTTAAATTACTGCTTTAATTACTGATGCTAATGTTTTCCCTGCTATTAAACATTTATGCAAAGTGGCATCCGGAGATGTTCAATCCTTATCTTCACAGATCCCCAGGGGCTGAGGGGCTAGAGAGGAGTGGCAGAGAGGCCAGGGACTGGGGTGGGAAAGTGCCATCGCTGCAGTTCCTCCCATGCTTCCACGGTGGTTTGTTGTAAAACACCAGCACTGGCCTTTGGCTTCAGGCCCAGGGAGAGAAACAGTACTTCACTACTGCTGGAAGAAGTGTGCTCCTTTGCAAGCATATATAAATATATATGCCCTCTGTGGTTCCAAGGGAATTAGACACACAGGGTGGGAGAGCAGAAAGGTTCTGTGAGGTGTTGGCTTCAGCTGAGGGCAGAAAGATAAAGGGCACAGACAAAATGTGAGGTGGGAGGTGGAAGAGAAGAGGTATAATACTCGGACTTACTGTGCATTACATTGGTGGAAAGAAGTCATGTGAGATGAACTGAAAGAAAATGAAAGAGGAGAGACGGACAAAAGCGCACAGAGATAGTGAGAGAAACAAAGGCATAATTATGGTAAGCCTGCTTTAGCACAGTAAATGCTAATCAGAGTTTTTACAGACAACTTATCTTGGCCGTAGGTCTCCTGTAGTGATACTTTGGCTAAATCAATAACACTGGGATTCAATTACTGTCCCCCACTGCTCACTTCACTCATCCTCCTCCCTCTTTTTCACTCCATCTCTGCATAAGGAATGCAGCCAATTAATTTATCAGGGTGACATTGTGGCTCAGTGAGAACACCAAGTAAGCCATCCACGTGGAGTGCTGTGGCAAGTTTGACAAACTTGATAAATTCATGCAGGCACTTCAATTCTCCAGATATCTTGTTTGCAGAATATTTGTTTCTCTTACTCCTTCCTGTGAAACAAAACACAAAAATCCACCCAATGCTGTCTTGCTGTAAATAAAATATGAAAAATCCCCAGGACAAACCACTTGCAGGGATGTCTGTACAAAAGCATTGACATAAACTACTTAGAACAACAAACGCTCTGAGTTCACCAGTGTCCTCACAATAACCCCTCGATTGTTTCGTTTTTATTTGGATGAATTTGAGGAAAAAATTCACTTGTTTTTTCTAAAGTTCTTGTCCATGGTGTCTGTAGTCCTTGGTGTGTATCTGTTTATGATGCAGATATCTCTTTGCTTTCAAAGGGTGTGTGTGTGTAGGAGGATTTTCATTCTAGTCATATTCCTGTAAATAAATACCATATAGAGTAGATAATTTACAGACAGATAGACAAACAAAACAACGGCATACACAGATATATGTGCAGCTTTGCAATTTTTACCCTGCTAAGGACTTGTTTTATAAGGATGTCAGTGTGTCCACCACTGAAATATCCAGCACATCATGTCCCCCTCAGTATAATCTATAACGACTCTGATTGTATCCAAGCCTGTTATATTGCACCATCATCTGGTCAAAATCTTAATTTGTCCAATAGCCTCTTGTTTGTGACCAAATACATGCAAAACTAATGGCATTCCTATCAGTCTTGACTGTCCTTTACAGCTGATTTAGCACACCTCTAGAGTTAAGTGCTAACAAGCCCGATGTTAGCATACTAACAGCCAAACTAAGATGGTGAACATGCTAAACATTTCACCCGCTGCATGTCAACATGTTACCATGGAGACTTTTGAGAATTTAGCTTAAAAAACATTGACTTATTTACTGCAGCAAATCTGCAGTGTGCTACATATATTTAGCTCACGTTTGCCAGTCAAGTTTCATGATGGCTCTTGTTTTTTGATAAAGAATTATATGGCAAATGTTGCTCAAAACAACTTAGTGAAGCAACAATTTTAGGTGATGACTTAATCAGGGTAATTTTAGCAAAAAGCCTTGACTGACTTTGGGTGGTTTAGGAATAAATCGTTCATGATAAAGTTAGCCTTGTGTGTAATTTAGGTGCACTGAGAATGCAAGAAGTTTGTGTTGTTTTGCAGATGCCAGTCACCAGTTGATGTCGTACAGTCATTTCATACTTATGATGCCATCATACACACAGTGGCTGCAGCCAGAGCAAACTTCCCTTATATAGGTAGACAGAGAAATTGTCACCAACTCTGTGCTGGAATATGCCATATTTAAGGAAAAAAGTTAAAAAGAATCTGCAAAGGGAAAAAAAGTTTTAAAGTACTTAAACAAACTATTCACATGTTAACAAGCTACTGAAATACTCACTTACAGAGATCTGATTTAGGGGAGTGTGACATTTGAATGCCAAGAGAGCTATGATGCTTAAGCCACAGAAAGTTTAAGAATAAGAGCATCATCTTAACTGTAGAAACTGAACTGCAACTCCTGCTGTGAGCAGAAGCCTTCCACTTGCCCCCACATGCCACACCCACTAACTGCCTGCACACAGAGAGAGAGGAGAGGGAGAAACCCCGGAGCTGCTAGCAGAAGAGCTGTGGACTGCATAACTCTAGGCGGCATGCATGGGGATGAATTACAAATATGAAATATATTTGAATATATTTTTATTACTTCCCTGTTGATCTGATTAAGTCGCTTTATATGCCGCTAGTTGCTTTTGAGAGATAAATTTGCCAACACACAAAAGACTCAAATGACTACTAGTTCCACACCCATCACCACAAGCTTCAAATACTCAGAGGAAACTGCCATACTTGCACTGCTCAATGACAATAACTTTGTCACAGGGTGTCAAAACTAAATTTCTTATTTTGCACAATGGTGTACTGTTAACTACCTGCATCCGAACATGGACAAAACAAATAACCGTTCATTAGCACATCCAACGCACGCCACACTGGACTGAATCTCATCACACTGCAGACAATAAACTCAGTTTTAATCAACGTTTCACTTCCATCCATAAACAATCCCAGCAAAGACTCCATGTTATCTGTAACTCAGAGCACTGTCTGTCACCCCCACCTCCTGTTGTTGCTTCACAAAAACATAATTCAACCCATCCTGTTATACTGTTCCCTCTGCTTCTTCACAACAATGACAATCTTCCACAAAAACAAACTTACCAGAATCACAGATACTGCCTCTAAAATCATCAGCCTTCCCACACACAAACTCTCAGACATGAACGACAGTGCCATAACACGCCTCGCACTCACAATGAGCACTCACAATAGCAAATGACACTGATCACCCCCTCAGTCGTCCCTTCACATTGCTGCCATCTGGACAGAGATACAGGACTTTGAAATAGAGAAGAGTTTGCACTGCAGGAGTTTTGTTCCCTGTCTTATTGCAGCAATGAATACAACAGCCTCGCTCACACTGCTGTTTGCCAGGATGTATGAATGTATTTATGGAGACCCCATGTATTGTCTTATGTTATTTTATGCTGCTGTGTTTATATTTGTGTGCTTCTGGATTGCACCGGCTGTGGAAACAAATATTTCTTTTGGACAACAAAGTCGCCCAGTAAAATCAAAAGAGGGCCTGAAAAGTCATTATTTCCAGCGAGAATGTCGAGAAATTGAAGGTCCAAGGGGAGCAGAAACACCTGAGCTGCAGGTGCGTAACAGAGGGGTGGGTGGAGATAGAGGCGGAGACTATTTGTACATCCATAGATCTGTGCATGGTAACAGAAGGCAAAGGTGTATGATTACATCTAAGCCTTTTTAAAGGGATAGTTTACATCCAATCAAAAATACACTTTTACATTTCTTTTTATCAAATACAGTGAAAATTTATGACACTCAACTTGTGGTGCTTAAAGCATCGGAAAAAGAGAGTACATTCAGTAACTCAACAGCAGCGTTTCTCTCTTCAAATCATGAACCAGTTGTTCAAGATAATCCACAGGCCTTGTTCTCTCACAAGGTTTCATGTAAAAACTATTTTCTTTCTGTTGAACTACACCCACAAACAGTTTCTCCAGGCAGAAAAAAGCCTGCATCTACTAATGGATAACAGGTTCCTGTTCTTAACAGTGCAGAATGTGAGCCTTAATGGAGTCCTCGTTGGCTGAACTCTGATGTTAGCTAGCATAGTTAGCTTAGTTAGCTAGTCTCTTAACCACGAGTGGATGCAGTCCAATGGTCCAATTAATGCAAATGAAGCACGGTGAATATGCCCTTCACTTTCTGTCAGATCACACTTTGTCTTATTTTAACCAAGTTTTTATTTTCTTATTAGTGTCATTTCCCCATTTATTAACCATACAGGTTGCATGTGGGTGCACAAAATGTCACTGAAAGCATCACTAAGCAAAATAAAGCCTGGCAGAGCTCATTACATCCTTGCATGTTTATTAGCACATGCACCACTGTATCTTTCTTTTCAGCCAAGGCTTATCCATGTAACAGCTCCACTCACTGGCATAATTTTGATGTGCAACAATAAATTAGTAGCCCTTAATTTAAATCTATCAGGCAACAGTGCTTTATTTAACTAACTAGGCTACATATTGAGAATAGCTGTGGGGATAACATTAATGCATTTAATGTTCCCTTCAGTGTGATGTTAAATTTTGACATAAGCATTCAGGATTTGTTACCTTAATTAGGAGTCCCACCGTATAATTATCAAATCACTTAAATATACCGTTTTCAATAGTGTTTTATCCCACTCACTACAGCAAGCACTAAGACAGATACATGCTAAGAAATCCCTCAGATTCCTCAATCATCCTCTTCATCACCTCCCCTGAGCCTCCACTAATGTTTCTTCTCTGCCCAAGGAGCTGGGTTCCTTATGTCTTGTTGCTTGTTGTTTCTCAATTGAAAAGGTGGTTTCATTTTCTGGAACATATCCTCACATCACTCTGTGTGCACATTTACAATGACATGAGCACAAATGTGTGCTATATGGTAGGATGATAGATAATAGAATTCCACTTTGTGTGTGAGTGTGTATACATTGAAAGGCTGTATCAGAACAAAAACAGTGAATTGTGCTGACAAGAAAAATCGCTTTTGTGCTGGAATGGAACAAAGTTTGTTTCCACGAGCCTTTGGAACTGCTGAGCGCAGACGAAAAGAGAAGAGGCGTCTCTGCAGAGCCTAAAGCATGCGAGGCCAGCGTCCTTCCTGCCTGTATTCATTCATTTCTTCCCTGAAAAACACACGTGGAGTTACTGTGACAAAACAAGGGAGTCCAGTCCACTTTAGTCCAGTCCTATCTTACGTAGCTTGGCAGAGAATCTACACTCTGCTCAGCTCTGCACAGCTTGGCAAACAAACAGTGTGTTCTGCTCTCTCACTCAGTTTCACCGATGCTGGGTCAGAATAAAATATGCTTTCGTTAGATGAGTTTGGTTTGTGTATATGAGCAAGAATTTCTGTTTTCTATAGTGACTCTCTGTTCTTGTCAGCTGCTTGTGGTTGTAGCTGATTATGAGTGCAGACGTCTGTGTGTGTGTGTGTGGGCAGAAGAAAACATGTTTGAAGCAAGACTATTAAGAATCGTGGTTCATCATCACTACCTTCAAAATCTGTCACTTCTGTTTTCTTTATTAGATTTTACTTGTGCTGCTGTTCCACTGACAACAACATCAATTACCCCCCAGGTAAGATTAAATTGGATTGTGCTGTGATATTGCATTAGATACTCGTGTTATTTCATGGGGTGCCATTAAATGACTGGTGATCCTCCACAGTGCTCAGTTAACCACTTTTGAGTCTGCACGGACACTCAAGTCTGGTCACTTGAGAAGTGGATCACTGAGAAAAGGAGGGGAGAGAGAAAGAAATAACTTACGCCAGTGGTACATGATCAGAATATTTCTGTCCCTTCCTGTCAACTGATTCTAAGTGAACCAATGAGGTTGCTTTCTAATGAATCCATTTGCATCCATGAGCTGTAGAGGCTTTCCTTTGTCCATGGATTCCCTTATTACTATGCACCATAGCAAAGTACACCGAATCCCAAGTCAGTGGATGTCCTACTGTAAGGAGGTATATTGTAAGAAATCAGGCTTGTGAAGAGTGAGAAAGGGAAAAGAGGAATATTAAGTGTTTTTTTTTTTATCTGTGAGGAGTATGGCAAGTTAGTGTGAAAAATAATTATTCACAAAGGCCCCTGTGCACCAGCCTCTTCTAAATCCTTCCACCGGTACTCATTACCTCTCAGCTGCAGACAATATAGACGCACTCACAATGTATGCACGGCTGTGTTTGTATTCATCATATATTTCTGAGCATGGCACTTTGATTTCCCCCTGTTATTCTCTGGAGTTGTGTTTTCAAAAGGAGTTGAGTCATCCTCTCAGGAGAGCTCAAAAGTTCACCAAAACATCCCCAAATAAAGGAGCTCGAGTCGGGGAAGGCTGTTTAAGTACAAACACGATAACAGGGGCACCACAGGTGCAATAGAGGCAACTTAGAGCAAAACTGTTTTCAAATTTCAGTACACGCATGGTTCTATTAGAGGATAAGAGCTGTTTTTCTAGAGATGTTTTTCCACACACAATGTTCATCAAAATGTTAGATCCATTTCACATGACATTTTTTGCTCAGTGCAACCACCTACACAGCTATACAGTGTCAAGCTATCAAGCTATACAGCCTGGTAGAGTGGTGTAGATAGAGTCAAGTCTGCCCTCCCCCACCCCTCCCACCCCTTCTTCCCCCCTCCTCCCCATTCAGAAGTTATAAAACTGACCTTAACTAATGATTTCTGCTAACCTCTAGTAAATGTCACCAGGGGAATGGACCTATTTTAGTGGCAGCTGGATCCATATGTGTGACAAATGTCAGGAAAGGTACAAAAGTAGGGTGTATGTGTATATGTGTGCAAGTGCAGGCATGTGTGTATTTGTGTGTGTGTGTATGTGTGCTCTGCCAGACAGTGACCTCCTGCAGCCCTGAGCTGAAAATGCATCTTCAGCAGAACCGCAGGAGCAGCGTGAGTAGCCGAGTCTGCAGAATGCTCATAGTTTACACACACGTAGGGGCTCAAGATTTAGAGCATTAAATAACACACACACACACACACACTTGCAAGGCAGGCAGACACATGCTCCTCTGCGTGCACACACCCAGTACACATAGATATTGTTAAGGGGCATGTGTTTTACACTTTCTCAGCAATATTTATCTCTGCTTTATATCAGGTGATAAAGCCCCCTGATATAACTCAAAGGGGCAGACAGTAGGACAGCATGTAAATGCAGCTATGAAAATGAAAACTGGGCTTCTGCAGAATTTCAACTGCCCCCAAAAGAATCGAGGTGCTCTGCCGCAAGGAGATATATAACTACCGCTCTTCTGAGTCAGCCTCTGCCAGCTCGGTTATGGAAAATGCATGCAAATGGGCACAGTTATTGGAGGCTCTTAAAAAAAAGAGTGCTAATTGAGTATTAACACTTTAGACAACTGCGTTGACTCATCATTTTGACTTTGATTATGGCAAATGTAACGATGCATATGTGCTTAATGCAGATTCATCCAATATCCTGCATAATTTCAATGGTTTAGGTAGCTATTAAACCTTTTAAATCTTAGTTGTTGTGTCTCAACGGGACAATAAAGGTCACAGCATTTTGGTATGGACATGGCAACATGACTGACTCTCGACTTTGGCCATCTGCATGCAGCTCGTGAGGTTAGGGTGCAGCTGTCTCGAGGACTCTGTGTTTGTTTCCTACTTTGCCAACTGGAAAATGTAAAATCATGCAGCCGATGAGCTCATAAAGTCCCGCTCCCACAGGTGTTCCATAAAGTTGTTGTTGCAGAGCCTGAGTGTTTTATACTAGGAAGTAACCTTCCATCAAGACACTAACAGTCCCGCTGAGATTCACAAGGACGAGTAGGTCACCAGAGGAGCCAATAAACGTTGTCTTATCTTCAGGTGAATGCTCAAATAAAATGTGCTCAGTTGCATAGATTTTGTGATTTCACGTGGTCATGACCTGTATGTTTACACCTTTAAAACTTGGCTCATATCCCTGATCAGTTATAAGGTCTTATATTAAACTACCCAATTATCTGAGTAGATTATGAGTGGTTTTGTAATGTATCTGCCTTTCAGTATGACCTCTGGCTACTTGGTTTACTAAATCAACTACACGGTCACATGATCGCACAGCCCGGTAGAGCTTATCAAGCACATTTAATGCACAGACCAGCAGGAGGTGAAACCAGCAGAATCAGTCTTCTCCGTCCAACACCTTCTGACCTGCTGTCTACATAATGAGAGCAGAATGAGGTAAGAAGACAGTTTTAACAGCAGGAGCCGGCCCTGTCATGTTTATGGTGAGCACATGACATCACCGGCTTTATTTAGATTAATTCAACACCATCAGTCACAGTTATAAGGGGAGGAATGTGACACTCACCTTAAATCCTGATTTTAATTAAAGGCTAGAGAGGGAACCTAACGGACAGGAAGGAAAGGAGACCCCAGCAAGAGATGAAGGCTAGAGACTGAAAGGACACTGTATTCATTTTACATCTGCAAAAAAATAGAGAAAAGTTCAAAACCAACAATACATGATACATAATTAAGCTATTTCCCATCCTCACTATTCTCTGTGTGTGTCTATCTGATCACAGAATAAAGTTTTACTGTCACTTTTTACTAAAACAACTGCAGACTTGTAGTTTTTAGCAGTGCTGTACTTAAAGTAGATAATCAATATCTCCTTAGTAAAAACCTCAACAATTATTATCATCTGACTCTGCACTTCAGCTCTATGTGCATTTTAGTGCTGTTAAACTAGTTTTTTTTGGGTGTAACAACATTGCTGTTAGGGGTTCAAGTCTCCACACCACTATGTTTTCAGAAGCAGAGGTGACTTTTCAAAATGCTGCTGACTTTGTTGTCGTGTGAAAACTACACTGTAGCATTGTATTTTGAAAGAGTGGAAACAGACACAGAGACTTTTTGAAACAGTTGTGACGTGAATGGGTCTCCCTCATTCATCACGTTCACATCATTTGACCCTTTTCGAAAAAGAAAACATACAGCTTGTGTATATCTCTCAGCCTGGACTACCAGCAGTTAATTTAACATGAGAAATAAAAATAAAAGCACTGCTGACCTTGTTGTCTATGCTAACAGTCTCACTGGCACACACATACCCAGTGTGCATGCAACCCTTGACCCCAACCCTCATCATATGATATTTGTTTCTTAGGCTTGTAGGTCTGGATGGAGATCATTTCTAAAACTAAAATGCTCATCTGAAAGGAGAATTTTATGAAAACCAAAGCATCTTGCTTGAGATGTAGCCTCAGCCTCACCGCACTCACCAAGCCTGTTTCCAACTGCAGTAGGCAGTTGCTTTTAGTAAAAAAGATCTAAAAAACCCACATCAAACAGTTATAGTTAGCAACTAGCAGGTGAACATGGTCAGTTTAGCATCCAAAGAGTCAGACATTTCCCCGAGGAGTGGGTGTAAACAGAAATAAAGCTAAAAGACGACTGAAAAATTGACTTAAATTTGACTCATGAATTAAAATGATGCTCACCATCTGCTCACCATTGTGTAAATAGTAAACAGTTTGCAAATGTAATTCATAAAGATGAGAATATAACAATGTTGTCTTTACGCTTGTTGCGCTGACCCTTAATGGCTAAAAAACAATGAAGGTAGGCTTAAACGGCAAAACATAATGCATTTGATATTTATGGTAATAAATATTTTGTGATCTAAATTATATCAGGCTTTGTCATCGCACAGAAAAAGTGTAATTAGAATAAAATCATCATTGGTGTCTTTGAAATTAGATTTTTTGACAATAACAAATTAATGCCGACCTTGTCCTTTAAACTGACTTTCATCCAGAGTCATTGCATTCAAAGTTTGCATTCAAAGTTCAAATTCAAAAAGAAATATGTCCTTGGTTCACTTTTAGAATGCTGCTATTAAACCATTCAATTACCAAACGCTAAAGTTTTAATGTTTCCCCCTCCAATGATATGAAAGTAGGTCCCTCATAAATGGATATATGCTGCAGGAGGGATCCATCTCCTGCAGAAAATGGCCTCGTATTCTTTAATTCATCTGTCACACTAATTGTCTACCAAGACAGCCAGAAGCATAAAGCATCAAACAATGTTGTCCCGGCACAACATTAGTTTGGCAAGTCCAACAGAGAAAGTAAAAAGAAAGTCACACTTTACACTGATAGCAATATCAATTCTGTCCTTCCCAAATTTTTACAGCCCGGTGATAAAACAACATGTGCAGCAACTGTAATCTCTAGCAAATGAGCTTTAAGATGAAAAGCAAGAAGAAAAAAAAAAGGGAAAATATTAGTGGCTCAATCATCAGTTTTAGAGTGAAAGCACATTTTATAACGTCTGAAGACAAATGTGTTTGTACCAAACTAGTTAAGCCTCCGCACAAGATGAAGACTCCCTCTTTTATTTTGAAGGCAGCTATTATATCACAAAAAACTTGCATCCATTTTTTGCCTTTCAAAAAGACCAAAGTGCCAAAATGATATGTTTTGTTTCCCTCAGCTGATGAGTCCTTCATCCGAGTGCTACTTTAGCATCCACACTGTCCTGCAAAAATTCACACACACACAAATTGCATCTAGAAAATTACATCACTTCCCTGCCGTTGTCTGAAAATTACATCTGTCCCTCACCATTCCACCAATCACTCCCCAGGTCTCCTTTTCTCCCCCTCTCTCTCGCCTTGCCTCACTATTTTAGGCTTTTCCCTCCACTTTAACTCGGCCCTAAATTGCCAGGCCTGAATTGCCCTATGAACAGCGTGGGGTGGACAGGCCGGCAGGAGGTGTGTGTGAATGTGTGAGTCTCTGTGTTATCACCATCTCTTTTCATTTTCCTCTCCAAGTGGTGCTGTCAGGAGCCAAACAAGATATCACTCTCTGCCCGCCCCCCGACAGGGAGTCACAACATAACATCAAGGAAATGGAATCAAAGAATAAAGACAAAGGTAAACAAAATGGTTGCCTTCTAGACTCCAGCACCTCTACCAAACCCAACTAATCCCATGATACTCTTTGTTCCTTAATCCCATCAGCCACTGAGGCCCTGCATGGCTCTCTGGGTGCAGATAATGGCGCCATGCCGTGTGTCTTGATGAAGTTCAGGACCTTATTAAAGAGAATTCGTACGCATGTGTAAATGCAGACGCACTCACAGGAGAAAAAAGTGCCTCATGATCCCAGTTTGATGCTGTGGAGGTTTAACCTTTCTCCACACGACTCTGTAATCGTACATTTCCAATTTTGCCAGTATTGACAACAAAAACTTTCACATCACAGCTTGGTTTTTCACACTGTGTCCCTGGATGTTGTGTTCAGCTCAAACAACCTGCATCCTCTCCGTTTCAAGGTAACTTTCTAAAGATGACAACCTCTGACTTTTTACTGTTGTGGCAGATTTTTATGGCTTAAATAAACCAGCGGCCAAGGAGAGATGTGACCATCACTGAGCCAGCGCTGTGAATCAGTGTGTTTAATATATCGTGTCATGTTGCAAAAGCAGCCTCACACTACATAAACAGCCACAAGCATTAAATGCACCACTGCCTTGTGTTTTAATAACTCCATCAACTGTAAATCTATCTGAGAGGTGAATCAGGTGCAGCACTTCCCCAATTATAAAGCATGTCATCTTATTCGGTGCAGTGTGTCAGGGTTTGGGAGGCTGGGTCATAAAAGTGTGTGATTTAAGCTCATTGTCACAGCCATCAAAGTTGTGAGATTCTGGGCTTGTAACAGCATCCATTCAGCAACAAATTAGGGCCTAATGACGCACAAGCAGATTCACAAAGCAAGTCTCGTCTCACTTGGGAGCTGACACAGAAAGAGTGCATTTTGAGTGAATAACCATTGTCCAGCACAAAGGATATGCCTGCATTCATTGTTTTTTGATGAAGAATCGCCTAAAATGGGCAAGCTGATGCATTTAATGAACATCGAGCCATAGACAGACACAGTCTCCTCTGCCCTGTTCCATAAAGCTGTAAAAGCCATTGCAATTAAAGCATTATAGGTTTGTTACAGAGGCAGCATGTGTATTTTGGGAACAATGGTTTTGGAGATCTCCAAGTGCTACCAGGAGGTTACAAAATCAGATGCTTTTTTAGTGTAGCAAACAGCTTGAATGATGCAATTTCATGCTCAGAGTAAATAAAAACGTGTCTGAAATCAGCAACACCGTCTACTAATGTTTCTGTCTTGGCATCTCGCAGGCCATTTTCAGATGACGGTCTCCGTACAACATCCCTGGAATAGTAAAAGCAGTTGAACAAGCTCTTCTGCTCTACTCCATGTTTATAGGCACACAAATAGTCTGGTGCCCGAGTGATCACATAAAAGTCCAGACACATTTGTGATGACCTCCAGAGGATTCTGGTCATGCATTCAAATATAACATCCTTTCATCCTCGCGGCTCTTTGCAAACTTAGAAATATGCACATACACACACATAAACACACACACAACCAGATATGTCGAAGCACGTGCCGTCCTGCAGCTGTCCAAGGCAGCATCCATCTCTGTGGCTCAGCATGCAGAGGTTACTTTAGGGGCAACCTGCTCATTACTCCAAGTGTTGTTAGCCAAAGTACACACGCACCAATTCATCAGCGCACACCAATTTGTCAGAGCCGCTCACTTCTGCTTGTTAGCAGAGTACTTCAAGTCTGAGAGTTTGTTACCTCTAGTGTGTGCGCCAGCCTGCTTTACATGCATGTGTAAGCGTGTGAGTGTGCATGCATTCAGTGCCTCCCTGAGTATTTGTATTTTATTGCATGTACGGCGAGGGAAAAAAAAAAAAACACAGATCCATATGCTTGTGTGGGTGCACTTTAAGTCTGCAGCCCGGTGCTTTTGCTTTTGTCCATCTGAAATTCTGTCTGTCTCTGCCTGGCCATTTTTAGAGGACCCACCATCTCCCCGCAGCAGACGATGCGTGTGCACACGTGCAGACTGCCTAATCTGTTGCTGCAGAGCTATGGCTGGGGGACTGCAGAGGATATCCTTTATCAGACTGATTAGGAGGGGAGGAGAGGAGCGATGGACTGAGGGAGGGAGAGAAGCAGGATAGGAGGGGTACGGAGCCTTCTCAGGTAAACACACCCCAGGCGCTGTTCGATCCCAACATTTAAACACACGCGTGCTCACAGCCACAATCCAATTATTCACCACGAAATGCTCCTTTCAACAAGCTCTAACACCATTTAAGAGGTCTCTTCACCCAAAGGATCCCTTTTAATAAAGAGCAGCAAACAAGTGTTGACCAAAAGGCAGCAAACCATTGCACTGCGCTTTTTCTTTTAACTACTTAATTAATCAAGTACTTTGGCTGTAATGACCTGAAGTTCATTCTTCAAAGTAACTATTTAAAAGCAAACGTGTAAAATAGTAGAGTAGCTTAGGAAGAATAGAAAGAGACCTCAGGATATCGCAGCAAAAATAACGCTGCAGCTGGGTAGCCCTTCGATTAGTGATCATACAGAGTATATGAAACTGGCTTTTAGTTTCTTAGACTGAACATTCTAATGTTGTAGTCTGAAAAATCGGAATTCATGCAAGCATCCCTTTTGATGTAAAAACAATCCCTTCTTAAACTCTCTCTTTGTTATGTGAATAAATAGCATCCATTGAGATCTAGATTGCTAGCCAGCTCTCATTTACATAAACACTTACTGTTCAATACACAGAGAGCAGAGAACTGGCTAAATTAGATTGACTCTCATGTACCCATCCTATTAAACATTTATTAAACATAGTTAAAGCAGAGATTGGCTCTCATTGTAAGGAAACACAGCTAAATAACCCATACAGAGGAACTAAGAGAGCCATAAAAAAATAAGGATTGCAAGTCTATTTTCTGAAAAGTGGAAGGAATTTAATTCCACCGACCTCTGCTTGCATCACACTTGCTGATATGTTGACAAGTAGTAAATAGCAATAGTGCTTAGACCTCTCCATTTTCCTCTTTTTTTTTCCTTTTTGCTTGCCAACAACTCTCCTGTAAACCATGAAGCTGGGGGCCAGAGGCCAGTCATCGTCTTGTCATTATCTGATGGGAGCAGCGATAACTTCCCTTCTGCTGCCTTGTTGAGGTGGGAAGGGTCAAGAAGTCGTCCTGTGTCAGAAATGGAGAGGAAACTGTAGAGCTCGAGCTGTGCTATATTGATGGCATTGACATATGTAGCAGACTGTGATTTGAATTCACAAATCCTCATTATAGCCTGAGCCTGTCTGAAGACAGCATTATTAACATAGTGAGAAGCACACATGCCCCCATGAATACTAAAGTCCTGTTTGCCTTCGGTGGAGGATTTGCTCCAAAATCGATTAGGAAAATATGTACTCTGCATCAGTAAGAGTTTGAGAACTTGGCATTATTGAAGTTAAGTCAGTGTTTTTCACCTACTCAGCACATTAGCAAAAATGTTAAGCTCAAGGTTAACATATTCATATTGGCCATCTTTTTTGTTAGTCGATGATTTATCACCTTATTTTTTTAAATTAAGTCTATTTTGATCTCCGGCCTGTCAAAGATCATGATTTTACAGCAAATGATGATCTGGAAGGGACTTCCAGAATTTGAGTCAGCAGAGTTACTCATCGCTGTCTAATTTTTTAAAAAAAGGAAAAGAAAAATATCATTATGCATCAGCACACTCATTCTCATGCACACACACACGCACACATAGACACACACACACCCCTGTGATCTCCTGCTTTGGCTTGCCCTTGCTTTTCTCACTGTTTGCAAACAGAGCTGCCCTGGAAGCCTCTGGCTGGCTAATCAGAGTTCCCACACACTGGCCTTTGTAATGCTGCTGCCACAAATACAGTGCAGTATCCAATATTAAAACAGACAATAACTGTTTTGAAACATATTATTTTTAAGATGAGGTCAATACGATATGTTTTATTATTTCATATTGTCTGATTAAGTCTTTTATCCAGGGCTCGAATAAAGTACATATCATAGTGAGGTTCATCATCAGTGCAACATTTGGGGAGAAAGGTTGGGATCAGTTTGATGTTTGATAGCTCTCATATCTGCCCGGTAATGAGGTTAGCTTAACTTAGCAGAGGAGAGTCTAAACAGGTGGAAACAGCTAGCCTGATTCTGTCTGAAGTGAATAAAATCTGCCTGCCACCACCTCTTAAAATCACCAATTAATTACTGCTCCATCCATGCAGAAATCTCTCTGTAGTCTTATTGTCACCATGAAATTAGCAGGCAGCCAGCAGCAAATTCATGAATTCACTACTCTAAGCAAAAAGACAGAACATCACATAACTAGGTCCCTTTGAAAACATAACGTGTTTCTTTAAACTTCAGCTGTGGCACAAATTTAGCAAACAGAAGACAACATGTTAGAGAGCTTTAGAGGTGCTGGCAGGGAGATGTTCCACCACTGGGTAAAGCTAAGCTAGCTGTTTCCCCTGCCTCCAGTGCTAAGCTAAGCTTAGCTGCATGCTTTAGCCTCATATTCAGGCTGTAGCCCAGACATGAGTGTGGTACTGATTTTCTCATCTGAGGAGAAAGCATAGATGCATTTTTCCCCAAACATCTATCTTTAAAGAGTTACTGCTAGCATTGAATTTTATATTTCTACTGTTTGATGTTATGTTTTTTTTTTGTAGTGGATGCAAAATCATGCTGAGATTATACAGGAGTTAACCTAATGCAACAAAATATAAATATGTCAAGTATTAGTGTCAGCTCTTCAAAAGAGATAATAAATGTTTCTCTCTGGGCTGTTTTCCTCGATGAAAATCTTGCTTAAAGATACTGACATTGATCTCTGAATTGATTACCGTCTATAAAGTAACTGTGACTCTTGTGCTTTCTCAAGCGCAAACTTAAGCTGTCTTGCTGTTGCCCAACCATAAAACAGCTGGGCGCAACAAGTCCAGGCAAGTGCTCTGGAGATTGTCAAAAGTCATTATCTGAAAATGTAGGACATCCTAACCGGGGCAACAGATACAGAAGTGGTACAATATAAGGTTATGTAACACTTCATCAAGTAACTCCTGGTAAGCATTCTGCATCACAGATTGATATTTGTACAGCAGTGTAAGACAATCCAAGGGTACAATATTCCTTTGTGTGTGTGTGTGCGTGTTTCTGCATGTGTGTGACTCAGTGTTTGCATGTGAGCTAGCTTGTAGGTCTCTGTATGATCTCTTGCCCTCTGGGCTGTAATTAATTAGAGTTGCAAGCAGGCCTGATTAGGATTCCTCTGTGATTCACAACCTCTGCGACCTTTCCATCCAGCCTGCAGAACTGATCCCGACCTAATGCAATTGCTTCCATTGCAACGTACTGAATGTGTGCCTACAGCTTATTTAGCTACTTGTCAAACATGCAAGGTACAACCTATGGGGATGTACACGCCTGGACCAGTCTAGAAGTGCAGAATTGTACATGTTATTTTTTAAAGCGGGCAATTTTAATAATGAATTACAATATAATAATAAGCATGACTCATTCCTCCTATGAATGTAGCTACGGTTTAATAAGTACATGGTTTATTAATGTGATTCGACAAAAAAAAAACAGTAAATCCCTCTTTGCATTCTGCTGTGAAGCTGCCACAGGGTATATCTTGAACACCACAGCTTCTTGTCCTTGGCCACTGAGGATTACTTCCACTAGCCAGCCATTGAAAATGTTTCTTTTGATCTCACGTTTCCAAATTAGGATTCTAATTTTCACTATGAAAAATTAATTACCATTTTTTTTAGGGTTTTTTTCTCTCTTTTTTTTGAACAGAATAGGTGTGATTAGATTTGTACACATTTGGTATTAAACACATTAAACAGAGGCCCTCTGTTCTTTCTTGGGGACATTTTTGTTGCCTGGTCAGGGTGCAGAGTGTTGAATTAGTGATGACCTTCATGGCGTGACTCTCTCAAAGAGGCTGTCTGGAAGTCAGAGCCCTAGGTTTAAAAGGGCTCTCCGTCCTGCTAATACAAACGGTGCCTCAGCAATTATTAAACAATCCAGCTGAAGAACTAGATTTGAACAGATTTGTGGAATATCCAGTCCCGCTGTTACACTTGAGGAGGGTTTTATATATGCATAACATGTTGTCAGGGAGGAAGTAGTATTTGTCATAATATTTTTCTCCTTAGAAAAGGAAGGGTGAACTCAGCAGTCCATGTTACCCACAGAATCCTAACATCTTTATATTATCTAACTCTGTCAGGGAGGGGAAAGATACACATTTATAGAAGAGACATACAATTCGTTTTACATTAGGGCTGTTAACATGGAGTGAAATGATGAAAAAATTATTATGTACGCAGCTTTTACAAGTAAACATGATTCAAACAACTTCATTTAAAGGCTGATTGAACAGCCTTATGCACACACATATATGAACACAGTGCACCCGTGTGCAAGGCCATGTCTGTCTGACAACTCCTGGCTGCTTGTCAAGGGGAATAATTTCACTGTTTATCCATTATTGATGGAGCTGCTAATTTAAGTGTTTTGTTTGATCTGAAAAGTTTCATTCAACTCAAGAGCTTTAATCAAGAGCATATGCCTTTACCCTTCACTGTATCCTTCAAACAACTACTCTTATTGTTCTTGCAAATTAATGATGTTTCATTCAGTATTTCATTTATATGGCAAATTAAGTGCCTTTCTATCTCGACTGATTGCCAAGTGTTTAACTTCTTTGTCTATTTCAATAAGCGATATTTAGGTATGTAATTAATTTCTTTTGCTGGAAACACAATTGATTCATTAAAAAGAGAGGATTCTCCTTATCATTTTCCCACAAGGTTTGCACCCACAATTTCCTGTTCTATTTCAAGCATATAAACTGTTCAGTCGAGGCCAATCCCAATCAGGACACATTTAATGATAATGGTGGACTCTCATTATGCTATTCAAAGTTAGTTGACCTTACAAAATTGAAATGAAAGAAAATTAATTTTCATTGAAATTAACAATATGCTTAAGAACAAATGGCAATTTAGTAAAGCTTGAAAGGTTTTCTGTCACCTTACGTATGAATATTTTGAAGGCACAATGGATTTTTGCACACTGAACCATTCATTGGTTATTATAGACAGTGAAGAAGCCTTGATTTTTCTGTAGAACAGCTTTGGTGAATAATGACAGATTATTTTAGGAATTCAAATGAATTCATTTTTTTTTCTCTGGGAATTTTCCATTCCACTGTGTGTTTAAGTATTACTGTTTAGAGATTGGAGGCTGGGGCTTGAAACAAAAAGAGAGATTCTTTTATGTTTTCTGAAGCCATGACTGGACAATAGATATTGATTCCAGCACACAGTGGAATACTCTATGGTGACCCATTTATCTGTTAATCTGTCTGTGACCAGAGGTGGAGGAGCCAAAGCAGACGAGAGCCAATACACCAAAGTCTACACAACATTTCATAAACTAATTAATCAATGCTGAGCCTTAACAGAGGCCAACAAAACCTATGAGAGAGAATTGCAGAAGAGCAACACTGCCACCTACTGGCTCTCTGCTCCAGTTCATCAAAAAGTAAGAGAGGCTTTGGCACCAACACCGGCATTAAGATGAGAAAACAGGCCTTGCCAAATGCTGTCATATTGTGTTTTCTGGTTAAAAGAGACGACCACTGATTCAGCTGTTGTGAAGCTGAGGGAGATGAGCATATGGCCACAGTAACTAATACTGCACTCGCCAGCAATGTTAATTATAATTCACAGATTTAATAGAGATGGAAAGTTTGGCTTGAGCATCGTTCAAGGTTAGTGTATGATTTATGCAGGATACATGGATTAAACCCTGTTGTCGGTGCTGCTGGAATCAATCGCCTGCAACCTTTACAGCAATCTGTTAGTGGAATTAACAATTAGGCTGTTTCCCATGAAAAAAGATAAAAACCCAGTCTGTTTCTGAACAGTCCTCATTAGTCTGTCTCTAGATGCACTACAAGCAGGTTTAACATGTTCTTACTTGTTGTTCTGTGTCACTGTTTTGCATTAATATCCTGATACATTGTAACTGCCGTTGTGAATGCTTTCCTTTGCTGCTTATTGTATCCTGTTTTACCATTTGGAGTCAACAGATTGTTGTTTTAATATTTTTACTCTTCTTCTGTACTTATCAAAATATTTATAGGAATGTATTGAAGTAGCAAATGTACAAAACAAAATTCTGACAAAACATGCAGATGACAAAAATGCATTTTCAGTGAACCAAATGAGGCAATATTTAATGTTTTACCTGTACAAGCATATATTTCTTGTGGTTGCTACAGAAAGAATTCCTCTATAATTACTAATGTTTCAGGTCAGTTATACTCTAAAGAGGCCAAACTCCTTATTAGGCCTCTTCAGAAACAATTGCTATAAAAACCCCAGCAAAACAAACTCAGATACGCTTATTTGTGTTTTAAGTGGGATAGTGCTGTGTCAAAAGTACTGTGAAGACTAACCAGATATCAAGTATTACAAACATCTATTGTATTCGATCATGTTTTCTGGTTGTAGTCCTCAAACAGAAGTAAATGTGTCATTTTTCTGTCGACTTCTGAAACATGTCATCTGATCAAAATCCTTCTTTTAAGCGATTCCCTTTGATTTTAGAAAAAAAAATATGAGCTACCAAGCTGATTAAGCCATGCAAAGAGTTCTGCAGGACCCAGACAGAACATTAGAGTGAGTCTGCTCAGTATTCCTCTACATATTTCTGGGGACTTGAAGCAGGAAGTCCCAATAAAGGAATCATTCAAAGGGGTCCACTTTCAAAGGTAAATACGACAGACATTAAAAGCCTCTTTTGAAGTGGAATGAAACAGAATTTTAATGCAGCCCCATCCACCACCTATTTCTGCAGCTTATTGCAGGATAAATTGATTAAAGATCAGTGGGAACTTTACGTGTACTTTATATGCCTCTTGAGGCTTGAGGGAACTTCAGCAAATGTCATGCATCTTTATCAACAATAATGATATGATTACCTCTAAATCCTCAAAGCATTTGTTGATGTTTACAGCGGTGTGTCATCATAACACTAACAAACCACAAAAATATTTTCGGTTTATCCCCAGTCCTGGCATAGGTTCTATCACCATCAAAACACACAGGCCGTTGGATCGGGTTTATGGACTACAAAATCTGTAGCAGTGATTAAATGAAAAGTCACTCGCTGTTAATTAATCAAGAATACTTGCCATATCGGCTCTAAAGCAAGTATGTGGCTTAAAAAGTATACTCATAAATGTTTATTCTGTAGGCACAGCGCTGTCCTTCTTCCTTGAAGACTTTGCGTTTTTCGTCTTCCTTTAACTACCACTCTGTTTTATGTTTCATCCATTCCAGACATCAATATTTTTACATTAAAGATAAACCAAATGACTAGGCCGATGTGCATGTGAAAGGGGTTATTCATAGTGATGAACCCTTGGGTTTACATAGCATTTTACCATCTTTCAGCTCATTGATTTGCTTTTATGGCCCCTCACTTGTTTTAATAACATCTCACTGCTCCGATGGCTCCGAGTTGCATCTGTGACATGGTCTTGATCTGTCCTCCAAGCAGCTTTAAGGTCCACTGGGGGAAATTTAGAAGAAAAATTCTGTTGATCTGGTCAGTTTTACTTGAGTGTGTGTGTATGTGTGTGTGTGCGTGGGTGTGCATGGGTGTGTGTGTGTGTGTGTTTTTGTGTTTTAACATGAGAAAGTAACACATGTCCTAAAAGTCTTTCTTTTAATTGTTTGTTAAGAGTATTTTTAGTAATTCATTTCAATCAGGCAGTCAACTTAGGGTGTTTTATTCTGAAAAATCACTAGATTCTCTGTACTGTTTCTTTTTCTGATCTCCTGTCTGACACAATCTGCCCTGCGCAGCTAAACAGCTTCTGTACAAAATATGTCTAAATACCTCTTCTGGGATGCTTGTGAAACGTGCTGCAGCATATTCAGTAGAATCACAAGCATTGTCTTAAGTGGTCGCAATCAGCAGCCGCGTCTTAACAAGAACATGAGGCAGCTGTGCCCGTTGCAATCTGCATGTCTTGAGTTTGTTTCCAACATGACCCTTTTTAGAACGAAAACCTCTGAACTCTGCAGTATGTAGCAGCTAAACAGTGTGGTATTTTCCTCAGTTGGAGGAGACCAAAACAAAGCCAAAAAGAGTGTAATTTGGACTTCCATTCACCAGGAGGACACAAACACATCTCCAAATAAGCAACCAATGCTACTCTGTTTCTGCTGGATGTATAAATCAGCAACAATCACTGGCTGCAACACTTGTTCATTAATTATAATCTTAATGGATACTTCTATTACTTAAACAAAAGTGTTTCTCCAT
Organism: Acanthurus lineatus; assembly: GCA_029814665.1. Classification (NCBI taxonomy): domain Eukaryota; kingdom Metazoa; phylum Chordata; class Actinopteri; order Acanthuriformes; family Acanthuridae; genus Acanthurus; species Acanthurus lineatus. The sequence goes on from JAPZDV010000026.1 coordinate 7,619,786, forward strand.
ACATGCATGGGCCTGTGCAGTACAGAACTGTTATTTTAGAAACTGTGCATTAGCTTATTTTTGACAGCACAGTGACCTGCAGTCTATAAATCTGAATCTGTGAATCACAGGTTGGAAACTAGCTTGTAGCCAAAAAGAACTTAGCAGAGACTTTAAACACAAGCTTCATGGATTTACAAATAGCTTGTGCAACCTTGTGTAGGACTGAGCAGACTTCATTGAAAGCTCTGCACTGCCTGCTGTGAGAACAACTTTACAACGTCTTCTGGCACATTCCTCTTGTAGTGCAGCAATGGCAGTGCTTTACAGTAATCATTGCTTCCCTGCAGGTGAGACAGAAACCCCCACAAATGATTTGAGCCAGATCTCCTGTGGCCAGTCCGCCCCCTTTATTTCCTCTGGCTCGGGGCACTGGTGTGTAAGTGGTGCATAAATTTTTGTCTCATATCTTTTTCCAGCAGTGAGCTGAAGCTGCTCTGACCAAAATACTTCATGGTTTTCCCCACTGGCTGTGGACGCTAAAGTCTGGAAAGTGGCTTAAGAAGTAGTAGCAGTATTTGCTGGAGAGCAGACCATCAGCTAGTCACACAGTGAAAACCTGCATGTTTGCTTGAACGAGGGTTAATTGATGTTTGGCTAGCTTTGCATATGAGTGAATGTGAAATATTACCACAGGTGAGTTTTTCTCTTTGCCACATGATTTATCAAGAACAAGAGATGGTGACATTGTGAGTGCAGAAGCAGGAAATTAACCACAACTTTGCAAAGAACTTTTGTTGTAACCATCTGCTGTTGAAATTTGCAGTACAACAGCTCACAGCAGTCAGATATCAGCTTTCATAAAGAAGCTGATGTCATTGTGAACACTTACTAGTTCGAAAGAACAGAGGCCTTGACTAAAATGCTTTTCCCACACACACAAACACCTGCATTAATGTTACAACTTCAACTGTAGTGAAGTACTGGTGTACTCAAGTTTTTATCAGTAAATTGTTGGGTCACAAAGTAAGGGATGGTTGGGCATGAAATATAAAAGCAATGAAACCAGCACTTTGCCTGCTAAAATATTCAAAGAAGAATACATCAGTGAATCCATAAAACTGCCCTACTAAAACTATCAAGCACAAAAGAGAGACCAAACCACTGCAACAAAAAAAGCAAAACAAATTTTTACAATCAGGATTGTGGGATGCTGGAACATTATAGTGGGATTCAAGTTGAGGTGGCTGAGTACTGCGACCAGATTTCACTGAGCTTTGTGTCACTTGTGATCACGTTCTTTAAACTTTTCAGGCTGCAGAGTAACACTCCATCCAGGATAGTGGGTCCTATCTGCAGCATGAGCACAGGTGGACATGTATTTAAAGGAAAATGCCAGTATGTTTAAGCCTGGGCCCTAATATTACATGATGGAGTGTGTAAATGATTTATGTGTACAAAAAGTTATGGAATTGGTCCAGTAGATCGCCTCAGGCAGAAGCTGCGACATGGCAATGTACCTAATCCTTTTGGGCAACTCTGATCGTCTTTAGTTTGCAGGCTGGTGGATTTGGCAAGTGCAATATAGTGGCTGTTTCTGGTAAAACAAAACAAGGAGCTTACTCTTTAACAAAAAGGTTGATCTCTGTAGGGATCCCTTCAGGAGTGTTGTCAGACATGCAGAATAAAAATGTCAGCCTGTGAATGGCAAAAAACAAGCACTTAGTGAAAGTAACAAAGACAATCGAAGCTGCCCCAAAGGACTACACTGCAGCCATTTCAGCCGTTTAAGAAGATACTGAACTTTCTGTACTTTTCCACAACGTTGGCATCTCACACTGTATTTTTGTCCATTAGTTCATCTTGTGCTAGTAATACTTCCCTGCTGCTGATCGAGTATTCTCCAGACCTTCTACGCTTGAAGTTTGTTGAACTTTATGCTTGTGACCCAGTTCAAAGAACTTGCTATGTCCTGGGGTGGAGGCTCCCATATGATGTAAAGATTAAAAAAATCCCTTGAAGGCAAATGTGTGATTTGTGATTTTGGCCAGTGTATATATAGAAACTGACCTTGAATGTCACCCATTTTGAGCTGGAATAGACTCGAGCCACCTGAGACTCTGCAAAGAAAAAGCGTTACTAACTGTTGGATGGATTGATGGATGGATGAAAAAAGTTCTTGACTTTATTGTTCAGTTAAAGCAGCACCTGACATCCAGTGTAAGATATAAAAAGTTGGCACCTCAGCTTGGGAGAAAAGCAGAGTATTAAGCATACAGTGCAGATATTTATTCTCTGCCTTTTAATAAATATTATTGGACTTAATCAGGCGGCCAGAAACCTGCCTCCAGTAGAATATTTTTTTTTTCTGGATTTCTAATAAAACAGTTGTTGGTAACTTATAAGCCATTACAACTTTACTTACTTACTGTCTGACAGAGCTTACATTATTAGGATTAAAATTAGAAGTTCATCATAGCATGTATCAATATTGTGTCCTTGCTCATGTAGCAGCCAGCAGCAGAACTAATAACTAAGCTTATCACTTAGACAAACAAGTGTCCTATTTTTATTCTATAAATTAACACTAGTAGACACTGAAGCCAAGAGTTTTTTTGAATCCTACTCTTCCTGGCATTAAACAGTTGCAAGTTGGTTTTAATGAAAGTACTGAATTACATTTTGTCAGTGGGGAGAGGTTAATGCTTAAGTTAATGAGAGTAACAAACACTGTTTCAACACTAATATTTACCATGATGGAAAGAATAATGTCCCCCACAGCGTAACTTTGTGTGTGCAAATGTGTGTGTGCGAATGAGTGTATGTATCTTTGAAAAAATACTTGAATAAAGAGATAATTACAGACTGTAAATGCATTAACTGGTAATTGCTTTAAACAAAATGTTTACCATCTAATAATTCCTTGTCAGTCTTACAGATCATACTTAAAAACTAGAGGATCCTCTTCCTCCTCAACATAGAGCTGTTAATATTATCCAAAATTTTTTCAAAATACCATCACAAAACATATACTGAAGCAGACAGCAGCAAAACCAAATATTCTAAATACAAGGCAGGAACTAAAGCTTAAGATTGGGCACCATACCAGAAACTGCTGTGTTTTGCACGTGTGTGTGGGCGGAGGTGGCTGTATTCTCCCCTCTTTGTGTGTGGTGGGGTGTAATGAATCGGATGCCATTTTGAGAGATGCTGTTTATGAGCGTCTGGACTGACGTTCGAGGCGACAGGGGAATGCGGGGAATTAAGGAAGGAGCGTGAGCTACACTTAACAGAATTTGACAGGCGCAAAATGACGGGGTTTGGCCCAGGAATCGAGATGCCGTGTCATGTGCGTGCACGCACATACACACACACACACACATATATATAATCCTCACACATAGACAGACTCGCTCAGACCGCACACAGACACACTCTGCCATGGAAAAGTGGGTACAAGCATGAGGGGACAATTTGATCCGTTCCACCAAACACAAATCAATGTCTATGTGGCTCTATTTTTAAGACACACACTCTCACATACACACACATAAACACAGTCCCAATCAGTTGGGCTTCCTCACACAGGGACAAAACAAAGTCATCTGAGCCTGCAAGTGGCTGTCCCAGCCTAGTTGTGACAGCCAGGATAGTTGCTATTAGACAGATTAACCTGGGGGATTTCTGCTCCACCTCCACTGCAAGCAAGGACACAGCATTCTGGGTCCTGTTACATATTTTACTGTAGAGTGAAGGATACGTGGCTCCAACATGCCAGCGTGGTTTGACTTCTTTTAATTAAAATGGACTCATTCACTGTACAAGCTCATGATCTTTGATAGTTTTGTGTTGTTATTAAAGTAAAAAAAGTATAGAAATTCAAAGAAAAAAAAAGTATTTTGTCAGATGTTAGGTCAAACCTTTGATTTTCATTCCCTACTCCAACACACTACATTACACACTGAAACGCAAGAGGAAATACTTTAAATCTTCTCCTCTTTATTATCACTATCACATATTATCAGATCTTTGCTTCAAAGAAAATGAAGTGTGTTGGATAAGACTATCTTATGTTCAAGCACTAAGCTTACAAATGCATTAAAAATATGCTACATGCTGTATACGCAGGGCCCCTCAGCCAGTGGCTATTAATCTACTAATGCTGAAGGTTAAGGTCAGGGGATAACACTGAAAGAACTTAATGTGCAGGACATCCCCACCTGGATATGCTAACTCCACTTAATCCTCACAACTCTGCATGAATTAGCATATACAACCGACAGTGCACTAAGACGCTAAACATGGAAATCATAACTCATCATCTCTGCAGCTTATTGTCAAGGCAGCCTTTGTATTAAAAGCTCATGTGGTTCTCACTCGGCCAATATGGTCAAGTGTTACCACTTGTAGCATACATTCAAATAAATGAAACATATTTGCACTCAATCATGACTTTTGTAACATAAGAACACAAAAAAACTATTTCATGGTACCTGGAAGCTGCTGTTATCATCCAACATGGAGAAAAATTTCAAATATTCACTGAAAAGCCATCGTTTGTCCCTCAGTCTGTGGGTATGAAAGGCATACAGCTGTGAGTCATTTCCCTATGAAATGAAAAGTTACTGTGGAACATGAAACATTCAATGTGAAGCAGCTTGTTTGAAGAACAGAAGCAAAGAAAGCTTTAAAGGGATCGAAGCTGTGCGAAAGCATGTGAAGAGACAGATGATATTGACATCTACATATAACTGGCATGAAAGGGAAAAAAACGATGCACACAGCTGGAAAAAAAGGCTTTCTGTCTGATTTCCATACTCTAATTCAAGCACTTATCAGACAGTTTTAAGGTCCTTTTTCAAGGCTTTCTGGCACCTTACAGCTGTGGCATATTATGTTTAAACACATAAACAGCCAAAAATAATTGTTTCAATTAATCACATTAAATTAAATCTTATGTTACTGTGCTATTAACAATTAAAGTTATGATTTTCTGACATTCTGCAGATGGGTGACAAATTAAAAGAAAGCGTAAAAGTTTCATGTATTGAAATTTATAGCCTGTCCTTAGACTTGGCACTCTTTAAAACTTGGCTGAGTCAAACTAAAACAATCACTCAAACAAGGGATTTATTATTATATTAACGCTGTTATAATTTCAAGCACTTTGTCTGAAATTCGAGCACTTTTCAAATCCTGAAAAAACACCACAGTAAAATAAAAGGATTTTCTATGAATTGTGTGAACCCTGAAAGAAAAAAAATAAAAAGATGATGCAGACGAGGCGAAGGAAGAGAAATAAGAGGAAAGGAGGAGAAGGATGAGGAGGAGAAAAGGGTGAAATGCAGCAGGGTGACAGTGACAGATGAGAGCCAGAGCTGACGGAGCGCTCAGTGATGGCAGTTTATCAGCATCTGGTCCGCAGGGTCACTTCAGCTCCAGGACTCTCCTTCTCATCTGTCTCCATCTCTCTCTCTCTCTCTCTCTCTCTCTCTGTCTTCCTCCTAGGATCCCTTGACCCAACTCTCTCCCCCCTTCATCCCTGCCTCCCTCACTCCCTCCTAGACTGACAGTTTTGACAGAGCACCAAAAAGATGTAGTCAGACCTGCACATTTTTGTTTTTTTTAAATATCTCCCACATTGGCATACAGTGACAACAGTGTCCACAGAGACTTCCCACGCTCCAATTAAGACAGAGAAATACCACTAACAATGTAAAAGTAGCTGTCAATAACCTAAAAGATGGATTAACCACTGACTTTATTGCTTTATGATTAACATATTTAAAATGCCAGCCTTCTTGTGCAAGAGCAGGGGATTTATGCTGAACCCTCCCGGCTGACTGAATGTGATGTTCCAGGATGAAATACAATCTCAGAGAGAGGAAGAGGAGAAAGTCAGGAGAGGCCAGGCTCTCTCTGCATGTGTACGACACCTTAATTGCATCAATGATTATCCCTCCACATTATGTTTTCCCTGCTCATATTTATAGTTGTGTCCAATTTTCATTATGCTCTTCATTATAGAGCATAAATAACCTGCGTAAATGTGCCGGCATACCACGACACACCCCATAACGTTGCCAAGTGATATCCATCTTGTCCTCCAGTGATCTGACATTACCTGGCTGAATTATGTCTATTAGCAGCACGTGGCCCCTCCCACTCCATCAGGACAGCAGTCCGCAGATGACAGCATTAACTTTTAAGACTTTATAGCATCTTCTTTACCCAACACATACCATTAATCCACTTAATGGCCACCATGACCCCTTTCATCGTGTTTCATAAAATAAAAATATGAATAAAGCCCATTACAGTCTCTATTGTGGAGAGTCTCGGCGATAAATCAGAGCGGTTCTATTAGAAGGATTGCCTCTGTGACAAGTCAGCTTGGCCGCACTAAATCATCTGTGCTGTTTGCTTTATTAAAGCTCTTTTTTTGCCAGTTTTAATACTCATAGCTGGAATCTTTAACTTTCCACACGGTTTGAGTCATATTTCAATCCCTTTTTGTCCTTTAGCCAGTTGTTAGTGTGGAGGCTTTTGAACTAATATTTACCCTCTGGCTCTCTCACTCAGGGATTCTTCCCGTGCTGCCACAGAATTGGTTGAATCCTGCAGCTTCTACAGATAGTAAAATATGTGGAAAACTTCAAAGTGTATTATTTTCTAGTTATTTTAGGTTGTTGATTTCCATGTGTGAAGCAACAAAAATCCTGCAGTATACAATTTTCTCAGGCAGCAACACACTTTGTAAGCGTGGTCAGCAAAAAATGTCACCACCCACCCTCTAAGACATCAAATCCCAACATAGTAAATGCTCCAGTATTACACCTCCTTTAAAAACATATCACATATAACAAAAAATAACATGCTTTACCAAATATTTCAGTATTAACGAGGGATCTAATTAGAATGTGTAATGTTTAACTTGTTGCTCGTAGTGACAAACCCACAAAGAACTTTCCTCCCCCTCTGCAGTCTCTTCCAGCAAAAACAGTTTCAACTGAATGATGCAGCTTTTTTGAAGTTTTATACAGAAAAATATCTGATAAACTTATACTGTACACTAATGGTTCTGCACCAAAACAGACACACATGATTTGAGACTAACTTATGGACATAACAGATAAAGTAACAGCTAAAGGGACAGATATTTTTCTCAGGAGTCGGTTGAGACTGGAACAAAATTTAAAGGAAGGGAATATTGGACTTGTATGCCAGTGTTTCATTGTTATGCAGCCTCCAAATCACCAGTAAATAATTAAATAAACTGATGCAGATTTAACTAAAGTGTCACATTTAATATACTTTCGTTTGTAATAAAAAAGGATACAAAAAATGTATTAATATCTTTGATTCTGTGTTACTAAAAAACTTCTGCTTCTAAAAACCCAGCAAATGAGCGCATGGCTCAATCATTAGAGGCTCATCATATGTGATATATAGTTAAAAAGAAGCCGTTTTAACTCAAACTGATAAACTGCATTTGGTTATTTTTGAAGGTTAAATAAAGACCTTGAATCAGACCAGAATCTGCATTCAGAAGGATTCGCATCCTGAGACAGTCGTCTATGGGCCAGGGCAAAGGCCACTCACACAGCGTCCAGGCTGAATGTGTAAGTCTGCTAGTATGTGTGTGTGTGTGTGTGTGTGTGTGTGCAGGTGTATAGGTATATATATGGTCAAAATATTGAATGAATGTGAAGCTCAGGTCCAGATACTGTTAAATAATGGAGCAAACCCTACCTAAAAAGAATAAAGTATTCTTGCATGGTATCAGAAAAAACCTCAGAGTCCTCTGTTTTCACCTTTCTTCACTCCCACCCTGCCTTCTGTTCCTTGAAATTCAGCTTTGTGGCGACTCAGAGGGGAGTTCTTTGCTTTCACTTCAAAGAATTATCTCTTCCTTTATTTTTCCTCAAACGCTGTGCAAAAAATCTACTTCCATTAATGGGTAACAACCCTTGTGATTGAGCGTCACATATAGTTTGTTACTTGGCCAATACAAACCAGTTTGCGCTAGGACACAGTAATGATAAATGGAATTATGCCTAACAAAAACGCTATCACTGCCTGTGGTACAAAAGGCCTTTCAGTAAATTCTCAATTTGAGGATCTAACACTGCCCTTGAATTGTTTAGGCGCAACTGGGACGTTTGGAGGAATTAATTTCAGATATTACCAAACAGCGGGGTACACAGCTCCTCAGGCGCCACAGACAAAATCTTTCATCCCTGTTAGAGAAAAAAAAAAAGAATGGGGATTTAAGGAGAACACAGATAATTCAATCTTTATCTGCAGCGAGCCACAATGAAATGTTAAGTTTCCATGGGATCCCCATACCTCAAAGGAGGACTCTGGAATGAAAGGACAAGACATCTGAAGCATCTCCCTCCTGCTCTCAAGCAAAAAAGACTCAAGCGCACACGTGCCGACACACGTACCAATACACACATTCTCTCATAGACACACACGCACATCATAAGGGTTCCCATCAACATATCAAAGCTGTAGTTCCTCCTGTTCAACATGCTATACGCGAGCTCAGTGGAAACCAAGAAGGCAACATGCAGCACCTCTCTGCATCTACACACTGCTGAGATATACACATATATATATATATTTATATTTATATTTATATTTTTATATATCACTCTGACAGCTCCCGCAGATAGCAGACAGCTACAGATCGAGATAACTCTCGGGTGTCAGGTATACATGCGCATACACACAAACATGGACATGTTTAGCATTCTGCTCCATAACCAGTAACTCTCTTCCTCGCTTGCATTTACAGCAGTACAATGTGACGGGGAAAGTTTTTCAGGGAAGAGATAGTGCAGGAAGGAGTCAGATGAACAGCTCAGGCTTAGTAACATCAACTTAAATTCCCTGAGATACCAAATAAAGCCATACAGATTCCTGTCCTGCAAAGCTCCTCTGTAGCATAAAAGTTGTCAGAATGCATCCAATCCACTGGTTTCTGTAAACGTTACACTGAGTCAATATGCAATTTGAGGCAGGTTGGCAGAGAACATTGGATTGATTGATTCTGACCTTTTCCCTGACAGTACCTGCTGTACACATTCTCCACAAAATAATGAAAAGTGTTGAAATCCCTCTATCTTTAGCTTTTCTTCTCCCAACTAAGTGCTTGTTGTTAATCCCACTCATATGTCTGGCTGTAGGTCTGCTTTCTCGACTTTATCTCTAAGAGCAGGGTGAGACAGACTCAGGAGGGGGGGTGATACCAGCCATATCGATTTGTGCAACACAGACACACACACACAAACACACATACACACACACATAAGCATTCCTTAATGCAGGTGGTTGTGCTATAATCCTGAAGATTTAACTCCATCTTCCCTACACCATAACTATGGGTTGATTCACGATGAAACTGAAGACGATTTCTTTTTATCAATACATACACAAACTGACATCAAAACAACTTGCAATATTCCACCAAATGATGCTCTTATTTGGAAAGATGCTGCTAATTTAGCCACTCTAGCAGCGTGCCGAGCGGCAATATCATTCACTCAGACAGTCTACCACTTTGGTCCAGACTGAAATGTCCCAACAGTTATTTGATGGATTGCCATAAAACTGCATAGAGACATTTATATTTATGGCAGCCCTGACGGCTGAATGCATTGCAACTTAAGAAAACACATGAAGATACACAAAATACAAGGAAATTATGAAAACATCTTATCCAAAGTCACAACACATGTGCAGCAAAAATGAGAAAACACATCCACATACATGAACTGGTTCCACAGGACACAGAAGAACACGCCCAGACATGGCTGAACAATGTTTGTTATCGCTCTAAAAAAATTTGGTTTATATCTACTTCTATTACCATATCTCAATACCTACAAAATCACAGTCTCATCAGGCTTAGCTTCTCTAAATTATCTCAGTGCTAATCAAGCGGCAGCCTCAAGACACAAACACTAAGTGCCAAAAACTGCATTTCTGGAATGGCCACTTAAGACTCCCTCCAATCCCCATATGTCCCCATATTGAAATGTCCAAGTTTACAGCAGAAATAAACATGTTTACAGCCTGGTACAAAATCAGTTTTTGTCTCTAGCTGATTTCCCTGTTCATGATAACTGTATGTGGGTGTTTTGTCTAATATAACTCCTTGATTTATATTATATTTCGACTTAAATTATGCATAATGAAGAGAATGGACATTTTAAATGACAGGAACCGCTAGCTGTGTGTTAGACATCACACAGTCATTGGTATTAATGTCTGTCCACTCTAGCTCAATCCCTTGTATAATTATGGTCAGCTCTGACTCAAGAAAACCAAGGTAACAATGGTCATAATGTCAAACTCAAGGCTTTAAAAACCAATGGTTGAGGTTTCTAACCAGCAAATGTTATCATTTGCTTAAGTAGAATACAGCCTAAATGACCCCCTTCTATGGGAGTCTCTTTAATTCAAAGAAGGAGGCAACCATGAAAGTGATTTCGTATTCTGTCAGCATCAACAATACAATGACTGAATCATGTCAATCCCGTGCTGAAGTGAATGAACACCCTCTTCCAATGAGAAATGAGAGATAAGCACATTTCAAGCTGATACTATTTCTCGTTGACTGAAGGGTTGTAATACCCAGGAGGGAGGGTCACACTACAAAGAGACACAACATCCTTCTCCCTTTAGATGTGATTTGAAGAAAAAAAAAAAAGACATCCCTTTAGAGAGGAAGCAACACGCTCTCATATTAATCCATCAAACCAAGAGGACACCTCACGGTAACTAGAAAAATGCCAATTCCAAATTGAATTCTCTTGTCTTGCATTGAGCTCTACTTGAAAAGGCCGGTCTCATGACGGTTTAAATAGAAATCTATTTTCTGGCCTGAAAATCAAACTGGCCATCATTCTGTCTTGCCTCACCTCTCTCTTGGGGACTTGTCACATTTATAACATGTAGTCATTTTCTCAGCTGTCAAACCGTACTCTTACAAAGCTTTGTTCCTCAACTCAACCCCTCCACTTTTAATTCTAATCTGCTCAAATGTCTGTGTGGGACTATGTGTGTGTGTGTGTACTGTGATTAAGTACTTTTTTTTCTTTTTAAATGTCTTTGGAATTACAAAGAGATTCCTATTATCAGTGTGTGTGTGTGTGTGTGTGTGTTTCTTTGTGTCTTCCATTGGTGGAGGTAAAATTTAAAAGTTTTCACTGAGTTTTGAATCTTTCATTTATAATAAGAATTT
>JAPZDV010000026.1:7636129-7685628 GCA_029814665.1 Acanthurus lineatus
CAGTACAGACAGCAAGTTTTGGTTATATAGCTCATTTTCCTGACACAACAACGGGTGTGAATTTCATATTATGTACTGGATATATATATATATATATATATATATATATATATATTCAAGTTTTTCATAATTTAAGGTTAGGCCAGTATGATTTGATTTGTTATGCCCCTAGCCAGATGAAATATCTCACCTTTCTGTACCTTTGGACAGTCCACCTTTGGACGAATGTTCTGTCTGTCACATTCATTGCTCTTCATCTTTTCATTCATCTTCGTCATCCAGAAAAGCTTTCATTGCCATTTGCTCTTCTTTTAATGAGAAACTGTTGCCCGGTTCTGATAAAACTGTTGCTATTGCAGCATCCATGCTAACCTCTGCAGCAGGCACCACTGTTTACAAGCTTGCAGCTGCTTCTTTCCTTAGAACTAAACCAGGCTCATAGCCACCACCTCTTTCTCCTTCAAGGATGTGGACTGGTCCTGTCATATTCTTACTGGACACAAATAAATCTGTTTGGAGGTTTTCAAGATGGACCTGCAAGATGTCAGACTTGAAATCTCAGCAGTCCAGCTTCCTTGCAAGGTTACCTCTCACTGTATACACATACACTGTGTAAGCTTGGCATTGCTGCATTCACAAGCGCCACCTTTCCCTCCAAATATGGTCACTCCTGGCTCAGAAAAACCAAGACAGTGACTCAAGGCTTTAAGTTGGTGCTCCACAAACCACTGAGTGATGTTAAGGGGACTCTGTCCACTTTCTTTATATTGTCTATGACAATATTTCACTTTCTTACAGTACTTCTTACATACTTATAAAAGTATAAGGCCTGGGTCCCTCTAATCAGTCTTCTTTGGACCAGAAATAACCAAAACAAAAAGCTCTGTGACTGAGCCATACAGCTCTGGATCAAAACTCTGGCACTGGTGATGATTGGGGAGTCCCAATTTCAGATCATCAAATACTGACATCTTGCTGTGAGATGGGATAATCAACTATCTTCCAATGAGAATTATTCACATCTCCTTCAGCATCAACATGAGATCTGTACAAACAGGAGACATGATCCATCCCAAGTCATAACACAGTGAGTTCCTTTACTTGAATCTAACATTTAAACTGCTTTGATAGCATCCTGCTTGATATTTCAGAGTTGTTCATGTTGCGTTTAATTTTTTTATCTGAAATGTTTAGATTGAACTATGTAGTTATCTCAATAAGACATCAGAGCAAGCTTATTAAATTTTCCTTTTTCAAAGAGAATATATGCCACTGTGAAAAACACGTCAGAAATGTTGTTTTTAGACATCACTCTCAGAAAAACATGTAAACCTCTGCTTGCATTGCTGCCAAAGATTAGTTTTTAGGACATTTTCTTGTTAGAGAAGAGATTCTATTAAAAAATTTGCATGAAAAATAAAACAACAAGCTACAACATTGCAAGCGGATTTTTGCAAAATATATCATCCTTTCCACAGAATCCTTCCTGAACAGCATCTGAACATATCGTACCAAAAATAAAGTGTAACATCATCCAAGAGCTTCAGGAGTTGATGGTAGAGCCATTGCCAACGACCGCTTGTCAGTTTCAAAGTCTGTAAAGGTTGCAGTAAAATGTATGTTCATCTCATGTACTAAAATGCATGTAGATTTATTGACCACTAGATGTTTTAAAGGTGAGCATCCTATGCTCCAATGACGGCTAAAAAGGGAACATTTACATTTTAAGTAACCACATTAGTCCTGCTGCTAGGAAATGAACATGCACTTCTATTTCCTGAAGGTAAAATATGAAGAACTGAGTCCTGAGAGTCACTGAAAGAAATATCTGTCATGGCTCAATACACTTAAATATGTACTGAGATCGGTCTCTTTTAAGATGTTTGAGTTTTTGTCCCCAAAATAGCTAAATCTAGTGTGCACATCTCATAAAATATCTTTTTAAGTGTGACTATACAACTCAGTGTTAAGTTACCCTACAAAAATCAGAGTTCCATTCCTACAGTACAGACCCAGATTTCACAGACAGCTAACATGATTATGTAACATTGTTTTACACTCCAGAGGAAAGAGAATATAATTAAGTTACTGAGAAACACTGATCCAAGATTATGTACATAAACATCTTCATTTAATTTTGATATTGTTATCTTTTTTAATCTCTTTTTATGCTTTGATTTTATACTGTAGGTGTTCTTCTACGGGGCATGTCATTACGACAGTGCTGTCAATGAGGTGGTGCCTGGTATTAATTATAAATATTAAAAGTGAAATTATACTACAGAGGCACAGAGGTGACAGTACAGAGCTGTGCTGCATCCTCGGGGCCTGACAATTGAGTGATCATCTGATATAAAATTATATAGTGTGTCACCTCTCATCTAAACTCAGCTCACCCTCAGATACTGTAGGCACACTAAAATTAAAAAGAACAGCTGCTGCACATGACAATTGATGAGTCACAAAACCTTATGCAGTTAAACAAAGCCTGAACAGAAGATAAAAGTGACTAGATCACATTTTGTCCCGGTTACACTGATATTACATTTTGTTGCATAGTAACTTGGACCAGGTTTTTTCAGCCCTTTCACATGCATGTAATCAACTAAGTGTTTCATCAGACCTTTTCGGAAGAACATGATAAATTTCTCTAATACCACAAAAAGGACATTGCCTATAAAATCTGAAAAAGGACCAAAACCGTTTTTTTAAAAAAATCACTTTACTTATGGACAGCAGAAATGCAAATTGGGTATATATATATATAATGCACCAAGTAGCAAAGCCATAACTTTCATGTTAAAAGTCCAGATTATGTCCTGCATCGATATAAAAAGTTTCTAACCTGAAGTTGTGCCAGCTTGTATTGGAGCTCTCAGGTCTCAGGTCACAGTCACAAAGATAGTCTGTAAAACTTGGCAGATTTAGTGTTGCTTATACATTTTATTTTCAAGGGTTACCAGAGTTAACATGCACAAAAAACTTATTTGGTCTTGAATAAAGCAGCAGGGTGTCGATGTGTGGTGACCAAAGCATTAATGTCAAGGTGAGGAAACCAAGCTGGCAGAGCATGCACAAAGTGGCCCCCTGTGCATTTCTTGAGTCTAAAATATAGCATACCATGCATTTTATTTTTAAACGATCTGACTACAGTTACCGACATTTAAATACTTTTTGTATTTGCTTCCAACAGGGATAACTTACAGTATGTATGTAACCTGATAAAAAGACATTAGGAAAGTTTTATAGCCTGTTTATTCTAGTATTTATGGTTATTCCAGTCAGCATGATCTGTATTTATGTGAATTGTTTAAAGAACTGAAAATTCTTATCCGTCAATTGTTTTCATTATCGTATCCTGTGGTCTTTTGATTTTTCTCAGTTATCTGACCTACCATGCTCTTTATATAGAACTATAGGATTACACCGTGGAAGCCTCTGAGCCTGGAATAACAATACAGAAAAAGTTCAAGCACTGAATTAGACAGCATTAGTTTCAGCAATCAAACTGGCAAATTAAACAATCATTCATAACATGTCTATCAACTCTGCTAAGGCTGTAACCAAGTCTGCAGGGTCATAGGCAGCATTCAGCCGCACTCCTCTTCGTCAAGGTCTAGACAAGGTCTCTTTATTAGTGGGGATGTTAGCAAGGCCTGAGGAGCTGCATGGCAAACAGTGAATTTGGCAACATCAAAAGTCTTTGCAGTAGACAGTGACCTGGACACCTGTAACACTATTTTATCTTTTTATGGACACTAAGCAATACGAAGGCAGGTACATAGCTATATTTCATTCAAGGCACAAAATTATCAGACAAAACAACAAGGATAATCAGTTGAGTGTCTGGTTAAAATTTGGACAGTCACGAGCTGTTGGACAAAAAGTATTATTTTCCACTTATCTCCCAATGAAGATTTTTATTGTGTGTTGTCAACCTCCGTCAACCCCTGTGTGGTCGGGCCTCGTGCCTCACCGCTTTGTGTATGCACAGATTACACACACACACACACACACACACACTCACGATGTAACTGTTGACTGTTTGCTATGTGTCTGTGTATCTTTAATGTATGTCAACCTGTTCTTGTCATATTATTTCACCAATTAAAAAAAAAAAGTATGATTTTGCATCCTGGTCACACTGTAGTGTAATACTGTTTCTAGCAGATAACATCACTGCTGGTATGTAGCGATGTGCTGGTCTGTGCAGAAGACAGTTATAGTTTACGCTAACATCATCTTAAATAAGTAGTTATGCTAATAGTTACAAATATTGTAAATCATTTTTATCAGCTGTGAATCAGCTTGTCATTACACACTGCCTAAAGCAGTGTGCAAGCAAGTTAACATTATGGTGCGAGGCAGAGTTCCACAACACTACCAAGCAAATTAATTCCTTGCAGTCTGACCATTTGTATTTCTAAGAGATCTCTCTAATAATTTGCATACGGCAGCATTAGATACACAAACTAGCAAGGAGACTTGGGGCTTTCATGTAACAACAAAGGCACTTTGCACTGTGAATTCTACTAAAAGAAACCTGAATAAAGAGTCCACCGCTGAAGCTATTTCTCTGCTTATTTAATTGGCTTCAATTAAGGCTTATAGGTCACATATTTTCTGTTGACTGTGTCCCTCAATATTGCATCCTACAAATTGCTCCAGTGGGTGGGCTGGCAATAGACTCTAGCAGCATTAACAACTGAAAATGCTAACACTTTTCATATCAACAGGCTGACTTGCAGAATAAACAGTTAAGCAACATAGGAAAGGGCAAAACATACAGGTTCAAAGTTTCAGGTCGGCATCACTGAGCTTGAGTTTACTAGCAAATTCTTTTTTGTGCCAGCCCTGCAGTCCTAAGTAAAATAGTTTGCAAGCTCTGATCCAAATATTTCCATCAAAAATAAACTTTATCTACTCAGCTTTTCTGTCCTCTGAGGCTCGGAGCTGATGTAGTAGCACTTTGTGCTGGTCCGTGCAGCCAACAACAGAGCACTTCTCATGCCTTGAAGCTCTTAACTTCATTGTTGTATGAGTGATCGTTGCTTGCAAGACAAAAAAGCAGTGCACCTTAACATAGGTAGTTCTAAAGTCATGGGTGGAGATAATCAGGGAGAGCTACTGTTCAAATGAGCCTTCACTTGACGTAGCAGGGGGAGCCAAATCTAAATGGCTTGTTGAAGACAGCCCAAAAAAATGACTGTGGGGCTTTATATCACAGTTTGTGAGTAATGAACTGCAGATATGCTAATGTATTAGCAATAGCACTGAAAAAGTAAGTGTTCCATAATATGTCCCCTTTAAGACAACTGAAAGTAACTCTTATGAGTCATTATTCATGCACACAGCTCCACCTTACACCCACCACTAGTGGTCACCAATAAGCTTGAAGTCCTCTAATCTACACTCTGATCAGAACATGACATATGGTGTTTATCCGTCAGCATGCAAACTGTGCCAGTCAGGCCATGACGCAGCAGGGGTTGAATAGGGTACCTCTCTGGGCGATTGCCCTTCTCAACTTTAGCTCAACTCGGCTGTTGGTCCACACTCACCACGGTTAAATGACTTAGTGCCACTCAAGAACAGATCAACATGCTTACAGGTCAGGGTGTTAATGACAGGACCTTAGCGTTTTCCGCTGAGCCTGACAAAGACCAGGTGGAGGTGGGGAGTTATAAAGGGGAAAGGTAGCCAACTGGAGATGTTCTCTGTACCTGTATAGTCCTAAAGGCCTTGGCCCTTTTCATCTGTAGCCACCAACTGCTCTGCTGCACTGAGGCCTCAGACACAGGTAAGCAAAATTCTCTGTATTCCCTCAAGATTTCAACTTTTAAAATTTATGCGTATAATAACCAGAGATGAAAGTAAGGAGTAGCATGAGCAGGATCTATAACTCAACCAATCTACTGTGCCAAGGAGCCTGGCATACAGCCAAGAGGGATTGAGGAGTGGCGGGCCAGATAAAGCGCTCTGCCAATGTTGTAATGCCTGGCACAGGTGCATTGTTAAAGACACTGTTAAAATGATTCATTTTCAATTCAATAATCTGCAGCACACTATAAGATGTCCACAAAAGGTCTATATAGTTTCTAAATGACTGCTAAATATGTTTTTCACCTTGAAAATGGAGCTGAACTCCCAACCCAGGAGAGGATCCATCACAAATGGGATTGGACTAATAGCACTAATAAGAAATCTTTAATCTTGGACAGATCATTCCCACTCCTGAGCACTACAGCTGCTAAAGGTGGACAGCAAGGTGGGGGACTGACCTTGAGGATACGCTGACAGTATCCTCAGTGGTGATTTTGGGACGGGGCATTCTTTCTGACTTGTAATAGATGGTGCTTTGATAAAATAAGGCTCACCTGGGGATGAAAGGAAAGTAAAAAGAATCAAAATAAAATCAATTTTCAATTTACTTCAGTGGGGGCTGTGAGGAAATAACATTAAACATAACATTGGGAGAATAGGCTCTGAAATGCTTTTTTTGAAAGTGAACAATGAAATGTCCAAAATCAAAAAGTTAAAATGCGTTTTTTGCAGCTGACTCCAACTTTAAATCTTTCCAGTTCTCACAGGAAAGTTTAAGTAGCATAACCACATGAGCCGCAGCTTAGGAAACCCAGGGTCATCAAGATCTAATTTGTGTGCTCATTAGCTCTCCTAACCCATAATTTGGAACGGTCCAAGATTTGTGTGAAATATTGTCCTTTAACCTTTCCTTGTCATTGACTTGGACTTTTCTTTGTTTCTCAGCAGCTCTTCATCCAGCCTTTGATTTCCAATAAGAACATTCAAACATTCAGTTCTGCTCACTGTAAAGCCAATATTTCGAGTTGGGGTATTGCTACGTACCTTCAGTGTTTTTTTTCTGAGTTGCTATAATCCCAAAAAATGAAAGTATTGGCAAATTTTACAGAAACATCACAAAATATCTATAAAAAATTTAACAAGCCTGGTTTTTGCCTGCAGCAGGTCTGAATATCATCAAGACTTCATTCTTTAGCTTTCAGGCATCTGTCCTTGTGATATTTACTATTGAGAGGTGAATTCAGTTCCACATTTTGTCTCTGAAACCTATAAAAATTTGATTTGTGTAACTCTTTGTGTGATTTTTCCCTTTGTGAACTCCTTCTCGCTCCTCTGAGAGGTCCCCCTTCCATGGCTAGGATACCATGGGCGGTGTCCATGCTGTTGCTGCTGGTGCTCTACTCTCCGGGGGCATCCTCAGCCCCCACCCAGCACCTGTGTGGCTCCCACCTGGTGGATGCCCTTTACTTTGTATGCGGAGAAAGGGGCTTTTTCTACAGTCCAAACCGACTCCACAAACGGGACGTGGAACATCTGCTTGGTAAGGCCAAATTAACTCTGGGAATGGTCTTGACTTCTTCTGTTTGACTTGTGTAAAATAAGTTCTAATTGTGCCCTTGATGGTGGAAGTTTAGAAAGGAACAGCATGACATTGCTCAGGGACACCAGGCGGGTTTTGTGTCTCTGCAGCCTCTGTCTGCTATGTTCAAAGTTCAGACTCAGTCTAATGAGAATGCCAATTTGGATCCTAGCTGGAGGAAAAATGTTTAGAGACAACATGCTGAAAACTCCCCTGAACTAAATATAGTATTAGTATTTGTCCGAAACATCATTAGTGTGCAAAGCGTGTGTCCGGCATCTTTTATATCCAGCTCTGTGGCCAGGCTTTCAGTTTTCTCATTGTCACTTTCAACATCTATGATGTGACGAGTCCAGTAATCACAAATCTTGTGAAATCCCAAAATTCTCATTACGTTATTCCCAAGACTATTCATTTGGATTGTTTGCCTCAATCGGTTGATGTTTTGAAGAAAACTTTAAAGGTGTAAGCTATGATATGCCTCTGTTGGAGCTCCGTCATATCTCCTCTTGAAGTAGAGAATAACAAGACTAAATGGATTGGGGAGATCAGATTACCTAGCCATTAAGTCTTCATTAAAGTGTGAACACTCTAAATGGTAGTTTGAGATACTGGAGGTTTGCTCAGCAGCAGCAGCAGGACTTAACACAGGGCTATGGAAACTTTCTCCACTTCAAAGGGTTCCTGTCTAAAAGAGCCAGACTGGAGCAGCGGCTGTGGAGGGCTCTGTCTGGCCACGATGAACCCAAGGTGAAGAGAGGCATCGTGGAGCAGTGCTGCCATAAGCCATGCAGCATTTACCACCTGGAGGGCTACTGCGAATGACTCGTCACTCTATGACTAGCACCACTCATAGCCTGTAAAAAGTCCATTTCTGGCCCAATACTTGCTGGCTATGTCTTATCAACCAAAGGAAATAAAGCTTCATGACCCATAACCCAGGGCTCCTCTCTGCAAAGATGTGAATTTGTGTTCTTTGTAGCTGGTATATAGTGTGAATGAAGCATGGGTTGTAATAGCTTTTTGCTGCGCTTCAACATGAGGCTGCGGTCCTAGAGTGCTCTCTACTGGTTAAGAACGGACATGGACCACAAGATTCAAGAAAAAAATACAACAGCAAAAAAAAAAAAAAATTGTGCATAGCATTTGCACTAAGTAATAATGCACATTTGCATTTATTGCCCTCTGGGAAGGCAATAAATGTCAGTAATATTTAAAGTTAGTAGGTGACTTCAAAAGGACAGACTTTTTTACATATCTGCTGAACTTGTCACTATGTCCTTCCTGTAGTAACATGGGGAGGAAAATCTTTGAAAAAAGAAAAACAGAATCAGACATCAGTTGCACAACTCACCAAAGTTAAGATTTTACCTAGTTAAGGTCTCCAAAAAGAAAAAAAAAAGAAGCTGCACTGAACACCTGTAAGATTTCACCTGAAAGAAAAACTGTGCAGCTTCTTTTCTTTTTGTCAGCCACAGCTGGTTCTCTGAAACCTCACACTAGATCCTGGACACCAGACCTTTGAGTATCATACTTAGAGTGAATAGTTGGGGTGTTTTGTGCAACACACCCAGATTCTTCTTATGCACCCAAAAGAAAACCAGTAAGAGCTCTAATGCAGGCACTGCTCTCCCTCAAGCTGTGAAGCCCCAGTTCCCCATGCATGCTTTCATTCATGCTTAATGTCTTCAAGGCATTTTAAAGGTTTGTGTAACGGTACCTTAATACTATAATGCTGGGGTCTTGCTGGGTGGGGCTTCGCAGGGTGATGACATCACAGAAAGAGGTACATGGTTTTGCATAGTCTTGGTTCAAATTATGGGTCTGAGCTACAGCATCTTTAACAAGAGTATTAAAATCTGACTTTATTTACAAAGAAGAAAGATTCATACAGTTATCTTGCAAGAAATAGTTGTTACACCTGCTACCCTAAGAATTGCTATGAGAGTTACATGGATACAAATCTATAACACAAAGCATTTCACATTTTTATCTTGACTACTACTTTTTGTTTTCTGCATGTTCCATCAATTTCCTCATCATTTTCACAAACTGCTTTTGTATATATATATATAAACACAACATGCTTCCAACATCCTTAAAATCAAAACAGACAAATAACCCTGTCCCGTCAGTAAACTAAAATGCTGTTTGTAACAATGTGACAGTAAAGCTATAAACACTAGAATGTGCGAATACAGTCAAAAAAAGTCAAATACATAGATATTTAATTTGTAAGCCTATTAATTATCAGTTCTTGTCCAGTAGAGGAGCTTCAGTACTGATAATGACTTTCTGAAAAAATAAAAGGATTAAGCTTCCATATAAATATCTCAGGAAGTGACAGAAAACCTTGCAGAATATGTTCCGTTCCTGTCGCATCTGTGTTGCACCACAAGTTCATGATGTTTCGGTGGGAGGTCAGTTTAGTATTCATCTTCTTTAAGAGGTTTAGTTGTTTCAGTTGGCCTGTTCTCCTTGTCGTGTTGGAAAGCTTTGCTGGGATCAAACCTGCGGCGTGGAGCACCAGGGAGCTTCGACCTGAGCTGCTCCAGCTCGCTCTTCTGACGGTTCACCAGGGACCGAAGCTTACAAAGCTCCTACACACACACAGACAAAAAAAGGAGGGGAGGGATGAAGTATAGACACTTGAGCTGGAGACAAAATGCATGTGAGCTTGGGAAAGCAGCGAGCGCCGCACTCGTGTTTTACCTGTCTTAGGGAGGCATTCTCATCCTTCAGCTTTATCACATGTTTGATCTTCTGTTTCTGGTTCTGGTGGCCCAGCAGGTGAGCGTAAGCATCTGACAACCTGTTTAACTCCTCCTGGTTTGCTCCGTTTTCATTGAGTAGTGCATTTCGCTCGGCTGCAAACGCATTCAGCTGTTCCTGTGAGCACACACCAACATGAACATTTAGAGGGTTTTAACTCTTTCACCACTGTTGTTCACCTTTTTTTACTAAAACCTGCATTCATAGCTTTGGACAATTGGGGGAAGCACAAGCTGTAAACACATCACTTACATTTTATTACCATTTTCATTATTAGACTCTTTTTTTCTACTAAACCAGACGCTTTCTAGTAGGAAGCAGTGGTAATGAAAGTAGTATAACTAAATCAGAGCAGTGAAGCCTAAGCTTGCAAAACTGAAGTAAGGGGCTGAAAGACACTAAACCGCTTCTTTCATATTGGATGATCTGCAGATTTATGTGATGTGACTTTATAATGTAAAGTATAAAAATGAAATCAGTGCAGGTTTAATGAAAGACTGACCTGGAAGGGCTTGACTTTTGCAAACAGCTCCTCATACTGTTTCCTCCAGTGTTCTATTTCTGAACTTGGGGAGCTTCGGAGACAGAAATGAGAAGTTAAAGTTTGCAGGTTGTAAAACAAACCAACAAACATAACATAACAAAACAAAACAAAAAACAACAACAAGCTTCCAATACCAATCCTGCTCACCTTCTCTCCTGTGCTTCAGCTATTTGTCTTTGCAGTTCCTGTCGCTGCTCCTCCATCTCCCACTGCAGAGTAACCTTCTCCTGAGTTAGTACTTCCACCTGCTCCTGCAGAGCTTGTCTGCCTTGTCGTTGTTCCTCCAATTCCTGCTGAACACCCCGAGCCGTCTCCTCTATCAGGTCTAATTGTGTCTGGAAACTCAAATCCCTTTGTTCAGCCTCATCCAGGCGAGACTGAAGCTGGTCTCTGTCCTGCTCTGCCATACTTAGTTGATTTTCAAGAGTAAGCCTGGACTGGTCCTTGAGTTCCATTTGAGACAGGAGACTCTTGCTCTCTTCGGCTACTCTCTCAAGCTCTGTCTGTAGTCTCATCACCTCTGACCTGACCTGCTGTTGGGCTTCCTTTTCAACCTCCAACGCTCCCCTTTCCTCCTTAAGGGCACTCTGAATTTTAGCTCTTTCTTCTCTTTCTTGTTTAAGCTGTTTCATTAATTCTTCTTTTTCCTTGCTGACCTCCTTCAGCAATAGCTGGACTTCTTCCTTTTCATTTTGGAGCTGAGTTACACTCTGACCTCTCTGTACCTCTAGTTCCACAAGTGCCTCTTCTCTCTCCTTTGTCTGCAGCTGTAGCTCCTGTTGTAGCTGTCTGATTAAGGCAGCGTGGCTCGCATTCATGGCTTTCATCTCCTCATCTTTGTGTGCAAGGTGAGTCTGCACCTCCAGCAACATTCTATCAAGTCGAGGAAAATGAGAATATAAAAAGGTGGGAAAACCACAGTTGTTTTAAACACAGACTGAGGGTGAGTTTGAAGCATACCTTGAACTTTCTTCTCTGGCTTTTGCTTCAGCTAACTGTCTCTCTTGATGCTCTTCTAACCCCTCTTTCACTCTGTTGATCTCCTCATCTTTTTGTTGAACCACTTTGTCCAGCTCCTCCTTCATCTGCTGGGTCACTCTCTCCACCTCCGCCTCCAGTGTTTTTTGTCTCCCATCTGCTTCCTTCAGAGCCTCTTTGGCACTGAAAAGCAAAACATGCGGACTGTGAACCTTACACACACTGACTGAATTATAAGCTTAACACCAACACAAATCAAACTCATGGTCTAGCAATACTTCAAGAAATCAAGAAATACAAATAGTCCACTGATTACCTTTCCAGCTCAGTAACAATGTCTGCCATCTTGCTCAGTGCGTTTGTGTGTGCCTCTTGAAGTTCTCTCATGGTTACATTATGCTCCTCCTTCAATGTTGCCACATCATTGCTTTTACTAAAAATCCCAAGCACAATGTTTTCATATGTTAAAAAAATTAGCAGACTTAACTGCTACAACACACATTATTTACAATGCCATCAAGGTTATCCAATTATCATCATAAGATTACTATTTTACATCTTTTTTTGGCCTGGTACCTCAAGACTTATTATTATTTTATATCTTAAAATACCAATTCAGTCAGTAAATCACAACAGATGTTACAAAGACAAGATAGTCTTTTTTTCACTAATATAGAGCAACTAAGACTAAACAAATATTAGAATAATTAAGGAAATAACTGACAGATTTGATGATGATGAATATACTGTATATATAATTTTTTATAAGCAGCCATACTTGTAAGATGCACATCAAAGGACTGCCATCTTTAGTTCAAATTTGGCAACAAGATGTTTGCCCCTATACCTTAAAAATGAGGTAGTGAGGGGAAACAGAAATAGACAGTGACCCGCTGCTGGTGTCAAACCAGTAAATGACTAGCCACCTGTCAATTATTTTTCCGTACTTTATGCTCACTGTTTGCTGGGACATGCCCCCAGCTGTCTGTGACCCTAAATAGAAACACACTGGCAGCTACAAAAAAATTCTCCTCCAAAAAGTCGTTGTTTTGAGTGAGCAGGACATATTTAATGCAACTATGACTTTCAGACTTCAACTAACTACTGTGTCTGTCAATAATTCCTGTCAGTGTGTCAGGTGTTGGGTTCTCACCTCTCCAGCAGAGCCCTGGTATCACTCAGCTGTCTCTCCAACTCCTTGTTTTCCTCCTGCAACATCTGCAGGGCCTCCTGACTCTCCACCCCCATTTCCTGCCTCCTCTGCTCCTGAGCCTCCAAGAGAGCGAGCTCTCCCAGCACCTTCTTTATCTCCTCCTTTAGCTTTATAGCCTGCTCCTCAGACTCCTCTCTCTCCTGCTCCACCAGCACAGACAGGGAGTCCACAAGTGCCTGTACAGAAGAAATGGGAGTCAGAAATTGTTTGAGAGGATTCAAGCAACGTACAAAGAATATGCCATGTAAGATAAGTTTGTCTATATAACCTTCTCTTTTGTCAGTTCCTCAGTTAGAGCAGCATGCTCTCGCTCGAGCTGAATGTGTCTCTTTTCCTCATCTCTTCTGGCCTCCTTTAGCAGGGCGAGCTCTGTTTTTAACTCCTCAACTCTCCTCAGCCCTTGCTCCTGAGTCTTGCCTAAAAAACAAAATATATACATCACACATGCATCACAGAACCGCCAATTTGTTTTTGCAAGTTAAACAAACATTGGAACAGGATTATGGTGAACATACTTCTCTCTTCCTCAGAGAACAGATATCTCTGTTCCAGATGTGCCACTCTCTCATCCAGCTCCTTCTCCGTCCTCCTGAGCACCTCCCTCAGTCTGGCGAGCTCTGCCTCCTGCTGTTGGACTGTTGCCTGAGAGTTTTGAAGTTCTTGGTTGGCTGAATTCATTTGCAACTCCATGTCACTTGCTGACTTTTGTGAAGACTTGAGCTCCAGCTCTTGGTTCTCCAACCTCCTCTCCAGCTTCATTAAAGCATCATTTGTCACCTGCAGCTCCTTCTGGAAATTCTGTGCCTCTTCCTCTTTTTGTCTCAGCATGTCTTGAGTGCTTTCTAGCTCAGTAGTGTGCTGCTCTATCTCACTCTCAAGTTGCCTGTAGAAAAGTGACAGATAAGTGTCATGTAATACAGTTGGGCTTTAACTTTCTTAAAAGTGCAATTATGCATTTTCTTACTTTACTTTCTCCATCTGGGAACCAGCGACAGTGTCCTTCTTTTCCTTCTCTTGAAGCTTTAAGCGGAGGTCCTGTAAATACATGGATAGATTCAGCGTTTCTTTCACAATTTAAGAATGCAGAAAAGATGTTCACTTTTATAAGATTTTCCCTCAGAAACTTTATTTTAATACCTGGATCTGATCATTGGCGGCATCCAGGTATCCCTGCAGGACTCTGATCTCCTCCTTCAGCTCCCGTATCACAGCTGTAAAACAACACACATTTATATGGTAGCATAAGAAAGCAAACCTGCAAACAGGAGCAGGAATACTATCACCTGTAACATACAATGTTTTTTCAATACATCAGGGCAGAGATTACAGTTTCAGCCAGTAATGGGTAAATGCCATTAAATCTGTCTGGATATTCAAACAAACAAACAAACAAAAAAATCGGTTCATACACAGAACTCACCTTGCAATCTAGCATTCTCGTTCTCCAACTCTTG
Source organism: Acanthurus lineatus (assembly GCA_029814665.1). Lineage (NCBI taxonomy): Eukaryota > Metazoa > Chordata > Actinopteri > Acanthuriformes > Acanthuridae > Acanthurus > Acanthurus lineatus. The sequence continues at coordinate 7,650,493 of JAPZDV010000026.1, forward strand.
GTTCAGAGTTTTGGTCACTTGATGAAGGTCCTCTGTAAAAGGCAGAAACCACAGTATAGTCCTGGTTGCCTCATTGCTGTTTTTTATCCCATTTAATCTTCTGCAAATATATGCAAATTCAATCTATTGAAACAATTTAAATCTTACCCAGGTCTTTATTCCTGTCCTTCAGGGTAGTGACAGTAGCCTTTGCAGAGTGGAGATCAGTTTCGAGCACCTTCAGTTGGCCCTCAGTGTTAATATGCAGAACACTTAACTCCTTTACACAAACACACACACATTGTATACATAAGTATCAGCATCCACTATAACTGAATATAAGTTCATAAACTATGACTCACTGTTTAACTGAAATTAAACCAAAACAGATTACTGAATAATAATAATAAAGGAAGTATGCGCAAAAAAGTGATACCTTTTTTTTAACATCCAAACTGTTCCTGGCCTCCATCAACTCCATTGTGAGAGAATTTATTCTTTTTTTTGTTGTGTCAGCAGAAACCTAAAAAAACAAGTACATTTTCCAAAGTTTTTAAGCACTAAGACCCATCCCATTTGGGCTTAATCAAGACAAGAGCAAAAAACAAGGGGGAAGAAAAAACAACAAAAAAACAAACAAAAAACCCCACATACCTTGTTTTTAAGGAACTCATTGACTTTCTTGAGCTCCGCCTGCTGTCTTTCGAGGGTGGTAACATTGGCTGCAAGGCCTGTCTTCTCCCTGACTGCAGCCAGCAGCTTGGCCTCCACTTTCTTCAGCTCCTCTTCCAGAGTCAGTAAACGACGGTCCTGCTCCCCTCGCTCCTGAACCAGGGACCTGATCTGAAAGGGAACAAACTTAAGGTTAGGACTTAGGCATCCACAATTGCAGTTATAATTAGAATGATTATATCTTTTGATTAATTAGTTGGTTAGTTATAACTTAAGGACAAAAGCCATTCAGTACAGACACTTAACAGTTACATTTTTGTGCAAAACTTGTAACACAAATGTTCGTTTTAATGGAGGTCACCTCTTTTTCCAATAGTTTGTGCTGTTTCCTCTCCACAGTCATGCCATTCTTCTCTTTCTTGACACTTGAACCTTCAATCTAGATTTTTAGCAGACACACGTTGGGTAATAAATATATCAGAAGCAGTTGTAGGAGTAGCAGATCTGTAAGCGTGGAGTGGCATTAGTACATGCTTAAATTGAAGAAAACTTACAAGACCATCAACCGACATAGTCCTACGAACAGGTGACACTAGGACATTTCTAGAGGGCGACGGCGGTGGTGGTGGCAGAGCAGCTGGACACAGATATGAAACAAAGAAGTGTTACAAAAAAACGATCGATTAAAGATAAGTTTACGCTATGTCTTCGTTTTCTTTCCCTTTTGCTCAGTGCTTCTCACAATTACCCACCTGCCTTGGCCGGTCTGAATCGGTCAGATTTGTCGAAGGAAGCAGCTCCCTTCGGATCCGTAGGTCTAATCTCATAAGACCCCGGTGGAGGGGCGCAACCTACGGCCAAATAGCAAAGAGTTAGCCACGTTGTTGTCTCAACTTCTCTGCGAGTTTAAAAATTTCAAGAAGTCAAAACTACGTTAGCGTGCCCTGTTTAATCTCGACTATTCGATCCAAACAGGATACTGCACTGGGTAAAAGTAATGTAGACAAATTCACATTTTCTGAGCAAATAACGTTGAGGCTAACTAGCTAACGTTAGCTAATATGTCAGTTGAAACACAAGCTAACGTTTACAAATAATGCCATTCAAAAACGCGTATGACTGTACGAGCTACCAGCCTTTGGATGTTACTTACCTACGTTCTCGTTGAATCTTTTCAACGGGGCTCTTGAAAAAGACATTTTTAACCCACCGTACTAAAGTAGTTTTGAAATGCCAGCTGTATCGCTGCAGAGCAGCTCTCTCGGTGACGCACAACAACAAACGCTTCACCGCTGAAATTTCAAAATAACGTCATGATACGTTTACGTACGTGTAGCCAATAGGCATCCGGTATTGGGCGTCATCCCGCCCATTCTTAACATCCGACGTCCAACATTTCCGCCCAACCCCTCTTTTAAACAAGAAAATAACTGATTGAAATGAGTGTGTATTTTCACGTGTGCTAGTGTTATGAACTAGTTGTCATATTTGTGTTACACATCTATCAAATAATGTCAACAACCGTATCTCTCTGATGCTCCATCATAAGTCAAATTCTCATTAATGTGTCAAGATTAACAGAAATAATGCGTAAATTACCTCTGTCTAAAATGTATAGAGTGTATAGGTTAATAAGGAACGTCTAATCTAAGATATTAAGTCTTATAAAAATGTTAATGTTGCCTTAAAAATACCCCACATGAGCAATATCTGTGTAATCATCAAATGTAAACTTTTTTGTACGCTCTTCTCAAATCTTATTGGCATGTAAGCTGAAAGAGGAAGGCCTAAGCACCTGGATACAACTTAAATACAGGACACTTAATCTTTAAGAACATTGAACACCAATATCATAAACACAATCCCTTTTTTTTCCAGTTAAACTTTTTTATTTCATGGAAATACAACATAACTTCAAATCCTTTGCAGGACCATTGTTGTACATTTTATATTCTTTTCTCCATTTTTTTTGTACTTCAAAACATGGTCACTTGTACAACAATATCATAAACAAAGCCTCATGTCACAAATGGAGCCATTGATGACAATAAATTACACTTGCCATGCTAAGGTTTTGAGATGATACATTGGTACCTTCATTTTTATTAGATTAACCTTTAAATGAACAATACGTCAGAGTTGAATAAATATGATAAAAAGACACTGGAGTTACAAAAGAAACTTTGTTCATTCAAAACAGAGCAGAAAAAGATCACAGGGCTGTTGTTGGTTAGGGTAACTTCTTAATTTGTTCTCCTTCATATGAAAAAAATAGGGACAAATTTGCATATTTTGATAACACTGCTAAATCTAAAGCAAAAGTCCAACAATAGTAAATACTGACTATATTTAGGAAACTGCCCTTTTATTATTACTGACATATTAGTTATGCTTTTTTTCCTGTATGTGCAGAGTATTTCATAGGTCTGCTGGACCAACATCATCCATTCACACTCAAAACAGGTTAATCTAGTACAGCACTGCCTTTATACAACCTAGAGGTATTTTCTAATCTTGTTTCTTTTGTTGTTCTTTTGTTGTTTTTTTTTTACTCTCAAAAAAAGCAAACACATTTACCTGGATGAAGAAGTGTCTTTTCCAAACTGTAAATTATGTCATTGTATTCATGTACAGAATATAAAAATCTTTCAAACGGACAAAAAGAGAGAAAGAAAAAACAGTTGATGAGGTTTCCAGCCAGTAGTAGAGAGGCAAGTATACCAAGGATGTGTAAATTAAAATATTCAGAATTAAAAACAAGAACAATTACAACACTCAACACTTCACTTACTTCAACAGTGAAATTTACAGTGGAACTGGTGCTGAATAAAAATGCATCAGGAGGAAGCAAGAAAACCAGTCCGGATGCGTGAGATGAATAAAAGCAAACCTAAACTGTGATTGACCTTCATTCCTTTGAAAGCAAGCAGGGAAAGAAAAATTAGGGAGAAGAATTCAAATACATCATGATAGACACTATGTATTATGACCATAGGCAGACCAGATTACTATACAGATGAATGGAGAATTTGAAATGTGTCACGATAAACAGGTCTGGGCCATAACAGAGGTCACGCATAACGGCAGCACAGCTGTACAGAAGCCTGTGCTGGTACTGTTAGTGTCTGCACTTGCACTAAGAAGCACCACGTTTTACTGAAAAGATCTTTGCATGACGGAAAAATTAATGATTTCCTTCATTATTTAGAATTCTATTTAAACTTTGTTAGATTGACCATTGTCTTAGCTCCTGATTGCAAATTCAAAAAGGCATTTATTGAGTCCCAGTGGCTGTGGCTTCAGATTATGGGACTGATTATGATTATGGCATCTTGTGTCAGTAGTCTGTCCCACAGGTGTGCAGCGGAAAGAATAAGAGAAGGCATGCATGAGTGTGAGTGAGAGCCACACAGAGAGTAAAATAATAATTAAAAAAAAAAAGGTGTAAATATACACTTCCACCTCTGGTCCACTTTTATTGGTTAATGCTTCCAGAGTTCAAAGACAGAAATGTTTTAAATAGAGGAACAGTTTGAGAGGATTTTGTCTTTGGATTCTTGAAGCCACTGTGGAGCCATTTTGGCAATCTATACCTCCACAAGACCAGGAAGAGGCGGAAATTAGTATCACAGCTATGTGTGTTTGAGTGTGTGTGCGTGTGTGTGTGAACTATGTGCAAAGGGTCTATTTCAACAGGTGGTAGCCAGGGATTGGTGTATAGGAGGCTGGAAACAGCGAACATGCTCCACAGTAGAACTGTCCGTCTCCACTGCCTTCATGTACTTGTTGAGGATGGCAAAGATCTCGTTGTTGAGGATCTGGTACTTCCTAATGCGGTCTGCCATCTTCTTCAAGGGCTTTTGAAGGAAAAGAGTATTTACATATTAAGTCTGATGATATTAAGTAGAGTTTTTATGCATGTAAGTAAAAGCAGTCGACCTAGTGTACCAACCACATTTTTGATGATCTCATCCTTGCCGTCCTGTCTTTGGACTTTGAGCAGGTGGTAGCAGAAGTCGAAGAGGTCAAAGCGACGCTGTTGTCCCAACAGCACAATGATGGCACAGCCGGCCCAGTTCAGCCCATCCCCAAAGCACTGCCTGGAAGGCAGAGCAAGAATAACACATGAGGTGTTTTAATTAAAGCGAGGCACGAGAAGAACAAACAAATACGAGGAACTCGAGTGCACATTTTGATCACAGACTTCAGAACAAATGTATTCCAGAGTATGTGACAAGAATACATAATTAACTGGGAACCAAAACCTCTCTCTTTTGATTCAAGTGCACCCGTGTGTTTTTATCAGCTGCTCTGCTGACATAAGTGTCCCTGTCTAAATTTGAACAAAGGCATAGTCACATATGCACACAACTCTCTTTAGTTTATTGTTTTTATTCTGCTCCCCTACTGCAGAAGAACCATGTCATACATGACACAATGAGAAGTCTTAGTCCTCAGCAGAAGGAGGAGATACTGCAGTATCAACTTGTACTGAAAAAGTCTTTTTCCCTGAAGCCTGAAGCTTTTACACATGCCATCTTTTCCACCTCAGCTGTAAGTAAAAACATTTTCACAACATGTCAGGATTTTTTTTTTTTTTTTTTTCAGGATGGGCATTCAGCGCAAACAAAGATATGAAGACAAGTTTATAAATTCCTGCAGGGTAAAATATAACCTGTTTTTTAGAGAGTATTAATGTTTGAACAACTCAACATTTAAGTTTAATTACATGACCACATTTGTTTTAATTTGTGGGTTTTTAAAAATCTAAGAAAATACAATCCCCTTAATCTACGAAAGCACTGCTACTGCACACACACACACACAAACACATACACACCAGCTAGATGACACTTACTCTGCTGTGAACTCATGCGTGCCAACGGGGATGCAGTAGACAAACTGCATAGCACTCCACAGGCGGTGGAACTCCATACACTCATCAACGTGCATCACGCCGTTGGTGGGCGGGGGCCCGCGCCACACCCCATCATGCAGGAAACTGCGGATGCGAGTCAGGATGACCTCGAACATGGAAAGGCCGCAGCACAGACGCTCTTTGGTCAGCAGGTCCCCCTCACGAGCAATAGCAATTTGCTATATAAAAAAAAGAAAGCACAACGCTTTATTATGGTAAGTATTAAAATGTGAAGGAAGAAAAAAAATTCATCTAGTATTATATATGCAAAGATCTGAAAAAAGGATCAGATTTTTCCTGTTTTTATGTCCGTCAAATATTCAATAAGTCCCTCTCTATCAGCATTTTCTGTTGAACATTGTTTCTCGACAGTTCTTTTACTGAAGTTAAAAAAAGCTTTAAAAAGGGGCTGAAGGCACATGTACCTCGCCCCTTAGTGAAAAATTCTGGATCTATCAATCACAGGCTTCATGTGCTGCCCATCATGTAATGTTTCACAGTAAAAGAGCACAGCACATCAAGATGGCTAACAGTTAGCATACAGGCAACATGGAGAGATTCAGTCACGCATGTGTGACTTGGTCAGAATCAGATGAGGAGTCTGCACTTTTGAATTTGTGATGTACCAAATCTAGCATGCTCAGGATTCACTTAAATCTCAGTGTCTGTGCATCTTATTTGGTGCACAGACATCTTCCTGTAGTAGGAGAGGTGGAAAAAACCTCTCTGTTAAAAACTGTGCACTGATACAAGCCAGTATCAGCAAGGTCAGGCTTTTCAGGGGACATAAATGTGAGAAAAAAAATACATTTTTCAGTGGAGGACGACTTGACAAAGGGAGTTGTGTTGAACTCACCTGCGGGGTTCCCAACCTCTCAATTAGAGGCACAAGATGGAGAGGGGCATACTTTGCTTCCAGCCTTTTCATCCTCACCTCCAGACGCTCTCCCTCTGTATAAGACACAAAGGAGGGGGCTGAGCATACGGTGCTAAAGTGACACATAAAATCAATGGACACTGGACACAAGCAGTTTGATTTTTTGATTTCTTTTACCCATCCACCTTTAATTTGCAGCCTGTAACCCTTTTTTTCCAAATACCTTTGATGTAGACTCGGGGCAGAATGTTCTGAAAGGGGGCGGCATGAAGCAGGTCACACACTTCCTCCTGGGACTAAGATTCAAGCAGAACACAAGAAAGGGTCATTTCAAGTAAAAGCTCAACACTCACTTAGCTTTTTTGAACCTTTTTAATGGAACATGCAGGAAGTAATGGTGTGATGTTGATTCTAACAAAAATGCCCATCAATTTGAACAGAAATGTATTTAAATTTAGTCTAAATGTGAGTTAGTTTGACACACTGTTGTGCTTTAAATAAGATCAGTTGCTTTTACAGCAGACTTTGAATGCCTAAAGCAAAACTCCATTAGCTCTACACTGTTAAAGTATGCTGGCAAATTACTCAACACCATCTTCAGCTTATGTAGAGAAGGATATAAGGTAACTGAATGAGTGTGTGTCTACCATGAGGCTGTGTTTATCCAGCCACAATGACAGGCTGGAGCAGGATTATAATTTGTCACATCTTGAGCACAACATCCCATCTAATCTGATTAAGCAGCAAGAGGTCAAGTTTACAACCATCTTAATAAACTCTCATCCCTCTGGGTAAACTGTCAGTGTGTTAGTGGTGTTTCTAGTTAAGTGAAGTCATGCTAATGTGGAGTCATGCTAACATAATCACTTGTCCAGCTTGTTTAGCGAGGCGGCTGTCATGGCGAGTGTTAGTCAAGACAACAAGCTATGAATCAGACTCAATGCAGAGGAGCAGCGATTTGAATCCATCTCGAAACTAAAGGGTGATGGATGACAAAAGGGGGTCATGCAATGATCTAGAAAAAATAACACACACACACATGCAGACACACACACTTGCAAGCATTTAAAACCATATGCACAAACAACCTATGCACACACAGGTCAGTGCATTCACACAGTAATGACAGAGAGAGTGACAGCTGAGTAGTGTTGCGTCGACAGGCATCACAAGCGCCCAGAGCCAGAAGAGAGTAGAGAGGAAGAAGTGCGGTGTTAAGCACAAGACTGTACCACTGTTCTATCACCTCCTCCATGGAACTCAAGGACATAAAGCTTTAATAATACAGCAGCCAAATGTGTGTGTTTGTGTGTTGTTTAGTTTTTACTCTTTCAAATTTTCTGTCTCCAAATCCAATTAATTTCTTAAGTTTTTTTCATCAAACACAGCAATTTCACTTCATCCAGCACAATTAAAACACACTATAAAATTGTCTCAGTCCTTTTGCATCCATGGCTGATTGGAGGTGAAAAAGTGTGTGCTAAACTAACACAGTAAAATAGAAGAAAAATTAACACAGCAGCCCAAACCGAAGAAAGATAAAAGAAGAAAAAGACATATTTGGTCTGCGTTATTCTGAAGACCTAAATCCTTACCACCTGTGGAAGACGCCAGCGTGTAATGAAAAATAGAGTTGTATTTCAGAAAAAAAAACATCAAAGATCAAACATACTTTGGGGCACGCGAACTGGGGACCTGACTGTTTCTGTCCGTGACATTTGATTTTGGATGTGAATCAACATCATGTGTTTAGACAGAAACCTTCAGGCACCCAGGTTAGTGGTCACCCACATAACAATATGGCAGTCAAGAGAAACTAGCAGGAATTAATAGTGGAAAGGTTCAGAAAGACATGGAATAAGGGGAGAAGAAAAACACAAAAGGTAAAAACAACAAAGACAGAAGAGGGAGGAAGAGCAGGGGTGTAATAACATAACAGTCTGAAGGGAAATGGACACTTGTAAAGGAAATGTCCTACCAGAGCTTGCTCGATGAGCAGGCAGAAGAGGATGGCATTCCCCACCTCCCTTAAGCTCTGGAAGACATCTGTCTTCAGCTCAGCATACTCAATAATATCCTTGAGCTGATGGTGGAAGAACTCCAGGATACCTGGAATGGCAGAAATGGGAAAAAAGCAGCCATGACACCTCGCTAAATCCACCTTTGTGAGGAAAAAAAAATTGAAAATCTTACCCTCAGCCACCTTTTTATTCCTACAGTCAAATGTACAGCCAAGCAGTAAGCGCCCTTTAATACCCCATTATGTCATTGATAATCTATCGCCACCAGGATGATGTCAGTGGGTTTGCCTAGCTGCAGTGACCCACATTAGGTCCGAGCATCACACCCTCAGAGCAGAGGACGGGTGGATCATTAACTGCTGACAGTAAGATCACAAGCGGTAAGCCAGGTACAGAACTCAAGGTACAGAACATCAGTAATCTACAGATTACTAAACCCTTCTCATAGGGATATCCCATCTGACTGGCCTCTAATCTGCACACAGAACTCCTGCCAAAATGCACAGAGGCCAGTCAGGGAATTAGCAAAGATGCCAATTGCGCAGGTAGAAAAAGAAAGCTGTTTTTTTGCTTTAAGTAAATTTCTTTTAAGCATAGGCGCTCTTTTCAGAGATTATTTCAGCTTCATTTCAGTGATGCATGTTGACAAATAAATTACATCTATGCATGTTGTTTTTTATTCATACTACAAATCCATACCACCTATCTTTAACTTGATTTCCATGGCAGCAGCAGCACTAGAGTAAAGTTCAGGGGATTAAACCTAATTTCCTGCATGTTCAAACTAAAGCAAAGCTGACAAAGCAAGAGTATCTGTGTAGTTCTTGTGTAGATCTGTGTAGTCTTTTCTCTCAGATGTTGTCAAACAGACCCAGTAAAGAATATGTTCAACCAACCAGGTCAAGTTATTGTGATCTTATGTTGTTAATTACTAAAGATATGACAGCACAACAGATGCAACTATAAATATCCACTTAGCATTTCTTTGTAAGACCAAGACAACATAATAAACTCACTTTTGAAAATGTCTGCTCCTCTCCAATGTCCTAAGTCGTCACAGCTTGTATAGCATGAATACTGGTGTTGTAAATCAAATCTGCAAGACTGTGAATCTCTACCTCCATTGCACTCTATTCACTGTAACAGTGGGACCTGTAAGCTCACCTGGGGAGCCGTACTCATGGCGCGGTAGGCGGCAGATCTTGGGCATGACTTCTATCAGTGTTTTTACGTACTGCAGGATGGTGCCCTGTAACTGCAAAGTGACAAGGAAGAAAGATGGAAAACAGCAGGAAAGGGGTAAGAGAGGGCAGAAAGAGGAACGAAATAATTCACTGTGAGAAATGCAGCACACTGAGGGTGGAAGGAAACATGATTTTTAGGGATGCAACAGACAATGAAGATAAATACCAGGCTCTTGACAATCTTGAGCAGCTCCTCCATCACAACAGCAATGCCTTGGTAACCAAGGAGACGGCAGATGGTCTTGAAGTGAGGCGGGCCAACGAAGTTTCTGTAGGAGCTGTATATGTGGGAGTAGGCAATGTTGAGAGGCTGAGAAGAGAAAAAAAAGAGAGAAACTGTGTTAATTAGCAACAGTGGGAGGACGGCTTTTCCTTTTTATTACTGCTACGACAAGATTTTTGGAAAATCTCTGCTGTTACATCAAACACAAGTCATTAGCAGCACCGTACCTTGGACCCATACAGGTAATAAGGCTGCACATTGGCTGGTTTGTCTCTTTGAGGCTCCTGGGTGAAGGGAATGGCTGTGCGCACAAAGCTGAAGAGAAAACAATGTTTAAAACCAACAGAATAAAAAAAAGAGGCACAGTCTATTTGAATAAATGCACCATCACAAACATATAGCAGAAAACTGACCGGTTTGTGGATCCGTTGTAGCAGTAGTTGGGGAGAAAGTCAAAGTTGAGCTCCCAGAAGACGTGGAGCGTGATTCGTCCGTAGGGAGCGGAGACGTTGTGGTTGGCCTCGCGGAACATGGCGTCAAAGCTGTCCAGGGTCATGTGCTTAGACAGGAGCCGGTGGGTTAGTCTGTTGATCTCCAGCAGCCACTCCAACTCCTGTTTAGAGAAACACAGAGTTTTTATGAGAACATGAAGGGAAAAACTCAGTTTTATTAGGGTGTTATTACTAGAGTGAGATCTTACCACTATGGAAGTGAGATCCTCGCTCTCAAAGCGGCTGATGGCATGGTCCAGAGATTTATACATTGCTGCTGAGATCCTCTGGGTGATCAGACGGTTCAGGTCAATGGAGCGACCCAGCAGCTGAAAAATCACAGAGGAAACAACTAGTAAGTATAGCATGATACACAAATAAAGGGCAAAATGCTGTGAACTAATGACACCCTAGATAAATCTCTTACTTTTTTTTTAATGTTTTAAGTACCTGAACGTGTCTCTGTTTGAGCAGTGTCTCATAGCGGTTTGAGGGGGGGTACGGGATGATCACACCATAGTTTTTACACTCTGCTCTAAAGCGCTTGTCTAGGAGGACACTGTGAAACACATGGCATGTTATTTCTATTAACGAAATTTTAGATAAACTGCAAAAATATCTGCCAATAACTCATATAAACACACAAAGAGGAAATCATTTTTCCTACCTTCCAGCCATTGCTTTGTAGTAGGCAAATATCTGATCTGCTAACTTGTAGACAAACTGGTCAAAGCAGAGGTTTACCTACGAACAAGAAAACACTGTGAATGTACTGTTTTTAAAAAGCAACGATGCAGTTAAAGTATATGCATTTTAATTTGAAATGAGATTACTTCAAGCTACAACCAGGAGCGCTTACCTCAGCCTCGATTTCATCATAAAGGAACTGTTTCTTGAATTTAGTGAGAGCGTAGTAGCCACTGTCATTATACAAGTCTAGAGGATACAGCACATATCTGGAGGGGGAGAGAGAGTGGTTGTTATAAATTAAGGCCCAACATAAAAAACACAGTCTGATTTTGTCTCTAAAAGTCTTGTCTCACTCCATCATGGAGGGCTCCTTGGTCTCCAGAATGTGGTCGGTGAGGATCCAGGGCATGGACATCTCAATGGGGAACTGGATGCGGCGACCCATGGTCAGCTCCAGGAAGAACTCTCTGAACCACAGCTGAGAAAGGTCACAGCACTGCTGCAGGGCCTCTGGAGAGCAAAGGGCAGGGAGCAGAGGAGGAAGAAATTACTTCTAATGTCTACAGATCTACAAGTGTTGCAGTTTAGATTTGAAACACAGCAGATCATTTAAACATGAGTGGCTCGAGCATGATCTACTCACCGCTGAAGTTGAGCAGGTGTGTGAAGAAGAAGGACTGTTTGTGGAAGTCTTCTATGGCCACCACTATGGGTCCATCCAGACTGCTGCGGAGAGTCTTCTTAGACCCGCTTTTATCTGCTATCAATGACTCTAGCATGGTGCGCACCATATACAGCTGCAGGGGTAAAACGATACAAAGCATAAGAGGCTTACTCTTATTGGCTGAAGCATCAGGAGGAGAATGAAATGACCCGTTATTAAACATTACAATCATTTTTCTGACTGAACTTTGCATGTTCAAAGGATGATTTTCAATTTAAAGCAAGTCGACACCCTCTGAGAAAAGGGATGACATCGGCCTCTGTGCAGTCATCCTTTTCCTTCATCTCAAAGGCTCACACACGGAGTTCCATGAGGACATGAAGGAAACTTAGGGAGGGGGCCTTTTCTTACAGCATGGTGAGAAAGTGGGGTGCTGAGTTCAAATGTGGTGAGGGATCAACTGCATGAGGGTTGTAAACTGTTTTTTTAGACAGTGCTGACTTGCAATTTTCAAATATCCAAAACAGAAATATCATAAAAGTTATAAACTTTTATTATACTTTCTGTATAATCACTCCATAAGTAGAACTGCACATGCAAATAGTGAAAACTTTCCTTCCACCTTTGGCCATAACCTTATTAATCATGCCTCGTAGAAGGAAAGGACAAATGTTTTCCTTCTACGAGGCATGTTCAAGGAGGTTGAGATTATGGGAAATCATATGGTTCATCAGTCACCAAACTGTCAGCTCAATAAAGCCATTAAGAAGACCTTTACTGTTTTTTTTTTTTTTTTGGTTACACTTAACCAAAACAGCCCTGGCAAGATGCCATCTTACATTTAAGATAGCCTGCCAACATTCTGGAAGCAAAAGATGCATGACAAACGGTCCAGAGTGTTGAGATATATCACAGCAAACAAATGTGTGTAATAACTGAAGTATTTAAAAAAAAACGAGTGAAAAATGTAACACAACAGCATTGTGTCCCATCCAGCTCACTCACCCTTTTAACACAGATGTCCATTCAGATTTGTTCGAACCTCTGCTGTAAGCTTTAAAGCATAACAGCAATGACTCCTGACTCTGTGCTTACATGTTTTATACAGAATGTGTAGGCAGAATCATGCCACCTTAAACAGACAGTGTCAAAGTGCTTTTGTTAACATGTTACAGTTTCATTCATTCATTCATGCCTCCTAATCTGCCCCTTCTCTATTCCATCCTGATGTCTGCATGGACAAACTAGAGTACTGTTGCCTAGTTACAACATCCACCATAACTCACTCTGCTCTCACACCACATGTCTGAAGAGTCTCATTTGACAGTGATGAGTAAAGTCTGAAGGTGAGTGGAGCATCAGACCTGCTGTAAAAATGTTACTTTGAGTAAAAAATTGCACTCAGATCAAAAGATGCTAAACATCGGAAAGTTTGTTCTGAATTTATTCTCGATAGAGCTGACATTAGGTAGTTTATTTGTTAGTTTTCTCAGAGGTTGAAGTCACTATGGCATTTCCATGCCTGGCCAGGAGGGGGCAACAACATGTCTATTGTGGTGTCCTTACTATAATGAAATACATCACAGCTTTGCACTTAGTGGGTGTATTTACATATCAGAGACAACACAGTTCTTACAAAGCAAACACTGCTGCAAGATAAAGATACTTCTTAACAGCAAACGCTTATAGCCCACAACGACCCACGCTGTCATCTGCCTCAGGTAAAGAACAGACTCAAGCCAGGTAGACAGCTTAATCGCTAAACTTTGGGAATGTTTTTGACAATTCCTTCAGCCTTTTCAACAGCTATGTCTCATATTTTTACCTGTGTGCTGGAGGGTCCTACAGCCCTGCGGGGCACTTTGATATCAAATCCACCTTTCGGGTCCTTCTCACCCCTCAGACAGGGGTCATTTGGAGGTTCCCTCGCTCCCTCCCAGTCACACACAGTCTTTCGAATGGCCTGCAGAACACTGCAGACGAAGGAAACATCGTATTAGATGTGCTTTAGGTGTTCAAGACTCAATTGGGAACATGTTTTCTCATATATATTTTTTTTCATCTACACAACAACAGCATAAGCTTAAGTTTGATGTACTTTTGATCATGCTCATATCATCATGTGTACCTGATGAGAACATTCTTCTTCTTGCGCACAGCCTGGCGCAGAGGCTCTCTGAGGGTCATCTGGGCAAAGTCCTGCAGCGCTGCGTAGATGGTGTTCCTGATGGCCTGGTTAAACACTGACTCCATACGGCCCATCAGAACCTACAGAGTCCATAACATAGCACCGTGATCACCATGGTAATCCTGCTAGTAAGGACTACTGACCATCAACTCTATTAACCTCTATTAAAGGAATAATTCACACTCTGAGAAAAAACCTTTATTCACTTATTGCATGAAGTTTGATAGAAACCATTAAAGATGCCCTCCAGACATGTTTTAAGACAAATCAAAATACTCAGCTCTGAATAGTATTATGTGTCAGGTATAAATTTCTTAAGTTATTTCAATTATTTCTTTATAATTCTTGTATTCATTCTATATTATATTAACGTCTTCTCCCTTGTTGAAAAATCTACCATCTAAGAATAAATAGAGCCATTCCCCCTGCTTCCAGTCTTTATGCTAAACTGTATAGCTAAGGACTGTAGCTTCATATTAATAAAACCCACATAAAAGTGGTATTGATTTTCATAACTAGTTCCCAGTGAAAACTATTAATTATGATTTCCTAAGTAGTTTTACCTGCAGCCCTTTGATCATGGCAATGACCTCCACCAGGGCAAACTTCTCCTCACTGGTGTAATTGTATCGTGTGGCTCGTTCATACTCCTCCGCTGTGCCTGGACAGTCCTTGTTACAGAATTTATCCGTGGGATGGACCAGCTTCCACGAGTACTGAAAGAGACACAGAGAGCTATAAATAGATCAAAGCTACAAACAATCAATGGCAGAAACACTTTGTTATACTGAAACCAACACTTACTGACTGCAGCACAAAACAATGAAAAAAAATACCACAGACAATCTTCTGCTTTACTCACAACTTCCATGACGTGTGTGCTCCACTTGGACAGCAGCTGCAGACCCCTCAGAGCGAGGTCAAACAGCTCTCTGTATTCCTCGTCGGACTTCTGGCTGTCCAGGCCCGAACCCGTCACCACCTCGCTGTTGCTGTAGCGCGCCAGCTCCGAGATGAAACGGATGTGGTCGTCCCTGATCTGCACCATCTGCTCACACAGGTTGTACTGTGGCGAGATGCTGCTCTGGGTGCACGTCCACCTGGGCACGAAATGGAGAAGATGGTGGGTTGGGGGTGGGCAGGAGCAGATGGCACGGTGGTCAATGACTGCTAGAGTCGGAGCATTTTTGTGAACTAGCTTCATAGACGACTAGACAGGTCAGCTTACTTGGACTTGTTTTCTTCATAGTGAGCACTTGTCTCAATGTAGCGCGACAACTCTATCTGCATGTCTCCAAACAGAGGCACCACTTGGAGCTGAAGAAATAAAGAAAAGCTCACATACATGTCATGCACACAAATACAACTCTGGATAAAAGACATGCTGAAAAAGCAAAAGCCTCACTTTAAAGAACTTGTCGATCTTGCTAAGGTTGATCCTCTTTTTGGCATCTAGTTTGTAGATATTGCTCACATTCCCGTCCATCAGGTAGAGTCCAAAGCCCATCACCTGACACCCAGAAAGAGGCCATTTGTTTTAAATCAGGACATTTAGCCATCTGCAGATCAGCTTGTTGACTGGTTAATGGGCCGGCGGTGGGTTACGATGTCAAAATGTGTGTACCTTAAGCAGCATGTGTTTCTCGCTGGGCGTCAAATACATCTTGTTCTCATAATAATCTACACAGATGTTGACAATGTCTGCCAAAAGTTCCTCATAGCCAGGAATCACCTCCAACTGTTGGTGCAGGCACTACACAGAGAGATGGAACAACAGGTCACCTTCAGATAAATTCATCCACAGACAGAAAGGGGGCATGTTAGCCTGCATATAAACATATACCGTGTAACAATTAACACTGAGATTACTGCAAGAAAACCATAAAACTCAAAATTAATTTAATGCAATTATAAAAGAAATACTGAAAAGTTACATTGTTTTTTCATTAGATCCCAATGGCCTTTCAATGGGCCTTCAGGTCAGTCAGCCAAATATTTTTTATAATTGAACCGGTCTGAAATTGGATCGCTCTCACTAACATTGTGAATGAAATGTCAGATTTACAGACACACACACACCACAATCTTTTCTCGTTTCCATTGCTATCTAATTGCAAAGAGCACAACATTTGAAGGTGTGCATTAAATGCTGCTTGGTCTGCAGGTCAGATGTTAATGCTCAGGTTAATGGCTAAATCGCTCAAGAGGACACTTTCATTCAAGCTGTCGCTGCACCTTTGGCAAGTACAAATGTGAGTCATTCAACTGCTCGGCTTCGCTTCCAAGTCATTTCCTGGAGTACTGGGTAAAAAGGTAGATGTATTTCTGTATTTTAACAGACTAATCATGTGAAGCCAATTTTAATCAACAGTCATTTCACAACCCTATGTAGGAAAAATAGCTTTATTTATGGCACAACTGTGATACAGCCAAAAAAACAGACTATTTTACTCAAAGAAGACCATATTTCTTCTTCTGGATCCTCCTAGTTACACATTCAGAGTCATACTGTGAAGTCTCACTAGAGTCTGCACACCAACCTGAGTGATCCTGTTGTGATTGGCTAAAAACATTGAGAGGTTCTGGGACTCCTGGATGGACTGAGGGTCGGCCATCTTCCTCAAGAACTGAGCTGCCCTGGAGACGAAGAGCATGAAAGGAACATCAGCACGGCTCTAGCTCATATATTCTACAATAACTCCTTTATTTATGGTTCACTACCTTTTGTAGGCAGAGTGATCGTTCTTAACGCTACACTTCATGTTCTTTAGTTCATCCAGCACTGCAAACATGTTAATAAATTTGCCCAGAGTGAGCAGGTAGGCTTCAGACACAAAGTCCTTCCTTCTCTCAGCATGACACAGACGCTTCACTTCGCTACAGAAACGTTCTATGGCTTTCCGCTGCAAAGAAAAAAAAAAACAGGATATAAATATTTGTCATTAAATGAACACAGTTGTAGAGTTTTGCAGAGCATGCTTATTTTTTTAAGCTCATAGACAAACACTGCCAGGGAGCTGAGTCTTACCTGAAAGTACATGAACTTCATGAGCTTGGTCACTTCAGGTTCTAACACCTCCACTGTTTTCTCATAGATCTCCACTCTGTTAGGCTGCTCATTGCATTTCACCTAGTGAACACAAGAGGGAGCAATCACACAGCTTGATTTTGCAGCAGCAGCTAGTAGTATGTGCACAGTATGCTTAGTTAAATGGGCTTATGCAACATTATGGTCAGTTTGCAGGTAAGCAGGCATCAAAGAATGAAATTTTGATATGGGGGGTTTTCTCTCTCACTACATTTTTCCCCACCACCAAGGTTCCCTATCTGTTTGTGTGTAAAAGCTATAATTGTCCAATTTAAGGAAATTATATTAGGTGCATTGATAAAGTCTCCTAGGTAACACCATGAACCTGTTGACGTCCATGTTTTTTAAAATCAATGATGAAACTTGAAAATGCAGAACAGATACAAAATGCTGATAGCTGCCTATTGGGTGACCAGCTTATGTCAGGTTTGGCAAGATAGCAACCACATATCATGTTAACAGCAGTTCCACAGGGTCAAAGTGATTTTCATAAAAGGGGAACTTGCAGGCTGTATCTACATCTACTAGAAACACAGTGAGATCACTTTAACAGAAAAACAGGTAACAAACAAATTTATAACAGAAAAATACAGCTAAGACTAGTCTAAATACTGAATCCCATCTTCGTCAAGCCCCTGGTGCATACTATCAGTTAATGAAGGAAAAGGAATCATATCATGCATAAGTATGTGTGTGTGAGTGTGTGTGTGTGTGTTTCTGTGTGTGTGTCTCACCTGGGGAATGGCTCGGGAGCAGCTTCTCCAAGTGTAAAGCATCACAGCATACTCATGTCCTTCCTCCAGCATCTCATTCTGCACAAACAGACAAATAAAGACATAAGTCGTTGACATGTGTGTATATTACCAATGATTTTGTTTGTCTGCTTGTTTGTTTTTTGCAGAGGCACTAAACAACACAAAATATTATGAGATTTTTATATCAGACAAGTCATACATTTCAGGATAAATGGGGCTTGATTAATATTTTAGACTGAGAGCATTTCTTTCATTCAGAAGTAGGTGAGACAGATTTCTCCATCACTCTAGAGTGTCCTCAAATAGACCAGCCTCAACCTCAATGGACTTCCCGATTAAATAAGGTTAAATAAAGCACTGCTTCCCCTCTTTGCCAGTCAAATCACACTCTCCATTCATTCACCAACGGGGGAGAGAGGTTTAATGGTCCATTGCCTTCCTGATTCACCAGTGTGTGAGGGAAGTGTGTGTCTATGTTGGTTTGTGTGTGTGTATGTGTGTGTGTATGTGTGTGTGTATGTGTGTGCGTGTGTTCTGCCACAGGCTGAGCCAAATCCTAACAAAAGAGCCAAACGATAATCAATTCAGAAAAAACAAGGCTCTGTTTAAGAGCGTGAGGCAGCTTCCCACTGTCGGCTTTGTGTTTATTGAAAGGGGAACAACAACTACTTTAAACAGGCAACAAATTGTTACAACCAATAAGATGTAAAAAAAAACAATATGATGGCATGTGTGTTTCTAAAAACTGGAGCACAGATCTCACCATGCTGGAGTGGACTGTAGCTTGCTCTATATAACGGGCGATGCCGGTCACAAATGCATTCCTGTCTTCAAAGTTGGTGTCAAAATTAGCCTGTGGGAAAAGAGAGAGAGAGAGGATTGAAAGGGGTACATTGAAAAAACATGAACAGCTGAGGATGAGTGTGGATGGGTGGTGGTGGCAGTGTGTGTGAGTGTGTACCTGGTACATGATGGAGGAGGGAGGGGGTTCGATGCATGGCTGCTGGTCAGGGAGCGGCAGCTCCTCCAGCAGGTCCACATTGGACAGGGCATCCTCCAGGGTCACGTGGGTCGTCATGGTAACAAGGCGTCACTCACACAACACCCCAGTCTGACGGAAAGAGAGAAAGAGAGAAAGAGACAGCGAGAATAAAAGGTTTAAACTGTTAGCTAAAAGTAATGTACATGGGAAAATGGGTTAAAATAAGGCAAGCTAAACAGTTAGCTAAAAGTAATGGAAAATCTGAAGGAGACAGCAGATGCATTAGCAAAAAGAAATAGGAAAATTAGTTAAATAAATTAGCCAATTGGTTGGCGTAAAGTAATAAATGACCACCTCAACTAAGCAGCTCGACCTGATAAAACAGCTTTATTGGAAAGTACATGCAAACATGCAGGGAATCTGACTCATTTTAAACAGCTTTCGGTGTGCTTACATGAAACAGACATCAAGCTAGGAATAAAGACAACAAAAACAAAACAAAACAAGTAATATAAGATTTAGAATTGATGAATGGTAAATAGATTAAAGTAATGGTGAGAGCTATGGATAACCAGTCAGAGCATCCAGCTTTTTCGACTGGTAGTAGTACATATACAAACTCAACCAAAAACACACAATAGTTTTTAATATGCAGTTTAAAGCCTGTTCAGTTCATACACCTTGAAAAACACAATGCTGTCAGTACAGGTAGGCCACTTCAGTTTATCTGACAGGCCCCGGTAGGAAGGCTAGAAAATGGTTAGAGGAAGCAGAATCAATAGATCAAATGACGAGAGAGGTGTTGTATCAAAGTTTAAATGCAACACTCACATGATTTGTCTTTTCACTTACAAAAAAACGAAAAAAACGCGACCACTATTTTCTTTGCATGTCTAGACAACTTCATTTCCTCTTTTTAAACCTCGTGTGTGTTATGCTGTGCTGTCTTGTTTGTGTGTTCACGCTGCACCTGTATCCTCTCCCATTTCACAATATGTCAATACCAGACTGAAGCTAAGAGGAAGTAAAGGGCAGAGCCCCTTAAGGTTTCCGCTCTACCTTTTTTATTTTACTAGAGGCATTTCTGAAGCGTATAATTCTTAAAATGTCAAGACCTGGAAGACTCATTGATCTGAGAGATGTAGAGAACTGCCTGGCAGTGACTGATGTCTGACAAACACAAATTCTGCTTTGAAGCCACTGGAAAAAAAACACTTTTTTTATCAAAGCTTTAGGCAAGTTGACTTTGAATCATTTCATTATTTAAGTTGATATTCAGTGATATTAACATAATGGGCATGGATCTCATGCATCAAGATTTAAGATCCACAGTTAACTGAATTATTGATTTTATCCTTAAAATTAATGGCTAGACACTGTTAAAACAGCACAATCATTGTAATGCCCTCTTCCTCATTATAAAACACCAGCCCAGCCAAAGCTGGGCAC
Organism: Acanthurus lineatus; assembly: GCA_029814665.1. Classification (NCBI taxonomy): domain Eukaryota; kingdom Metazoa; phylum Chordata; class Actinopteri; order Acanthuriformes; family Acanthuridae; genus Acanthurus; species Acanthurus lineatus. The sequence continues at coordinate 7,670,734 of JAPZDV010000026.1, forward strand.
CCACCCATATATCATGTGCCTCTGAAAAATGTGTGTTTTACGTCTGACCTGGCACACGGGGCTGACAGGGCCGATAATCAGCTTAATATTCACAGCCATGGAGAGTACAACTAGAGCTGAGAGGGCCAGAAGCCAAACAGCGAAGAGAAAAAAAGCAGATAAAACCAAAGTCCAACTGTCTCTTCTACTCATGATAGGTAGACAGAGAGCCTATGGACACAGGTGGGTTATGGGATCATCTACAGTCAAACAGCTTCTTATTTGTCCTAGCAGTTGGCTGCAGAGTGAAGATTACATGAAGAGTACTACTGACTACTAACTGGATACCTGTTCATACACAAGAGGCAGTCAACACATCTAAATGTCAAAGCAGCAGTCTGTTGACATGCCTGAATGTAAAACCAGTGCAAGACTTTCAGCCTGGAACTTAAAATAAAAAAACAAGACCAAAGACTTGATTTCCAAGTCTTTTACTAAATGGCCCAATCTTCATACTCTGCTTCTTATAATAATTAGAGTAATACATTTCAGTATGTACTTTTAAATTGAAGGCTTTCATCATAATAAGGATGAATTTTAATGAAAAAGTCTTCTAGCAGAAAGGAGGGATGCACATTATTCGCAAATATAGAGTCCTCTGCATCATATATTTACTGAGTCGCATTGTTATTTATCAAGCTACATGTGCAGGCACATTAAAATGAACACAGAGAGAGAAATGAGAAGGGTGTAGTTTCCTGTCACATCAAACTACTTTATTTTAAGATGCATGAAGGTTATATTCATGAGGCCTTGAGGCTGAAATCAGACCGATGGCTGAGTCATCAGATGTCATATGATAGGCCACATGACTGACACAGAGGTGTGTAGGCACAGAAAAAGCCAGAGCCATTCACATGAGGGTAGTGATAAGATAAATTAATCTAGAGAGGTTTACTCATCTATCCACAGTCATTGACATTAATTTTTTAGCAAAGCATAAAACACCATTCACATGCTAGCAATGGCACTTAACAGAACCTGTTATTTCTGCTCAATAGTCTGAGTAACAATTGGAATTCAATTAATTTTGACCTGCTGCTAATATTCTTATTAAATAATCGAAGCACCTGCACATTTAACATGATGAAGAAGAAGAAGACTTATGCCTCTGTGCTGCTGTAAGCTTGTAATGTTGATGCTGTATTCTTCCCCATGCTGTAACCTCACAACGTGGGTTCACTCATTTTCTGTTTCTCTGAAGCCTCTGAAGACAGAAAAGGAAACATGCAGCCTGCCACAAGCGGTTCTGTCTTGCAGACAAACATGCTCAGTGCTACCCAACTCCCATCTGTGTTTGGGAATACAGACGCAGACTGAAGCCTGGGCTGGCTGAATAAACTTTCCCACCCTGTACCCGACTCTGTTCAACAGTTGGGATGTGTGTTTGTGTGTGTGTGTGTGTGAGTGTGAGTGTGTGTTTTTGTGTATGTGTATGTATGTGTGTGTGCGTGTGTGTGAGAGTGTGTGTGAGAGTGCATCTTTACAAAGCAAAGGGCCCCTTCATTCCCTTCTGGACACTTAGTAACCTAGCTGGAGGCCACACATGACAGTTCTTTTAAGGGAAGTCCATCTAGTAGTTGGACGCTTGGGACACATGACACAAAACACTATTGATACGCTTTGCACAATTCCCCCCTAGCTAATCCGACATTACAACCAAAGCTTCTATATATCAGGAGCTGGGGTCAGTTCTCCTCATGACAAAGCTTGACCATGAGAAATCAGTGGTTTTTAGGAAGTTCTTAAAATGTTATGACTAAAAAAACACTGACTGGGGATGAGACGGAGTAGGAAAAGTACAAAATTAGCTAAAAGCAGCATTAGCAAAGATGATGCATCTTTTGTGGAAGGAGATCAAGATCAGAATGTGCTGCTGGGCGTTTGTGTAATGCATCTTGCCTGAGAGACGGGCAGAGAGTGAGAGAAAGTGTGTCAAGTCCAGGGTCACACCACTCAACGGGATCTCCCCTCAAGGCTAGCATTGTAATATATATTCATCCTCACAATAGGATGAGATCTGATCAGCGTGGACGAAAGAGATTCAAAAGCTTTAAAACATGGAAATACACATGACTATTTACAACACTTCACTGACAAACACACACACACATATAGACAGCAGTTGTGTGTGTGTTCCAGTAGCATATCTGCAGTCTGCAGTGTGTCATCATGTGCAGGCCGGCTGGCTGGCTGGCTGGCTGGTGGAGGTGTTTGACTGGCAACTGAAAACTGCTGTTGTCTCATGATCCCTGTGATGTCACACTCTCTGTTTTAGACCAACAACAATGAGCATCACATGCATACGCAACATGAGCCTGGCTCACATGACCAAGCCTGACAGGTAGAGGATGGAAAACAAAAAATCCAAACTAGCATAACCAGCCTTTGAGTTTGTAGGATCTTTTCAAGGTTTGTAATGGAAACATCTTTATAGATTTACAGTTTTAACCTTATGTAAGTGTAAGCAAAAGCTCAGAATTCGTGCCAGTGCAAACGCTTACGCTCACTAAAGTTTAACCACATTGTCAACTTCCTTCTTCGTCTGTCGCTGTTTGGGTGTTTTTTAAATTATCCCCACAAGCAATTTGCTTTCTGTCCTCGTCTCCTATTTTAGTGAACTGAAAAACAGCAGCAACAGCACTGACAGCTGTTGTTGGCTGATGATGATCATGTCAGGCTTACAGTGTAATATATATAACTACAAGGCTGCTTAACAGATGTACATACAAAAACACAACCCTGACTATAGAGAAAAGTCAAATATCAGAATCAGAATCAGCTTTATTGGCCAAGTACGTTCACAACATGTTTAAAAAAAAAAAAAAAAGAGAAACTGATTTACTCTATTGATTTTGTGAAGGAGCGTGTCAAATTCAGATGTAAATTTCAGATATTGAGACAGTTTTGTAAAAAATAACTACAGGAACTTTGACAAAATATCAACATAATGAAATTTTTGACAAATAATGACTAAGTGGGTAAAGGCAAATATTAAAACAAATCAGAAAGAAACGTCACTGTAGTGCAGGACTTAATACCAGGAGAAGGCAGCATTTATGATGTATCATTTTGACAATATATATCCAATTGATATAATACCAGTACCTTGCCTAACACTATGTCCAGTAATGTTTGAGGTTAAACTAATGGTCATTCTCATTATTGACTGAATTGTCAACATTTTATTCTTTTTTTGCATAATCAATTGCACATTTAGTCTTCCAATGCAATCACACAGAACAGAAAATAGAGCAAATCCTCACATTTTAAAAACTATAACTAGTGACTCATTGTCACATTGTACCCATTTACTGATGATCAAAATAATAAGTAGCCATTCATATTCTACTGATCAACAAATCAATCAATTTTGATGCACAGGATATTAGTAATATTACAGAGGGGGAACACCTCAACAAAGAGTTCCACGAGTAACCAATAATCTAGACACTATATCTTAGATAACAAATCTATTTCATGTCTGTCCAGCTGAAGAGGAATCCCTTCCCTGATGTCCATCCTCAGGTTTTTCCCATATACAGGATTTTGTGGGATTTTCCCTCCACATCCAAACCAAGGGAGTGTCGCATGTTGAACAGACTGTAGAGCACCATGGGAATTTGTTTGGACTATATAAATAAAATGGACTCCATAAACAATGTCTCCAAAATATTATTGCTATTTTTGTCAGTGCAGTATTGATCCGTATTGGTGAGCAGCAAAGCACCCACAGCCTCATCATTACATCACTGCTGGTTGGTGAGGGGCTGGCATACTGATTTACAACTCGGTGAGTTTGCAACAGCAGCATATCCACACATACAGTGGATATGTTAGTGGATACGGACGGTTCATGGGTTGATCTCATGCAGAGTTAAGCGTTAAATCAAACAGCAGCGTTCAAATATTTGTATGAGACGGAAGTAGGTGAACCTGTCATTTAAAGCATCAGTAACAGGCCTGTTGATACAGGCCGCTGTGATGGATTTAAACCCGTCTGTAACGCTGTGGATCTCGCCTACTCTCGTCTACATGTTCCCTGCTGATATGATCAGGGAAATAAATGGTGGATAAATGCTTCATCATAGCGGCACCTCTTTTGCCGGTGCGCCGAAAGCGCTCGGCTCATCGTTCAGCTTTTTTTTTTTTTTTTGCCGTGATCCATCCTTCATCAGTGTGCACTTGCTACAACAGGCACCCTCTCCTCACCCCACCCATCTCAGTGAGAGCTACGATGCCGATGTAAGCTAACGGGGATCCCATTCATGTGTCAGAATAATCCGCGAAAAACCGGGACGCTCGATCCGGCTCACGGGAGAGGGGCGATTTCTCAAGCGATCCGCTTTTTAGTAATTATCATATCAATGCCCAAAGAGATAAATGGCGAAAAGATGTACAGTGAAAGCAGGAAGAGAAAAAAAAAACAGCTCTCCAGTCTCCAGCCATCATCAGTAACCCAGCGCACATCAGCAGCCCCGCTCATCTTTAGCGCTGCGGCTCCATCCATCGCCACATTTGCCACATACCTGTAAATTGCATGTCCGTCCGGCGGTATCCAAAGACGGGCGGACGGTGTCGCGGTGTGCGACGGCGGTCCAGTGTTTGCTGATCTTTTATTTCCCTCGTCTTCTGTGCCGATTGATGCTCTAGTTTCGCCCAGTATCTACCCAGTGCTAATCCACCACCCCACACAAAGAGCAGAAAATGGCTGCAAGTGCATTTTCTTAAAGGGACAGTCGCACTGTGGGGATGGGTGACGGTGAGGGCCCCCCGACATGTTGATTCTGCACAGCTGAGCTTTTATTAGTGTGCATTTTAAAACCTCGTTGTACGTGTGAAAAAAAAATACAACCTGCTTTTCAGACAAAAATCAGTACCAGGCTTATTTTTGTGATTTAAACTAGAGAGGAGGTGAGTCAACTTTGATTCGAATGAACTTTGCTCTCTTGCGTGAACTACATCAGAGGGTCAATGTCCCTTAAAGAAGAAAATAATAATAACAATAATAATCTTTATATATCAATAAAATGCCACTGGAATTATTATGGTATATCTATTTTGCACTTGGCATAAGTTCTCTGAATAATGTTATATTTATAGGTAGATTTTAAGACAAAATGTAATTTTGTTTTAATGTAAATTAAACCAATGGTGTAATGTTATACTGATGATACAAAACAGAACTGAATATCAGTGGTCTATATTACATAGTATAAGGGATATTTATTGGTATAGTCAAAATTAATATTCCAAATGGGAAATTAAAAGAGATAAATTATGACCCAAAATATCCTTAATACCTCAGACCCCTGGAAGCAGGACCTCATGAGTTCATGATGTCATTTTATAAATAACCCTCAGTTAAAATTGTGTTCAGTATTATTATGAAACTTTTTTTGATTCATTTATGGGTAACCATTTATTTGTTAGGATTATTAAGTGGTTATCATCACTACAAATAATACTGCTACTGCTACTAATAATAATAGTAATGTAATGTTAGTAGTAGTAATGTTACCTTTTTGTGCTATGTCCCAGTAATGGTAGTTTATCATTTCTGTTATCAATCAATTCAATATATTTAGGTTGTGAGGTTATAGGTTATTGATAAAAATATCTTTGCTGCATATCTTGTGACAATGGTGCTGTAGTTAGCCATATTTTGATATAAATGCAAATTGTATGAAGTATCGAGCAAAAAGGAGGAACATTGTGTTGAAGCAGTAGTTTCTGTGGGGATTTTTCATACTTCTTCCATCATGAAAACTATCACCACGGACTTGAATTGAAACTACTTGAACTTGAATTGAACATGCCATTCTTTAGAAAGAAGCAAACAACAAGCTTTTGATAGCTGTCCTTTAAAATAGCACCGGGTCACTTTTTTGTAAAATGATAGATTTTGGAAGAAGTTGTGTTTTAGATCTTAATTATGACATCCTACACTTTACACTTTATGACAACTTCATGGACCTTCCTTTCACTTATGAAGATCAAATGTATCATGTATTTATATGTATATCATACACCATTGTGTATAACGGACATATGTAGAAAATGGGTGAAAAAAAACATATTTCAAATGGATTCATTTAATAATCAATCATACAATATTCTCATTTACAAAATATTTGAAACCTGTACAAAGAGGAAACAGATAAAGTGCAAAATCCGGGGATTTGTAACTCTTGTGTTTTGTAATAATCTTAATAAAAAACAGCTTCATGGACATTTGACAAGTAATGGGTATGAAATCAATAAATAAATAAATAAAGCAATTTTTTGCGGTTTTCAACCTCAACTCTTAGCTTGGTTCATGAATCTGAGACAACTCGTGCAGGAGGAGAGCAAAGGTTGGACGATCTTCAGATTTCTGAGAATGAGAGCATGAAAAAGAAAGTATTATTACAAAGAGTACAATTTTTTTCAGCAGTTCTTCCACAAGGAACATATCAAACTCTTGAGCCCACCTCTTTCCAGCACCACTCCATGAGCAGGTGAACAGCGTCTGGGGCCAAACGTGGCTTCAGGAGCCTCAAACCAGAGTTCAGCGACTCCACCACTTCAGTATTAGTTCGGTTCTCATAGGGAAGACGGCCCTCGTTATACACCTCCCACATTAGCACACCTAAGCAGGAGTGAACATGTTAGAGAGTAAATACACCCGTAGAGAGACTCGCTGTTGGTCAGGTGGCAATTGGTCAGGTAGTCATTTATGTAGTGAATACAAACCCAGATCAAGTCTTGTATTTCTGGTTGGTTATTTGCATATTTGTACTTATTTCATGTCAGCACAAAAACTATTTTGAAAGATTATGAAAAGCATATTCCAAGGCAAAAAGAGTAACTAATGGTTTCATTACAAGTGTGAACTCTTATTAGGACCATGTATTTGTCCATTTATCAATACTTCTTAGCTTAACATACACCCTGATTTCCCCAATAATTTTTTTGCACTTAAAAACCGACTTATTTAGTTGCAATGTTCGTACATCCTGTATAACCTAGAATTTGGGTTATACAGGATGTGTGAACCCACAATTTTCTTGAGGAGATTTCAAATATTTTCACTTTTACATGAAGCTTAAGGTGCTGTTATTATATTGTCAACATAACTGCAAGAGCAGCTAAAGCTGATCCAACCACCTTATTCCTGTTCATTTCTTCTCAGTCTAAACAAACTGGATTTTGGTGAAAACTGATTAATAGAAGCTGTGATAAAACATTTATTTTACCATCTGTTGGATACAAGAAACTTAGAACACAGACTTCTGTCCATGCCAAGTTAATATGTAGCTGCTTGTTTAAACATCTGGCAGTGATCCTAACAGTATTAATTGGAGATTATTGTAAATCCACTTTTTGGCATTACACCATGAAAATAGTAACTGATGGATATGAGCTTTGGCACATGTACACAGATACAAGTAAAAAAATAAATGAAGTAATGAAGCAATATATTAAAATCAGTGAAGTGTTTGGCTTGAAATTCCTGCTGTTTAATGTTTTTCAGGCTCTCTTTTTTTTACTGGATATTTTTATTTATTATGTTTTTCTTCTATAAAACTTCATTGACCGACATGTATTGTACATAATAAGTGTGAGTTGACTGGTGTTGATGGGTTGTATTTGTATATGCACTGGCACTGATGTTTTTACATGAAGTTCCTAATGAATAAATACATTTCTTTGAATTGAATTGAATTGAATTGAATTTTGTTTTTTGTATGTGACATCAAATTTGTCCTGTGACCTTTATGATTTGTCTCATGACCCGTGACCTTCGTCTATAGACAATACTATTGAATCATTATGGTTCTCTTCAGCTTCCATTTTAGCTTCCTATAGCAAAAAAGGCCAGAATCAATGTGTTCTCGGAAACACAGCAGTTTTGAGCTAACAGCTTTACACTGAACCTCCAAATTATATGAACAGATTAGAGAAAAAAAGACAAGAGGGATTTTATATGACTACAAAGACTGCAAGTCAGATGCACAAACCAAATAAGTGAACGACACAGACACATGAACACACCGAATGACCAGACGTCGGACTTGCTGCTGAACTTGCAGTATCTGATGACCTCTGGGGCCGACCACTTGACAGGGAACTTGGAGCACTGGGAGCTTGTGTACTGATCATCAAGCACAAATCTATCACACAGAGAATGGACACACACATAATAAACATATGGTGGAAAGTACAACGTTTCAGTTAAAAAAAAACATTAATAAAAGCATTACCTAGTCATACCAAAGTCAGACACTTTCACCTCATTGTTCCTTGAAACAAGACAATTCCTGGCAGCCTGCAGGAAAACATGAAGTATTGGCCATTATAGCAGAGTGGAGATGCAAAAGGGTATCATACAAAGTTCTTTTCTGTTTGTTTACCAAGTCTCTGTGGATGAAGTTCGAGCTCTCCAGGTAAGCCATTCCCTCACTGATATCCAGACACATCCCCAACATCACATCCTGAGACAACTGTCCTTTCCTTGCTCGCAGGTAGTCAGACAGACAGCCATTCTCCATGAACTCAAACAACAGACACATGGGAGAACCTTGGGTGCACACACCGTAGAGCTGAACTAGCTTACAATGAGACAATCTCCTGTTAAAACACCCCCACACACATAGACACACTAATTAGTTGCATACTTTTTAAATCATTTTGCCTTAACACTGCAATGCACCTTTATGAACTGCACTTACATCATGACTTTGGCTTCTTCTTTAAATTCTTCATCTGACATGCACTCTTCTCTTATCATCTTCACTGCCACCTTCGTCTCCCTCCATGTTCCTTCCAGCACGACCCCAAACTGGCCGCTGCCCAACTCCTGACCCAAGGTCAGTTCCTCAGGGTCTATTTCCCACTGATCTGTGGAGCAGAAAACAGGTGGTCACAGATAAAATAACCCCAGCAGCAGGTGATATTAAAGAATAGAGCAGATATGTACAATCACAAAGTAACTACATGTAATTACTGACAAAACCGGCTCTAGCCACAAGATCACTAATTAGTTTTATTAATTATTAGTAAAGATTACGTTTATTGTAAGGTTTATCATACAGTATCACTTAGAATATAGTAGTTCCCAGTGCATTTCTCCATGGTTACCACTAGAGGTCAGCCAAAAAAAAGGCTGTGAATGATGAGAGCTCCAGTTTAACCAGCTGATCCAGCTGATTTATGCAACAGTCACCTTTAAAGGGATCAGCCATGTCCTGGGAGCAGCTTTGATCTTGAGAAACAGGTCGTCTCAAACGTGTTATCAGGCCTGCACCACAGATAACACACAGATATAATAACACACTTTTTTTAAAATAAAAAAGCATCTCAACATCCATTTTATCACAGTTTTTGAGAAACATAAGTAGTTTATCTGTTTAACTTCCTCTTAGCATCTGATCTGTTTCATGTTAACACCACTGCATGCAGAGAGCAAGCAGACCTACCGGCAGCATTGTGTTGGTGGTAATGGATGAGCTCAGGAATGGTGCTGAACAAGTATTTCTCTGCCAAGTAAAATGCAGCTTCTCCTGTTTCTGTCTGTCGTATTTGGTAATGTTTCACTCGCGGATTCTTCTCCCCATTGGACCTCAAGAGAAGAAAAAGATGCTTTTTAAATTCACTGTAAATTAACACAAGCCTTGTGCGCTGCTACTACTTAATCATATGATGTAAACTGATGTTAAATGTCGTCACTTGTGTTAGAAGTAATCAGGTGCACAAACAAAGATCTGGATCCTGAACACAGGCATCACTGACATCCCCATCTGGAGTCCACAGCTTTCATTTTAGTGTTGTTGTGGGTGACTCTCTCATGTATACTCAGTCCTCAATTCCTCTCTGATCCCGTTTCCCAGATCTATTACAGTTAGTTATGCCAGAAGGAAGTTAAAAATTACCCCGGCGCTTTGGTGAAGACTGACACTGTGTAGACTCCTGCCTGTCTGGAGTGTCGCACCATGAATGCACCTTCTTTTCCCTAAAAGTAAAATACAAAATCATCCACATTAAGTAATATATTACATATCAGACAGGTTTGTTTACTCTGAAGTTAGTAGAAGCACCATAATAAAAGAGAAATGATTCTAAGTAATACATAATGGATAGCGGTTCTACCTCCTGCTTGCAAAAGTTGAAGCAAAGCAGGAAGCTCAACATTGGAGGAAACATTGTGGTTGTGAGACGTTTTCCATGTGCTATGTCATGTCAGATTCTTGTTGTGCAGGTGCATTTGCATTAATTTTGCAAATGTGAGAACGCTGAGGCCGGAACAGTAACAGCAAAAGTGCATTGCGTCACATAGGAGCAACATCCTGCTAACTACCATCAGAATCATTATTTGAAAGCATTTACTTCTGTCAAAACACAGCTGGTCACATAAAAAAAATTTTAAAAAAAAGGAAAAAAAAGGAAAAACTTTGGATCCATAAACGCTGACATTGTTTTTACCTCTCTCATTAACAAATCCTCGGCTTCACCTCTGGTTATGTTTTTGTTGTACCATCTGAGAGAAGACAAATTAACCACAAATAAATTCTTTCTATAGAGGACGGAAAGGATTTGCAGATATTTATGTTAATGATTAGAAGCAAAGAGAAATGAAATCAAACTCACTCGAATCTCTCAAAGTTGTTGCCAAATTTTACAGCTACGAAAGTACTTGGTACAAAGCCTGTGTCCCTGATGAGGTTTTGGGAAAAACAAAAAAGAGAAAAAAAGAATGAATTATATACCCATAATTGTCCTTCGTGTTAAAAAAAAATGCTGGTACCATCAGTGGAAGCTGTCATTACGGCTTGGATGAAAATTTTTATGTTCCTTACCCATTATCATTCTGTACGACCCACCAGTCAGAGTGTGAGCTGTTAATCAAGATATACTCCTGATCCTTCTGCAGGGGCAAGTCATCAACTCCGAGTGGCGTGTAATCCTGAAGAGCGATGACCACTTTATGTCCTGCATCCTGTGGTCTCATCTTCAAAAGATTAAAAAAGGAACATTTGATCTAAAAATAATAATTAGAAATATCATTGAGAGAAATTAATTGTAAATTAATAACCTCTTCTGTTTTCGCAGCATTTTATTCTGTTTACCTTTTTTGTAAGAACAGTAGTTGCTGTGTCACGTTTTTACAAACGGAATGATTAATAATAGTGTATTATTAACATTACACATCAAAACATTAAAAATCAAAAAACACATGCAGTTGAATAAATATTAAATGGATGTAAACAAGCAATTAAGAAACACATCATCTCACTGCTTTTTTGGTCACATTATGTAAGAAGGATTTGATGTTTTTTGGCATGTACTAACATGTCAGTCACAGAGGAGGCATAACAATTACGACATATGAGCAATACAAGATAAAGTCACCAGTGTTCAAATTACAGGTACACTGTTTAAGAGAGTATGCAAAAATTATAAAAGTTGCCAACAAGAGAGGCCTTGAAAATGTTTTGTAAGTGCATAACAGTCATGACATTATGATGACATCCAGCCAAACGAGCTACATAATTAAAATTAAAGGGTTATTTTGTAAAACCTCTGTTGATAAAGCAGTAGTAACAATCCCATAAATTGTATTTCATTAGCATTATTATTTTTGCTTTAGAACATGTACCTCTGGATCCGGGAGTTGAGGGAGTGGCTTTTTGGAAGCTGTGGAGAAATTAGAAAAATGAAATTGGGAAATACTTTAAGCACTACTAAATGTATGACAAAGCAATTTTATAGCCTGTTTCACCATTTTGAAGAATGCTAGGTCACGCTACAGATATAGATCACGACTAAGATTTCCTCCATTTTAATCTGATGATGATGGTAATAAATTAGAAAAAAGTAGGGGAATGATACTAACCAGTACCAACTGGGTCGTATACATGACAACCATGAGCCAGTTTCTCTGTTTGTAGGCAACATCTCCATTTTCCATCCATCCAGAAGTTTGGGTGGTATTTTGCAACCAAATTGTTATCCTTGGTCTCTATATTTCACAGAATAAAAGAGAAAAGTTTGAAATCAAGGGTTCACAAAATTATTTTTGCACTATGATCATCATCTAAAGAATGATGTTAAATTTTTCTTTTTTACCCTCTTTGAGAGCTCTGACCCATCTCTGACGGCAATCATTGTCAGGGGCAAAAATGTAAAGGTAATGGTTGCCATGAAAAACCTGTGAAGACATTTGCATTTGAGAAAATACTGCTGTTTCTCTTACGTTACATCATGCTTATACTACATGTTTAGTCATAGATTACACTTACTGTATAATTTTAAATCATGCTGTACTTTTAAAGCTGAAATCTTTGAAATAATTGTGAAGCTCACCTGAAAAGGGTACTTATAGTTGCATGGTATGGGGACATCAGTACACACAATCTCCACACACTTGATTGTGTTTAGCTCAATGCAGCCTTTCACCATGGGCTTTTTCTGTAAAAACATGATCTTTCCCTTATGTTTGTCTTTGTGGATATGATTCAAATGATATTTGGCTATCAAAAATAAAAATTTAAAGACTTAACCTTCATATTGTGTAATTTACCATCAAATTCAAAGACAGTGTTGATCAAACGCGTACTTACTCCGGGACGGCGTTCAGAATACTTCAGGTCTTGTGTGTCCAATACAAAAAACCTCTCCTTATAGTTACATGGCGATGTTCTTTTCTTTTGTTGAGATTTTTTAATCATTGTTCCCTTTAAAATGACCCTGGGGAACATGGTAACAGCTATAAACAACACTATGACAGACACTTTTAGCTTTAAACCTGAAGAGAGAGACTGAGCACCTCGCAGTGAAAGAATAAACAGAAAGGGATGATAACTCGATAGAAGTCATAGAGCTTCCGGCATAGAGTTGCTGCATTCGGTAAACCACATCCTTACGGCAAGAAATAGGTTGCACTAGCAAACACACACCATGCATTCACTCTCTCTCCTACACACATGTATTCCTGTACTCACATGTACTTCCACTGTCTATGTTGCAATAAGTGAGTAGACTGTAAAGTGACAGGGAGGTGATTTTTTGTTTGTTTGTTTTATCTCTGAACTTTTGAACATTTTCCACCAAAATACACGCATTGAGGTAAAAATGTACCCAAGTAAGTTTCAGTAAAATGTAAAGATTGAAGAAGGATATAAGTGAAATAAAATAAGATTACAGGCCATAATTGCAGATTGAAACAAAATCGGCTGAATGCCTAAAATTACTTGAAACTAATTTATTAAACAATGCATTGAAAACTGAGATTTCAGGAAATGTGGGTTAATTTATAAGTTTGTTGAGACTGCGGCTGTACTACAGTATAATGTTTCGAAACCTCATTTATCGCATTGACATTCACCCTTAAAATCAACATTGAAATTCATGCTGCAAAGCTTTGCAGAGTGTTGTGTAGGTCGAACTGGGTAGATCTGTGGGACTGACACCAGCTGCTAAGAGCCTGGGATCTCTGGAGTAGAAAGCCAAGGGAAAACTAGAAGTTCTTGAGGAAATATCAGCTGGAGTCATAACTGCTCTGATCTGGAGCAGTTAAGCAGTTTAGGACAGCTGAACTTTATGTTTTGGACTTCATGGATTAAGCAGTGGATGCATCTTCACTTCATCATGTCTGCAACAGCAAGCTGCAGAAAACTGGCCTTCATGCTGTCTTTGCTGACATCTTACTGCAGAAAAAAAGGTACTTTATTTCATGAATATATAGAGTAAAGTGGGGCAAAAGAATTGACCAAAAGGCAATAACTTACAGAACTAGAGTTTGGTTAAGCCTGAGGTTTCAATGAAAACAAACACACACAGGCAGACTTATCCTCTGTGCCTGCTGCTGTTCGCTTACAAACACTTTTATGGCTCTTTTGTCCAATAAACCCAAATATTCCTGCAGTTAAACTTGCATTAGTGAGTTGAAAAAAAAATTAACCTTTTCTTGGAGAGGTTGTGATACAATAATATACAACAACAGACATTTTAACTTTATCCTAAAAACCTGAATAGAAGCTTTGACTGCATTTGCTGCAACCTCATGGCATGATGAAAATTTTTGAGAGGTGCGTTTTCTCCCCCTATGTATTCTTATATTTATGTTTTTATTTTCTTATTGAACAAGTCATCATATTAGCCCCTGGCATTATGCAGACCGACAGTGACAGATTCTGTTTGCACTTCCATTGTTAGGACTAAGTAAAACACAACACTGATTACTGCTTCAAGCAACAAAAATGTTGTTTACTCTGAGGGGGGAAAAGTCATTTTGAGTTAAAGAGTAGAATTTTAGAAAGTTAGAAAATTTAAAACTGAAACATGTCTTCCCCACATCCTCACAATTGTTCATACAATTTAGCCTGCATTGAAATTTTAGATGTAGACCACCATCTGTTCTTATTTTTCAATGAAGGTAAGACATCTTTTATTGCATTTTAAATGTAAATTAATATTGTTTAATTTTGGCATTTTAAAATGAAGGAGGAAATTTGTGCTCCAGTAAGTGTTTATGTGTGACTGTGAATGTGTTTGTCTGTCTTAGTGGTTATAATAAATAAAAGTCTGTAAAGTCTGTAATGAAGGCAAAGGATGAGAATTTATGAAACTATAAAAACCTAAAATTATTTTTTTAAATCAAATACAAAAATATCTGTAATTATAACAAGTAAGTTAAAAATTTAATCAACAAAGACCAAATATGTGAGAGTTTTATTTTCTATTTTAATTACTTATTTTCGTAATGATAGATTTAAACAAAAAGTCCTAAACAATGTGTTATACACACACACCGACTGGGACCAAAAATATTTTGCACACTACTACTACTACTTCTGAAAGAAATAAAGAAATAAT
>JAPZDV010000026.1:7685728-7699124 GCA_029814665.1 Acanthurus lineatus
TATACACACACACCGACTGGGACCAAAAATATTTTGCACACTACTACTACTACTTCTGAAAGAAATAAAGAAATAATAATAATAATAATAATAATAATAATAATAATAATAATAATAATAATAATGTTCACAATCAAGAGGTTTTGGCGATAAAACACATAAAAAATGTAAAATATTCATTGGAGGTTGAAGTTACTTTGAGTTATGTTTGATGCACTGCATACATTAACAGTATGACAAAAGTTTACCTTTTGACCCTGGATCGTTGACACCAACAGTCTATTTTATAGGAATCAAGCTTGCCTTCATCAAATAATAAAAAATATTGGGTCAAAAACAAATTCGGTATCAAACACTGGCATTTCGTCTGGCTGGGTATAGAAGTTTGAATCCAAGCATTCAACTAGCTTTGGATGGCTATTTTTTTTTTAATTTATTGATTTCAACGGAGAGAAACTAGTTGACAGTTGCGCCTAATATCTCTACTAGTAACCAGACTTATCAAAATTTCTTATGTATTAGCCACGTCCTAACCATTGACTGTATAAAACACTCAGGTACTGACGCTTTTGAAAGCTACATTTATATGTCATTCATTTGTCACGCCTCCAAAAACTGCAGCCAATAAGCGTTCAGTTTGTTCATCAGTATGGCCCAATGGATACGACCAAAAATTGTCACGAGGACAGTTCAGCCAATAGAACTGGGAGAGAAATAAACTTAAGCTAGTAATGAGCTAGCGTAAACTGTAAGGTAGCTTACATCGGCTACATTTCACATATAAGGTCAACAATCGGCAACTAAAGAGTAATTTAAGAGGTATGTGGAAGTCTAGTCATGGCTGTATATTCGTCATGTATTTTGTTTTATTTTTTGGTCCCGATGTAACTCGTAAGCAGAGGTTAGCAGCAATGCTGCTAGCCCGAACCTAGCAACATAGCTAAGGTTAGTTTCGTTTGCCTAGCCGCCTAACGTCTGAGCCTGGTTGTAGAATTAAGAGCTACATTTAAACAACACGAATAGGGGTGTTGGATAGTATATAAAATATCTGTTCATTTTTTAATATGGCAGGCAGCCGCGAAAGTAATTTGCGTTGTTTGTGTAGTACGTTAAATGACAACCAGCGGGCTAACTTTGTTCCTGCATTTTTAAGTGGGTCTGTCCGCTGCTGAAGCAGCCAAATGTTGCTTTGATTTTCTAAGAAATCAATGTGAAGACCAAACCGACTTGTATTTTAAATTAGTTACTGCATTTAAAATAGTGTTAACTTTTATTGTTACTCTGGCTGAATAATGTAATTCTAACGTGCAACGAAAATACTTTATTCTACAACTTTTAAGTAATAAATATTTTGCTTTCTACTCAGTTGAATTTCTGTGACAGCTGCAGTTACAGGCTGCTCAAATTATAACACAATTGTCCACTCAAAACATGAGACTCTCGTGGTACCCTTCTCATCTCTGAATATGAAAATAAATAAATAAAGACAATGAATGAAATCATCTAACGGGCTATAAAAATCAGAGTAAGCGAGTTTACATATTAATATCACTGCTTTTCTTTTTTTTTTCACTATCATACTTTAAAAGTGGTAGTTCTTTGCTATTGGTTACTCATACTCTTGATACTTATATTTTGTTGTAGTTCCTGATTCTTGTTACATATTTATTTGCCTTTTGGTATGTAATGTTTTTAAATGCTAGCACTACAGCTATACTACAACGCTTTTGTACAAGATAGCTATTTTTATGCAAAGGATGCCAACTCTAATTTTACTACTGATTTCAGTTACTTACCAACTCGTTTCTGTATGCACTTATTTAATAGTAGAGCTGAAACCTTATTTGATATTTAAACACCTTTCTAACTTATTTCTTATTTTAAAAAAGTGACAACTGGAATTGGATGCCTCTGAAAAAAAAAACAAAAATACTGACATCTTTGTCACTGTTACAGATCAGCATCATGGGTGAACCACAGCAGGTTAGTGCCCTGCCTCCCCCACCGATGCAGTACATCAAAGAGTACACAGATGAAAACATCCGTAAGGGTCTGGCTCCCAAACCACCTCCACCCATCAGAGACAGCTACATGATGTTTGGCAACCAGTTCCAATGTGATGACCTCATCATCCGGCCATTGGAGAGCCAAGGCATTGAGAGGCTCCATCCTATACAGTTTGACCACAAGCGGGAGCTTAAGAAGCTCAATATGTCCATTCTTGTGAACTTTCTGGACCTACTGGACATCCTTATCAAGAGCCCTGGCAGTATAAAGCGAGAAGAGAAGCTTGAGGATTTAAAGCTCCTGTTTGTTCACTTGCACCACCTAATAAATGAATACAGACCACATCAGGCCCGGGAGACACTTAGGGTGATGATGGAGGTACAAAAGAGACAGAGGCTAGAGACAGCTGAGAGGTTCCAGAAACATCTGGAGAGGGTCGTGGAGATGATCCAAGGGTGCCTTGCCTCCTTACCTGATGACTTACCACAGATGGAGGGTCCAGATGGTGCTGGTGATGGGACAAGGAGTGGGTCAGCAGTAGCTGTTGTTGGTGGTTCATCTGTGCAGGCCCCCAGGCTTAAAACTGAACCAATGGATGTAGAGGAGTCTGGTGCCAGCTGCATGGCAGCAGGTCAACAGGACAAGAGTGTTCCTACTTCAAAGAGGGACAAAATGTGGGACAAAGATGCTGCTATGTGCAGTATTATTGATGAAATTGCTTAAGTTTTCTGTTGATTAGTCATACTTGTTTTTTTTTGTATGCTGTACTTAGATAAAATATAAAGATGTTTGCAATGTTTTTTTTAATGATTCTTGGCCTAAAGCTCAAGCTATTGCAGTTAAAGGGTGTTTTATTTAAATGGTATCATGTAGATATTATGAACAGTCCTTGTAAAGATTTGTGAAGATTGTACTTATTACACAAATCTGTTGGGGCGCTCTCAGTGTTTGTAATAAAATCAATAAAGTGAAATGTTGCCACAGTAGCAGAAATGTTTTCATTCAGTCATCTTTTTTTAAAAAACTGCATCAGATCTCTGAGTAAGTCATATATATATGGATCAGTTGCACAGTACGTTTGATTGACAATTTGTTCACAAAGCATTCTGTCACTGACTTGCACTCTGATTAATGTAGTGAGACAGCCATGTAGAAGTCAGAATGTTTAGACTGTAGTTATATAGTCACTCCTCCCTTCCTTTAAGCTCTTTACATTTGTTTTTTTTTGTGAAATTACTTAACAGTTCACTGTTGCCTTGTGTAACAGCTTCTTCCAACAGCAGCCAAACCCTATGCAAAAAGTTAACTCTGTCACATATCTTAGAAATATCTTAATTTCTTTATCAAAATATGAACCCAAATCTAAATTTTAATGTTGTAACATATCAGATCTACCTGTGTGAAAACAGGTAGTTTCATCTAAGTATGTTCATCTAAATTTCCTAATTTCAAATATTAATAAAAACTATAACAGGAACCTTTTTGGAGTGGATCCAATAAAGATTTGTATGTAAAACCTGTTCCTATATTTGTGGCTCAGTGGTTAAATACTAAGTGAGAGTTCAGTCACTGCAGGTTTAGTCACAGACATGCTATATAACACATAACAAAGCAGCTGACTGTAACAGTTTCAATCCAAAAACCGCTGCTTCATTGACTGGACCCAGAATGTTTGGTTCCACTGGACATAAACTAACTTGTGTAACTGCTGTAACAGAGAAGTTGTTGCGTCACTGATCTGCTCTGCAGCACTGTCCCGCATTGCCTAAAAAATGCCTGTAACAGCAGAAAACATAAATAGTAACTGCAACTAAAGTTTTCTTTTGTAGTTTATGGAGCATAGAGACTTTTTAAGCTCTGTTTGGCATTACGAAAAGCAATTTTTCACGTGACTTAGATTTTAGGGTGCGTAAGTGAAAACCGAGGATGAGCATAACTGGGTTATCCTGCCACCCCGCCCCCTGGATGTTATTATTATCCTCTGCTGGGATTCCCTGCACTGTGCCAAGGTGATGTCCATTCCCAGCATCCTCAAGCGATATAGTTATTATTCAGGTGACCGAACGCGCGAGACAATTAACTTATCGTTCCTAAAGTGTTTAACATATATTAAATTAAAATAAACAACTTTTGTCGCAGGAATTATGTTATGAAACTCGGCATCTTTAGGTTTCACAACAGGGCGGAAAGCCATCCTTTCATCCAATCGGATTGCACGCTGCCCCATCACGTGGTCTTTATTTATGTAATGTAATGGTGTTACACAGTAACCCAGCTTTGTGGCGGTGGAGACGTCGTTATAGGGGTTAAAACCGGTCCGGGACATCTGAAAAGAAAGCGCATGGATGTTTAGATGTTCTGGTGCGGTTCGTGTGGCGGTAAATGTATTTCGGAGCGGCGGACGTAGCGTCGCGTTCAACTATAAGCTGAGTTTTTGTTATTCAACCAAAGGCAGGACGTTATGTATCCCAATCTAAAGACCAAGTTAGGGTTAAAAATGGACAATGTCAACAGATAAATTTAATGCAAAGGGAAAATTTGTGTGGTAAGCGTTTAAGAGCTTAATTAGCTGTAGCCGAGCTAAATAGAAACCGGTCGGGTTGGAGCAGCTGTGAGCGAGGAGGGGGCACATTTGCGGTGTCGCTAGCTGTCAGTGTGGTATTTAAATGGTCCGTGCAATATTATTACACAGAACAGCCTCTCCGTCCGCATCGTTTTAAGGAAAAAAAAAATATTTTTTTTTTTTGCCCGTGGGACGTTACTTTGGTGTCATAACACATCCACCATGGACCTGCTGGAGTGTCCGCTCTGTCTCTTCCTGATGTGCGAGCCGGTGACCATGTCGTGCGGCCACACGTTCTGCCGGAGATGCGTGGGGGGTTACCTCCCGTCCAAATGTCCATCGTGCAAAGAGAGGTTAAAACAAAGAGAGGTGAAGAGCATGAAGAACAACGTTTTGCTCATCAGTGTCGTTGAGAAGTGCTGCCCCGAAGAGACAAAGATGAAGTGCCACATACTGGAGAAGCTCAAAGCCAACGAGTTCACGGAAGCTTTACGCATCGCTAATGAGGGACTCGACTTAGGTAAGGGGCACGTGCAACACATCGTCACAGCTGCAGACACAACACATAACGTCTGTCTGGTGCATACTTTGCCTTTGCCTCTTGGATGAAAAAATAAACTGCGAAACTGTTAGCTGAGATCACACTTCAACATGGTGACAGACAGTTTGGAGTCATTGTTTTACGCACTGCTCACAGTTCTTGGCTGGTGCCCAGTGATGGTGCTTTAGTGCATCCCAATCTGCTCTCCAGGACAGTCACCATCAGTACAGTGAGATACAGGGAATGTAACGACAGAAAAGACTGGAATATTCGTGTCTTAAGTAAAGATCATGGGATATATATTATACTGTTACGGCTGTTGATGACCTGAATGTATAACTGGGTCAGTAAACAGTCAGAGCTGAATGATATGGACAAAATATCCCAATGTTTCTGACCAAATACCAAAAAATCTGCACTACAGTATAAATTAAGAAATGTCCATTACTGCCATTACCAAAAATTAACAGTAACATTTTTGATGAATAATCATCAGTGTTGTGGGTATAGTGACTAAGTGGGCCAAGGCAACTATAAGAACAGCTAGAAAAGTCTCGTAGGTTCAGAAAATTACATCACTTCACTGTAATGCAGCCTCTTAAAGCAGGAAAAGACAACGCTTATGAAATACCACCATATAAAGAGATCCTAAATGTAAGACAGGATTGAGTCTCATGTCTTGATATCATAATGAGACCTATTCCAGATCTTCCTTCCTCCTTCCTGTAGATTGAAAAGTCTTATCTTTTCTTTGTATGTATATTAAATCATTTAGGTAATACAACTGGCACTTAAACGGTTAAATGGTTTTCAACATAAGAAAGATGTAAATCACATTAAACACATTTGTTTTCAGGAAACACCCATACATACAACCATATTTCACAGTAACTGATCTTCTACTCTTGCCTTTGTATTTGCAATTGACCTTATTTTCTGCGTGCAGCAGTGAGGAACTAAAAGGGACAACTTCTGCCCTAGATGAGTTTTTCCTGTCAGTAGGCGTCTTTGGAATCGTAGGAGTGTTTGTGCTAAAATGAAAAGCGCTCTGTTGAATTACCTACACGTTTGCCATCTCTGCCAATCCAATTAAATAGCACCGCTTCCCTCATTCCAGCCCTCCTGGTTCTTGTGTAATGATCTCCAGGCAGAATTGTGTACGTCAGTTGTTTGTCACTGAAGATTTGACTTTGCGCCTTGACAGCTTTAATTATTATTTCATAACGTGGGCATTGTCAAGCACTGTGTCTGTAATTAAGGCCTTTACGCTGTAAATAAAGCTGACTAGATTGAGGCAACAGCTTTAGGTAACAGTGACTCTTTGACCCTTGGATGCTCACATGCACATATTGTGTGTCAGCTGTAGCATTTCTTTAAAGTGACACATATCAGCAGTTAAACATCAACTGAAGACTTATATAGGTTATGTATGCTCTTTCAATAATCTTGGTAATTGAGTAAATTAATGTATGAATGAATGAATGAAACCTTTTGCGCAAAAGTCAAAAAAGTATGAAAAATATCGAACTCATAACAGTACTTGATATCCTTAAAATAGAAAAAAAAGAATCTTTTTGGGAAAATAATTAAGAACATTAGGTGCAAGTTCAAGGAAGTGCCGAAGTTAGACCATGTGATCAGAGCTTGTAAACCAGATGAATGGAACAAGGATGTGATGTGTCTTTTATTTCACATCCTGGGCTTGTTATGTCCTCACCCTCAAGCTGAAAATTCATATTAAGACCAAACCAGGTGCCGTAAATCTGCTGTAATCTTGAGAGCTAAATTCATGGTTTACTAGTCTGTCATGTAAGTAATACTGCACATTGGTTCCCCTGTTAACAATGATGTCCACTTTGTTCCAATTAAAACAGTAGGTTGAAACATTAAAATTATATATTGTATGTAACCTGTATTGGAAAGGAGGTGAAGATTTGAATGATTTAAAGTAGAAAGTTGTGTAAATAAACTGTCTCTGTTCTCTTTTTTTTCTTATTTGTTTGGCATCATCAGTCCCAGATGATCAGAGTTTAAAGGTGTACAGAGCTGAAGCTAACTGGGGAATGATGCGTTTCTCTGATGCTCTTACGGACCTCGACTACCTCTGCTGCCTTCGTCCTAACTGGACTGAGGTACGAGACAGGCACAGTATTGATTATGTTGGTTAAAAAACATTATAACTTGCTTTTATTGTCTTTTTCTACACAGCACAAAAAATTCTTTCAAAGTCATCCATCAACAATACCAAAATTAGAGTATCTGTTTCACTAATATCACCTCTGTGCAAACCTGCGCTGATTTTAACCCATCATGCACTCCACTGGTTGGTTTTGTAACGTGCATGTAGTGGCACACACGTAACCAGAAATAGAAGGTGTTGTTTTTTATTTGTCATTTTGTACTTTATCGTAGCCATCAAAGCTGACCCCTTTCGTGCGATTTTCTCTGCTTTTATTGATGTTATGTCATTCATTCAAAGTTATGCAAACAGCTACTTATGTCATAATGTCTTTTAATCACTTTGTGCCAGTGGGTGACTCACTGCAACAGCAAAAGTTCCCACTACGTATAATCATAAATGCTGTTTAATTTTAATTTTAGAGATATGTTATGCCACTTGTCAGATATATTTAGTGCAATTGATGATCAGTCCAGAAAGACTTTGAGTAAAATTTTGATGTGAAACAGTGAAACATTTCAGTCATGTCATTCAGCTAAACAGGCAGGGGCTGATTTTACTCTTCTGTCGCAGGGCTTCTTTCGTAAAGGGAATTTACTGCTGGAAATGGGTCAGCAGACAGAAGCCCTCGTCCAGTTCCATCGTTGCCTAAACCTACAAGCTGACTTCATTCCTGCAAAGAGCCAGATCAAGAAGGTTAGTTCTTTTTACTGACCACCTAGAGGGTTACTGAATTCAAAGTTACACTGAAACCTGAGTCGGAAAATGTGGGGTGTCATTTATTAAATAGCAAAGGGAGCATTTGCATAAAGTTATACAATAGCATCTCTTCTTTTATTTTGTCATTCTACAAAAATAGAAGTACATTGAGCTGCAGACCAAGGTTACAGGTTTATCTGAAAGACTTTGGTCATGTAGGGTCAAGGCTGCAATATTAACCGATTGCCCAATAACATCAAAAACAAACATGCACACATAGCGCACGCATCTTCGAGTTGTTTTAACTCGGTTCCATAAATGACAGTTTCGAGATTATTAAAAGATTTTAACGAGGTCATAAATGTGTAATTTGTCATTATAGGTCACAACATGGTTTACATGATCATGCATGACTGTCTGCAATGTTTAAAGATTATTTCCAGTATGTGTCAGTGAAGTCTACAGTTATTATAAGTATAGATTTTATATTAGGTTTTAGTTTTCGTTTCACCAAATTTCATTAATTAATTAATTTTTTTCTTTTTCCAGTGTGATTTTAGTTTTTGTGGAATTTTTGCAATATGAATTTATCCTCCCTATTTACTTTACATAATTTATTAGCTGTTATTGCTGTACTGTACATAGTATTAGTAGATGGATCACTACTTCTTACTCTTAAAGGTTATTAAAACTATATACCCTTTAATTTAAAAAAAATGGATAAGGTACTGATGTGCAGAATGTATCTAATGTTTATATCCACTTTTAATTTCAATTTTGTTTCCCATTTTAACAGAAGCTTTTAATCACTCTTTTTATTAGATTTTAGTTCACAGCACTTGTAAAAGTAAACAGTTTTATCTCAAGACCTTTGTGAAACCTATTTGCATAATGACATGGATTTAATGGCAGATCCTGGAGGCGGAGGGCATGGCAGTGCCGGACGATGTCTCCTGCATCTTGCAAGTGGTGTCTGAGTACCTGAAAGAGCCCTGCCCCATCACCAGCCTCAGCGGCTCCCAGGGGCCAACTCACGCTGAGGGCCTCAAACATCCACATGTAGATGCAGGAGAGGGAAAAGGAAGGAGAGAGGCAAACCAGGTGAAGAGGATGTTTACAGCTCTTATTTGCTCATCTTTATTGCTTGGGTTGTGAAAGTAGTTTGAATGCAAACACTGCAAATCCTAACTGTTGAGCTGTCTTTAAGGGCTCCAAGGTGAAACATGACTCGGGCACCGAGTGCTGCCTCAGCCTCTGCCAAGCTGTTTCCTTCCTTCCTACTGCTGAGGATGATGAAGAGATGATGATGAGGAAAGAGGAAGGGCATGGCAAGGGTATGCACATGCACATCTTTGTCCTCATTGTCTTAATCATTGAATCATATTTGCCACTGTCACTGCAAACTGCTTTACCTTAACATCAACAATATGGTTTTAAACGCATCAGAATGGGAACTTCTTTCCTCAGTAGGATAATATATAAAACTTCATTGTGACCTTTGACTCTTTTCTCTCTCTGTCTTAGGTGAAAGTAGTCACTGCAGAGAGAAAACTCTGGATGTTCTCACTGTATCAGACTTCGAGTGCCCTCTCTGCATCAGGTCAGCACGGCGGAGTACTTGCTCTAATCAATAATGTATTGCTGCCTGTAACTTGTCTGCTGTAGAGTCAAATAACAGGCTTGTTCTGTTCTCACTCCTGTTTCTCTCTGGTCAGTGTTAAGCACACTTATGACCACAAACTGTCAGCAGAGGTGCAGCGACCGTACAAATAGTATGGATATCCTCTTTTAGCTTGGCTGTTTTTAACTGAAGCGTCTGTCATTTTTCTGTCCTCTGAAGGTTGTTTTTTGAGCCAGTCACTACCCCCTGTGGCCACACCTTCTGTAAAAACTGCATAGAGAGGAGTCTGGACCACAACCTCCGCTGTCCACTCTGCAAACAGCCACTACAAGAGGTAACCACCCACAGATACTATGCTTAGCCCAGGCAGGGTGAGATGCTTCACTCCTCTGCTTTACTGTTTTGTCCCTTTGATTTTCCACTAATCATAGTTGATTTTTAACACACCTATTGTTCGCTATCAAGTTCTCATAAAGTCACGGATAAGAGAGCTTCCTTGTTCCAATTTGCTTGTAATAAACAATCCTATCAATGATAAATAACATAGTTTTATTGGCTGTTTGTGTGAGATAACAAACTACTAAATTCATAAATCTGTATTTTATATCCACACAGTGCATTGCAGGACTGTTCAAAATTGCACTCTGTTGCACTAAAGTAAAATTTGTTCTGGTTTTGATCTGTTTATCAGTTGCATTACAGAATATACAGAAAATTGCAATATAGTACAGTTAATTTTTTCGCTGTAACATTGGAATAACACTGGAATATTCATGGTGCTGTGCTTTTAAGAATTCTAATGTTGTTAATATAACAAATTTCTCTCACTTTTGTCTTCTCAGTTCTTTAAAAACAGGAAGTACAATCCCACAGCTCTGCTTCAGGACATCATGACACGACTTTTTCCCTCACAGCTGGCTGAAAGGAGACAGGTCCATGATGCTGAGATGGCTGAACTGTCCAAGTAGGCACATTAACCTCACACCATCTACTGCTGGGATTCATTATAGCAACTCAAAAAGTGCCTTATTCTTCCTTCATGTCTCTTTTTTCCATTGTCCCTCCCTGTGTAGCCTAACTAAAGACATCCCTATATTCGTTTGCACGGTGGCCTACCCCGGAGTTCCCTGCCCTCTGCACATCTTCGAGCCTCGGTATCGGCTGATGATGCGTCGCTGCATGGAGACTGGCACCAAGAAGTTTGGAATGTGCAGCTATGAGCATGGAAAGGGGTAAGCAGTTTACTTTGTTCTATCTATTACTACTATCCAAGCAACCTGTTAAAGGAAAATATTAGATTTGGATCGAAAAATATTATGCTTAGTAAGTGTAAGTAAGTAAGTAAGTAGTAAGCCTTGAGCCAGGTAAGGTTAAGAATGCCATTTATCCAGGTGTTTGTTTATTCTGACAAGATTACCTTGGCATGAGGCAGAATTATGTGTTTTTTTGATTATGTATTTTTCATTATTTTTATTTTAATTTGACTTTTTATCTATAACAGTTTGGCCGGAATTCCACCTCACGCCTTGATAAATGCTTGTGTGTGTGTGTGTGTTTGCTAGCTTCCTGGCAGAATATGCTTCTAGAGACACCCATTGTAAGAACAAATAAACTACCACAGAGGCTGTTTTGAGTACTTTTTTAAGTGTTTATATGTAACCACATAAGATTCTGTGCAAGATGCATTCACAAAACTGAAGCAGTTTGTATTTTTGATTAACTGCAGGCTGAGTTCAAAAGATATGTGTGGTTAGAGCTAGGGCCCTGTACATATTTGGTTTACGTCCCAGATCACTGTATCCCAGTATCAATCATGCCCATCCGCCCAAAGACCAAAGATAAAACTAATTAGCTTTTTGGAACGGGATCATACCAGCCATGATGACAAATTGGTGTGTACACAGCCTTCCAAAACAACGTGTGACAGCCAAACAGTTAACCACTTATTAAAGTCAAGCAGACTACTGACATTAGTTTTAGATTCTACTGAAATAGTTTTGATTAAGAACTTGCAATTCACTGTAAATGTTCATTTTGCGACCAGGAGCTTCAACCTCAAAACAGTGTGAGCATGATCAAAGAGACAAAAAACCCATCTGTCTGTATCAGTTACGCCCACACATACTTTATGTGAATGTGTGTTGTGCACACTCAGAAAAGAAATCCCACCAAGAACAAAGAGCCTTCAGTATTTGACAAAAACACAATTAGAAGTGCATCGATTGCATAGACAGAAGACATCTTCATTAGACAGCTACTTCAGAGAGACACTAAAAACACAGGCTGAGAGGACATGTTGATTGTGCATTATGCATTAAGAGGCCACTGAAAGTGCTACATTTTGGCTGCGCAGTTGCCTTCATGGCTTATAATTGAACAAACAAATGAATTCTCTTTATTTGCATTGCACTCCTTACATCATCACATTGCAAACATGCTAAAACCAGTAAGGTTGTCAAAGTACCAAGCCTATGTGATATGAGGAACGAGTAGGCTATGCCTCAACTCAACACTCCAGTTTTACTGTTTAAAATGCCCAACGAAGCTTTTGGGATTTTGCCTTTGACCAATTATGCAAACAAATGTCAAATGACCACAGTCATGTTTTAAAAACAAAATATAATTCCTGCAGTAATATAGTCCTCTTTGTGTGTGTGTTTGTGCGTGTGCGTGCGTGCGTGTGTGTGTGTGTGTGTGTCAGTGATAAGATGAGGTATTTTAAGCATTTATAGTTTTCCCCTTCATACATTTATCTTAATTCTAAAAGTTTTGGAAACAGGCATTTAAATATTGACAGCTTTACAGACTGTGTTGGCTCAAACACACAAAAAGCCCAATTCTGTTTTACAACATTTGACCACATGTTCTACATCATAGGCAAGCAATGCAATGATTAAAATCAGTGTTTATGAGTGATTATTGTAATGGACTTGAGACCATCAGAGTTGGACTGTTGCAGCCAAAATCTTTCTCAGGGGGGTGGTGTCTCCACAGATGGCTAAAACTAAACACATTATATTACTTTTTCAAGTACACAATTTCGTTTCAGTTTGATTTTTATTTTCTATTAAATAGTTTTTTAATCCAAATTCAGTTTTTTAGTGAGTTTTATTTAACTTTAATAACCTTGGCATGCAAAGACCGCATTTGACATTTCTTTAACTGTGACACAGCAGGTTTGGTGGTTATGTAGCACAAGCAGGCAGAACTGTGGGCAAAGTTTAAATCAGTCATATGTGACCTGAGTGGGTTTGAAGTACCAGCCTGGTGTCCAATCTGGTGCAAAATCTGCTGTGCATTTTGCAGCCTGATCGTCCCCAGAAAAGGCATAAAATCAAAAAATTGAAACATATTTTAGACTTAAGAGAAAACAGATTTTGTTCAACCTTCCTTGTACTGCACTAAATATAAAAACTGCCTTACAAAAATTAAAATAAGATATGAATTATATATGTAAATTAAGTACTGTCATGTTTTTTTTTTTCCCATGCATCAGGTTTGCAGACTATGGCTGCATGCTGGAGATCCTTACACTGGAGCTGCTGCCTGATGGACGCTCCTACGTGGACACAGTGGGTGGCAGCAGATTTAGGGTGCTTAAAAGGGGCCAGAGGGATGGCTACCACACTGCTGACATAGAGTACCTGGAGGACCTCAAGGTCAGGGTTGCAGAATTCAGACACTACAGCAAAGATATTCGTAAATAGAATTTTATATACAGTGCTTAACGAATTTATTAGACCACCACCAAAGTAAGGTTTATGCCACAGCTGCCCTAAATTAACA
>JAPZDV010000026.1:7699224-7739478 GCA_029814665.1 Acanthurus lineatus
CATGATGCTGGATGGTCTCTGAGACAAATAGGGACAGGTGGTCTAATAAATTTGTTAAGCACTGTATATATATATATTTATATATATATATATATATATATATATGTATATGTAACAACAGCGTAATCAGTGTACCTCTTTTCTTTCTTCTGTTCTAAGTTTTTCTTGTCTTTGTGTCCTCTACCCCCCCAGGTTGAGGGTAGTGAGTTGGAGCTTTTGCAGCATCTCCATGACAGTGTGTACCAGCAGGCACAAGACTGGTACCAGCGTCTTGGTGGCCGCATTCGAGAGCAGATAAACAGACAGTACGGCCCCATGCCAGATAAGGAGGACAACATTCAGGTAAAGACCAGCATTAACCTCGAATTCTTAAACTCTAAAACAACACATTTGTCTAACAGTGTCTAGAACGATTTAAATTCCTATTTTCGAACCAATTTTTCTAATGTTATTGAAGTGAGGAGTGTTCAACACATACGATAGCCAATTAGAATGTTTTAGTCGACTTCCTGCAATTCATGCATAATTAACTTTTCTGCAAAGCTAAGCATTTTGTTGTGTTTTTTTAGTGATTTTTTTTATTTTAAGTCTGTTTTGCCCATGCACCATTAATCTACTAACTCCAGTATGGAACGGTGATTTTTCACAGAGATGAACTTGTCTGCTTTTGTTTTTTTTTTTAATTTAAATTATTGTTTTATGCTAATACAGTGCAGACTTTTTTCCAGTGTAACTGCACTCAAACCTCAATTTCTGCATATAAAAAAAAAAACAAAACCAGACAACATGCATGCATGGGCTAAAGTTTTAGTAGCATGAATATAACTCTTTGGCCAAGTGGAAGATGAGAAAGACATAATGTAAAAATTCAAACCATTTCAGTAAAATAGGTCACAACTATGTCAAAGTTAAATCAAGGCTATGTGTGTCTATTCTGACTCTTTGTTTGTGTTCTCAAGGCCTCATCCAATGGTCCGGCATGGTGCTGGTGGCTGCTGTCTGTCCTGCAGCT
Source organism: Acanthurus lineatus (assembly GCA_029814665.1). Taxonomy (NCBI): domain Eukaryota; kingdom Metazoa; phylum Chordata; class Actinopteri; order Acanthuriformes; family Acanthuridae; genus Acanthurus; species Acanthurus lineatus. Next base: position 7,700,237 of record JAPZDV010000026.1, read on the forward strand.
CGACCCTGCCTACCAAACCACTGTACTCTCCCTGACCTCACTCAAAGACCGCTTGGGACACCTCCGACTCGTCCTTGAGTACTTCTCTCAGAGCTAGACCCCACAGCACAGCGGTATTGTGGACATAACCATCTGAGAGTCATACATTGCGCACACACTTAGGAATGGAGTAGAATCAGAGATTGTACTCATGACCCAGAGGTTGGGTTTGAACTCTGAAACATGGAGGAACTGTCTTAAAAGTCACAGCTGAAGGCCAAATCATCTGGTCTGATCATCTGGAAATATGAAAGAATGGTGTTTTTATTACTTAACACAGTGCTGTGGTAGGAGATGGGTTTTCAAGGTTGCATATGTTGTCTTTCTAAGAATACTTTCTTCCTTGGGAATCAAAGGTTTCAGAGTTCTTTCAAGATTCACATTGTGCTTGCTTAAACAGTAAGAACTACAGGGCTGACCAAAGATTATTTTTATTTAGGTCTGTTTACAGTGATAAATTATTATTTGTGGATAATCAGTTCATTTTTTCCTAATGATAATGCTGAAGAAAGGCACTAGATGTCACTGTTTCCTCTCCAATTATTACAAACGTAAACATGCAACAACATCAGCCAAGCCAGTGCAGGATACTGTCCTGTCATGAGTTACCTATTCAAATCAGACTATTTGCATTAACATAGCTAAGTTTGGAATGAGAGTTAAAAAAAAATAGCTCACATAATTAGTTGTGATTTTTTTCAGGACTATGCACATCAGAGGATTTAATTCATAAGCTGCAGGTGATCATTTTGTAGATATTTGGATATAGCTGAAGGACACTTATTGCAATGCTTTTCTTTTTGTTGCATCTATTGGCCTTAGCAGCCATGGACTATGGCTTATTTTATACAACTGAATAATCCTAAAAGATCACTATTTAGTATAAGTGAATATTGCAATAATAATTTATAGTGTCACATGGAATGGCAGCATTTGGGGGATCTATTTTTAATGATTGAAAGCTGCTGGGGGTTCTGTCATCTCTGGATGCTGTGTGTCATCCTCCGGTGGAATGAGTCTTCTGTCCATGAATGGGATACAGAGGGGTGGGGTGCCAGCTTTGCATCACATTATGAGCCTGTGTGATTATGTATGATGATGATCGATTATGGATGCAGCACTGGATGAATGCGTGCCAGCTGTAAATATAGAGCCATTTTTTTGTTAGTCGCCATCTTCATTAGCTGACTGTTTTAATTTTGCTTTTGTTTTTGTTTGTTTAAAATTACTTATGGCATGGCGTGATCATTTAGCCTCTTTGGGGTTACAGTGAAACATCAGTCCCAGGAGACATCATTCATGCAGGGATAAGCCGTAAAATAATCTAGCTGCAGACTGACTAACTGTGCGTCAGGCCCCTACTGTCTCTCAATCTGTGTGCTGGCCCCTCCACCACCAGTCATGGTGCCTTTGAGTGCCTGGGCCAACTCATCAGAAGACCTGCAAGTCAGAAAGTCTCTGCACCACATAGAGGAATGACTAAAATTTTTACTGTTGATTTGTATTGATACAGTGCTACATTCCATGGAATGTTGAAGCTGCAATGTTATGTATAGTTGTTTTAATGACGAATACGGGCTTGACTGGGTGAAAGAAAGAGCTTGTCTTTTGTTTTTGTTTTTCTACTTTATAAATGTGCCATAGATATTTCTATGTCCTGTGTTTTATGGGGATAGTTAGCTAAATAGTTTCTGTTTGTCTGCATCTTGGACTCTTATGCTAGTTTCCAACCCTCATGCCTTTTGTATGGTGGAAGGTGAACTACCATCTCTTCATTGCCAACATATCACTTTTAACGGTGGGATAAATGCTCTACTAGATTCAGTTTGTACAGTACAGGAAACATAGCCCTAATACTGTAGATATAGCTGTGAATAAAAGGGGTAATAGGCACAAAAAACATACTAAAATGTTTCACTAAAAAATCCCACTAAAGCATGAACTGAAGGATGGACTGATGGATAAAGGGTCAATTACCTGATAGACCAGCACTGAACTGTTTCTTTGAGGGCAAAAACACATTTTTTTTTCCATTTTATAAAATGGGTTAGGTTGTATTAAGAAGTTTTTTAAAGCCATCTGGGATTAGGTTTGGAGTCACAGACTTGAATTTGCCAGTTATCACAACATGCCTCCAAAGCTGATTTTCACTGAAAGATAACATGCATCATAAAGGTCAATGTCTTCTCACTAGATTTGATCAAAGCTCACTTGAAACCAAAAGGGAATGAGATTCTTATAGAATTTTTCTTTGAATGAGCTGCTTCATTAGCCATTGTGGTGAATGTGTAGTCCACAGTCGCTGCTGTGAATTTCACCCCCCTCTGTCCTACTTCCTATCAGAGAAGACCGATATTTTTTGCAGTGAATCATTTTATGAGTCTTGTTTCCTAATGCTCAGCATGCTGATGCATGTTTGTAACAGCAGCCAGTCCCAGCAATACTCTGTTCAAAACAGAACTAAATCACTGCAATGGCGTGCGATTTCTTCATGATTAAATTCTAAGTATATTTGAAAATGAATTACAGTAACCGCCTTTGATCCAACTATAGGTTTAATTTGCTTATAACTTTTATAGTCTTTGAACAGGTTGAACTTCAGTGCTGCCAATGCACCTCAGCACCGTAATGATTATTTTTCATCTGATTTAGATTGCAGCTCTCGCCCCTGTGTGCCCTGGCAAATGTCCATTAGTGGTTGCTGCAGTTTAATTGGATTATCAGAAAATGTCCTCTGACGCAGTTTAAACAATTTGCACTGAATCCACATTGTCTCCAGCACAGAACACAGAGCATAATGAGTGACATGTGACACGTAGCGGCGACCCCCCTGTGGGAAAGAGTCAAACACTTGTGTGCTTGTGTGAGGCTGTGAAACGCAGCATGCTGGCCTGTCTTTGCTATGTGCTGCAGCTTGCAGGAAATATCGGCCGATGTGGTCTGATGGTCCGTGGTGTGTGGGCTGTATGAACTACACACATTTCTACTCTGTGCTCAGACAACTCTGTGTTAGCAACAAGAATAAACCCACTGCAATTAAATTAACTTGATCTGATTATTGTTTAGTCGCCTGTCCCCCCAGATGACTTTTTAAATGTTATTATAAATAAAGCTTTTCAAAGCAAATTCACCCTGATATTCATTTAATGTGTCTGTTTTGTGTGTGTGAGTGATTGGAATGCTATGATGCTAATTTTTAGGTCATTAAGGTGACATTACAAGCCAAATGGAAGTGGCGGGATCTGTCGCAATTCAGAGCATGACAGAAAAATTGGTCGGGAGGAGGGGTGATGGGAGTGAAACGTGCCTCACATACTGAAAGCGGGACACTTTGGCATGGAGGCAGTTATAATTGTTGAGAGAAGTGTGAAGCGGTGCAGCTGCAGCAGAAGAACAGAAACCTTGGGTTTGCTCATGTGGTTATAAAAAGTAGAACAGATAAAATAGGTATTTTGAGTGATACTCAACTAAGACAGTGTTTTTAAGTTAAATTTGAGCTTTTAACTGTACAGCTGTAGAGAAATATCATTGGTCATATCAGAGTTCATTATTTTTTCAATTTTTTTCCAATGCTTATGTCATGGGCAATGAGAATTATAATTATTTTGATGTATAGTTGTTGATATCCGAACATTATTATCTCATCTCGTCTTATCAGGACCAAGGAAGCCACTGCATCCTCACTGTAGCACGATTTAAAAAATGCAAACCAATTCTTCACACAGGAAAACAATACAGTACAAACACATGCCATAAACAAACAGACCGCCAGGGGGCAGTCTGTAGCTGTGGAAGAACACTAGAGTGTCACACAGATGGAATCACACTTAATAAGCGAGGGGAAATCTCATAAGAGTATGGCTTTTCCATTTCATAAAGGCTACAAATGAGCATGTCAGTGTCACAAATGGGGTCAAAAGTGAGATTTTGGCTGGCAGGGGGAACCAATCATATGAAACAAGTCAGAGGGGGAAGTAGTTATTTCCCATGCAGCCAAAAAGAACACAAATTAGCGAAAGCGAGAGAGGATGTGTGGGTGTAGGTGTGCGTGCCGCGATGAGCCGCACTCCTCCATGCACGAGGAGACTAACAGCGTAGCAGAAGTGAGGCACGTTTCCTGCCAACGTCCTCTGCATAGGAAGCAGGCAGATGAAAAGAGGTTTCACTGGCTTCAGCGGGGTTCTGTAATGCAGCTCAGCGTCTACATCAAAGCCCATTACATTTGAAGAATGCCACAGCTTTTCTGTACTAAATTGATCCATCGGCTTGCGCTGACTCCCCGCTTGTGTATGACTGAGTAAGGATGACAGGCGTTTTGTAGGAGTTATCGCAAAGGGGGAACCGGCTGTGGCTGTGTGTGTGTGTGAGTGTGTGTGTTTGTGTGTGCTCTTGTATTTCTGCTGTTAAGAGAAGCAAGTTCCCTCACAGGGATAGAAAGATGAAGAAAATCCTCTGCAGAGAGGGTATTTTGGCTGGTTTAAAGTTTTAAGTTTAGGATTAAAGTTGGAATTTATGTTAGGTGAGGGTCAAGGTGAAAAGTGCAACAGGAAGAATAAGAATTAAAAAAAACGAGTGCTTCATTTCTGAAAAGCACATTATTACAAATGAATGTGTGAATCTGTAATAATTATCCTCCATAATTATGGTACAACTCACAGGGGTCTTGACCAAAATAGACTACTCTGTTCTCTGTGAAATAAAGAACAGCGAGCGGGCCACAGAGTGCATCGGAGGATGAATGTTCCTCTGTTGTCATAGGAACAAAACCCAGCCTGGCGAAGCTCAATGTCAAGAGCAGGATTATCAATTAAGAAATTAAGAAATTGTGAAACTTTGTCTTTGAAGTGAAAAGCCTTTTGTTTACCTTGCAGCATGAAAGGCAACACATACGGAGCTAATTCCCGCTGATATAAGTGTGGTGAATTGAAGCAGAGTGAAAAGGGGAGTAAGATAGTTAGAAAGAGCTCAAATCTGTGTGTATGTGTGTATGTGTGTATGTGTGTACCTCTCGGGAGGATTGGAGTTTTTTCAGGGAGTGTGTATGTGTCAGTATATGTGGTGTGTATGTGTGTTCTCCCGAGGGTTTGAGGCTGATAAACCTTGCTTGGTTCTGTCTTTGTATAATCCCCTTGAGTGTCAACACGATGATAAACCCATGAGTGCGCTCTTGTGCCACAGCGCCTCTGAGAATCAAGGTAAACATATTGGCCACCTGCCTCCGTTAGCACCATGGGACACATCATAAGTACTCTGATATAAAGGAGGAGGCATAAAAGACAAAAGGACCCAGCCGAGAAAGATGCATTGTGTTGCAATATTTGAAACTCTTCCCCTTTTTTCCCCCTGGACATGCTTCCCTTTCCTTCCAAAGATACTCGGTGATTACTGAGAAAATGTTGGATCGACAGTTTAAATGCGAAGTATGTAATTTCTGCCTCAGGGGGTCTTTTAATCGACAAGGCAATGAAAAGAAAAGATATAGATTGATAATGTTGTTAAGTAGCATGGGAGCATGGGAGTTGTTGTTTCCACTGTTAAACAGCCATCATTGCAGATGGAAATCCATCTGACGTAGATCAGGCAGAAATGTTCATAAACAATTAAAGATTTAGTAGCATTTTTTGGCTCTGGAAGTTGTAGCAACTTGAGGTGGTAAAACACATATGACGGGAACCAAATGAACAGCATGGATACCTAGAAAAATAATTGTGGATTTCTGTGGGTTTGAACTTTATTGCTAACATTCATCTTAATCTAAGTATAAAACTCAACCCAAAAGAGAACACAGGTTTGAAAGTTTTCAGATATTTTAATGCAAAACTGTTTCCTCTTATACCTTTAACATGTCAAAAAAAAGATGGATTGAGATACCACTTTGTCCCGCCAGAGAGAATTCTCTGGGGCAACACTGGAGCAGCTTGAGTGGGTCAGGAGGAGTGAAAAAAAAACCATGTGTGTCCTTTATTATACTGGTAATTTCATGCAACAAAAATACAAAAAACAAATGAAGCGGAATCACCTGCTGGGAGATGATGGACAGGAGAAACAAGAAGCAGAGAAGGGGGCGCCGCATGAGACATGATGTCATGCTACTGGCTCAGTGATTCGTGGAAGTGCTGCCTGCTGAGACACACACCTGGCAGAGAGGCGGCCTCGTCTGGTCCTCACAGTTGTATAAAGTGGTCACGGTGTGTTGCTTGTGGATGTATATGTGGTTGAAGGACAGAGAGAGCCAAATGTAATAATAAAAGGTCATTCTCAGAGCCGGTTTTAAAAGCAGCGTGAGTGCTTGCCATGAGTGCATCCTCGATTCTCCATCTGTATGTTGCACTGTACAAGCAATAGATGTCCAAGGTGTCCAAGGCCAACTGCATGCCCAAAGCTAAGTGTGATTGAATGTGTTTGCTGGCTAAGTTCTTTGCAGAGAGAAAATGGCACCACATTTGGCTTTACTGGCAGCAGTATTTGAAAGAGAGGCAGAGATTTAGCATAATTCAGTTTATAGCTCTGCAATAAAGCTTTACCAGTATAGGGCGACCACACATACTCATTTTTCAGGGAAAAGTTGGTGTTTCTTGTATAGTGTCCCTGGCTCAAGCTATCACTGGAAATGTCCTTGTTTTTACAGTGTGTCAAAGAAGAGGTTGCATGTTATAGCTGCTTAATATTGCTCTTCTTGTTCTAATAACCACTTGTTGTGCTAGTTTTAAAAGAAGTACTGTGGAAAACTAATGACAAGAAGCTGACAAGCTGATCCAAAACATCAGGACAAACCTTATTCAAGTCAGTTAAAGCAGAGAAGAAGGGGAGTGAATGAGACAGAGGAGGAAAGGTAAATGATGTAAAAATGGGAATCTGTTAATCAAAGAATTTTATCTAATACTGTACTTGAACATGTCTCTCTTTTGAAGCATCCAGGAAAATGACACAGTTGAACTTTTGTGCTATATATCGGTGCTATTAAAAGATAGAAAATGTAATGTTAGATGCAACAGAGGCACTTGTCGCTGCAACTTCAGCAGAATTCTCTCTCTTGTGTATGACACTGTCAGGTAACAGCTAAATAGTGTGGTGTGCAAAGATTGCAAGTTCTTGTTGAACTCGCATAAAAGATTTGTACTGCAGCTTTGCAGTTACAGTGAGAATTACAGCTCAGTTAAGGTGTACAATAACATATTTTTAAATCAGTTTGAGATCTTGGAGCTTCTAATTACTTGAATTGAGCCTACACTGAACTTCTGAAATGGTTTAGAAACTTACTTAGCTAATACCCAATTTAATTTGTAGGCCCAAGTCATAGTTTATTGCAGTAGAATAGTTAGCAGGATGAAAATATATGAAACCATATTTGCTTCCTTTTTTATTTAAGAGAAAATGCCACAGATATTTTAATAATAAATATGCCAAAAAACTGTAAAAGTCCCTGGTTTTTATTACAGAAATCTAGTCATCTTGCACCATGATTGATTTCACTTTGTTATTTTAACTGATTAATATTTTACTACTTTCGACTTTATCCTCAAACTGCAACTCTTCATCCTCTTAAATCTCACTGACTAAAAATAGTGGGTGAGTCATTACAAACTTATGCCCTGCAGCCAATAGCTGTTCAAAGCCAGAGAAGTTTAGTTTAGATTCAAGTCGAGAAGCTAAAGATTCCAAGGTACCAAATATGTCTGCCTGAATTGGAAGGAAACGAAGATGATGCACAACACATCTAAAATATTTCCTCTTGATGGAGGGGGTGTATGGCTCTAAAAACATCAATCTCTCAGTGGAAACTTCAATAGCTTCAGTGAAGACTGAGAATAAGCCAACACAGAATATATGTGACGCTGTCAAATTGTTTTTTTCCAACACAGAGGCTGGAAAATTATCATCCAACTCAGCTAAAGCTTTTTAGCATCTTTTAGCTGTTTTGTCTTTATGGCCTAAACTTTGATTCTTTGTCTCACTGAATTAAACATGAACTCTCTTTCCTGATACAGCAGGCAACTAATTTTAATGTAAAAGCCTTAATCCACTGTAGGCTTCACTACCTGACCAGCATCAAACTGCACATATATATAAATGTGGCAGCTAGCTTACTTTAGCAGCAGCCAAAGAATCAGATACTTTACAAGATTTCGTTGAGACCAAAACAGAACCAAAAGGAGAGTTAATATTAGACTCGCTGTAGCTGGTCAGAAACATGACTCCACATGAGTAATGTTGAAATTTTGTGTCTGCTTGATGTGCAAAAAAGAAACTTTTCTATAGCATGTAAGCCATACAAATGGCAGTGTGGTAGGATTTGCTACTTTTTTCTTTTTGATCTTGTATTTTTATATATTTATTGCTAAAACATTGCATATGAGAAAAATACAACCTTTAACATTGGAAAAAGAAAAGGGTTTGGATTAAGAGCAGCAGATTTTTGTGATGTTCACTGCCCACAGCACCTTCTGACCATTGAGTCCAAGCAGCCAGACCGCCCCGAGCTGAAAGGGAAGGGAGCCATTAGCCCAGCTTGGACTCAGGACTGCTCCTGGCTAACATCTGGTTGCAGAAAAATAAACTAGATAAATTAGATTCCTACTGGTCAAGCAGCTGAAAATTAGAGACTGTTTTGCACACACATTTACAAAAACTTGTGTCCACCACAACATCCTGGATGAAGCTACTGCACTTGATGGGCCGAGTTTGCTCTGAGCCGAAAGAGCTCAGGACTCCAGTAGGAGAAAGGGACGCAGGCGGATCCTACATTTTACATCAGTGATACTCGATGCTTAAATGTGTCTAATTTGATGGACAATGTTTCTCAAATATCAAACTCCTAAGTTGAAGATTTCATTTTTTTATTAATTTTTATCCTGTTTTATTATAAAGAATAAAGGACTACAAACATTCATTTTGTTGTGCAACTCTGTGTTGCATAAGAATAAATAAACCTTTATGAAGGGAATATTGGATTTACAACTTTGCAAGTTGCAAGTAGCCAAAATAAAATAAGATAAAACTAAAATCACTGCTCAAAGGAAAAAGGCATTAAATTCAAGGCATTAAATTTAGCAAATAGATCACAAGTCCCAGTTTAAGTCTTAAAAAAGTTATTTTCTAAAACTTTTGTAATCTTGGGTGAAAACAGTCACAAGAGCTTTTGACTCCCGTCACAAGAGAGCAGAGAGCGAGTCAGACCAGGATCTCAAAGTTGAAGAAGGCAATAGATGGATATTTAGCTTAAATCATAAGATGACAGGAAGCAAGGAGACATATGTGAGAGATAAAGTTTGAATAACGACCATCGGAATAATGAAAAACTGTTTGAAAGATCATATCTTCTAGTTCCAAGGCAGTGGTAAGGATAATGATTGTGATAAAGATGATGAAAGAAGGAAATAAGAGGAAAGAAGAAAGGGGAGATGTTGCAGAAGAAATAGGGAGAAGGGACTCAGGGAGGAAAATGAGATAAGAGGACGCAGTTATTCACAGGCCAGTTCTATTTGACAAAATATGCACATTTCAGTAAATACAGTGATATCGGTCTATTTCATCTCATCACATGGTGGTAATAAATTTCCCAGTAGCAAGCCATCATGGCGTTCTCACAGGAGAGTGTGCCTCACCTCAGGTTAGTTTGGGATTTAAGTTTGTTGCAAAGCAAAGGTGCGTCTGGAAGATAAGGAGCCGTCTGAATGGAAACAGCAGAAGCCAAAGCTGTGAATGAGATCATATTTAGTGCTCAGTGCTCAGGTTTTATCATTACAGTAAGTGCTGTGACAAAGGAACAATATACAGAAACAGAGAGAAGTGAAAAGTTATATGTGATGTGGATGAAAGACGAGTTATGGGCACCATCAGCACACTGACTAATTGCTTTGATTTAAAGCCTCTCAGCATCACTGAGCACATGGGCTTTCTCAGATTTTGATGTTTGGCTCTCACAGATGAGGATAGTCTGCTCACTGGGCATTGCTTAATTAGATCACTGCTGGGAGCAGACATCCTGTGTACTCAGGGACAAAATTCACAGGTATGTGTGCGCATGAAAATATATTGATTTCTGTCCCTGCATCTGCATATATCCATCCTGTGTGTGTGCCTGCGCATGCGAGTGTGTGTATTCAACCGAGCCTCCCTGAGGCTGCTGAGCAAACACTTAACGTCAGCATCTACATAGAAACAAACAGCCCTCCTGTTTCCTAAATAGGCACTTAGGATTTGCAATGAGTCTCATTTATCAATTTCGACTTGTTTAAAGTTCGAAAAATGCTCCGATGTGAGACCCAAAAACTACTTTATCAAGGTCACCAGTTTACTTTAAAAGTTTTTTAAAGACGGCACAAAATAAATAAACATGTGGCTGTCCTTGATAAATGAGACACAATCCGTCCTAATGCTGAGTGACAGTGGCCTGGATCGCCATGACGCACGGTCACATCTGTCACAGCTTGAGCTGCACAGTCCCACTCAAAACACAGCAAGCATGAAGTTAGAAGGGCCTGATAAATTTCATTAGATGTTCACCTCAAGACGGGTGACACTCAGTGTGAACATTCATCAGAAAAAAAAGTTTCTCTTCTAGTTTTTTGTTTATCTGTTAAGAGTCTTACAATGTGGTGGGGTAAACTTTAGGCGGCTATTTGAGAGAGAACTTCAAAAACACATTCTTTTCATCATCTGAGGCTTTTCTGTCTGTTTAAAGTCTCCGACAAAGAGAAGTGGAACTGCAGCAAAGCTACTTCTCACTGGGATGAGACAGAAAGAGGAAGCACTCTGTCCTTCTTTTCTTTGTGTGCACGCCTAGTTGTAAGCATGTGCACATTTGTGTCTGAATATTCATATACCCGCTGTGTGTTTTCGTCTGTTTTTTCATGAGGGAACACTTACAGAGACGTGATGACAGCACTTACAAAGACTTAAAAGCACCCTGAAAAAGATGCAAAGTGATTCTAAAGAGAGTGGGAAAGAAAAACACAAGAGGGGACATCAAAGCCAATATGAAGCCATATGCAATATATATATGAGTTCGAGTGTGCACTATCACACACAGTCACACACAAAAAGCATGTGCTGGAGCTTTATGAGTTTGGTGTATGTGTGTGTCTCCCGTGAGGGATTTGAAGGAGATAGCGGCGAAACGCGGCGCAGGATTTCTGTCGTCACCGAACACATGGGGAGAGGAGTCTGCCTAGACGGCAGCATTGACAGATTGCATGAATAATTTAGGAACAAAGTGAGAGGTCTCATAGACCTCTGAATCACTGGCAATGACAGCTGCCTGCTCTGACTTTGGCTCCTCGCTCATCTTTTTTAATGCATGTTATTTCCATAAATTCCTCTCCTTACATCTTTAAGATGTGTGTGGACAAAGAGAGCATGAGGTGAATCTGACATGTACGCGGGGGGAAGAGGGGGGGGCCTGTGGAGTAAGGTGATGTCACTTTAAAAAAGAAAAAAAACAATCGACGCAATAGCACTGCAGGATTTCACTCATAATTTTACTTGAAGCAATTAAACCCTAAGTGCCTTACCTCTTTGGTTAATTTATTGGGGGGAATATGGAGCTGTGCTGGAGATAAATATCTTTGAAAGTAACTGTAGATGAAAAATGGGGCATTAAAAAATGATTTCTAAGAAATTCACATTTAGATCATCAGCTTTTGGTAAAGGGTAGCAGACAGGCTGTATTGATTTCCTGTTTTCCGTCAGATCTAATTGGGGGATACAGATTAGTGGATTTGTTGATTGCAGACGGAGGAGGAGAAAAAGGCTTTACGAGAGAAGGAATAAAATGAAAATGGAAGTCAGTGGAAAATGCTTAAAAAGTGGTTTGTGCATTGCAAAGGTTCAGTGTAATAATAAAAAAAAATATCAGTGGTTTGTTCAATTTTTTAAGACATGAAACATTTATTTGTCTCAACTCAAAAAGTTTTACTGATTTACCTTCTTGGTGCTCCCCTTTCTCTTTCTCCACTGGATACTAAAGAGCTTATCACTGCATTATTATTTACATTTGCATAATCATCAAGACTCAGGAGCAAGAGCTTTGTTTGCCATGTTAATTTTTTATGAGTGTGTGATGGCTAGTAGAGGTACAGAACAAGGAGAGGAGACTCTCAGCAGACTTTTCTCTGTACTTTGATGTGCTTTTCTTGATCACATCCGAGTTAAGTTTTTACTAACAATCATGCATGTAAATATTAGATTTATACCAAAACAACATATATCAGCATGAAAAATTTTAATTTAATGCACATTTAACCTTCTGGTCTGCCACATCTCTAAAAAAATGCATTTTATTTCACTACATTTATGGCAGAATGAAAGCTCAAGACAACATTTATATTGTAGATCATGACTCCTTTAAGGCATTTGATCAGCCTGTTTTTATTTGTCAGCGACTTAACTGGCAACATAATTTGAGTAGCTAAAAGTAGCCTCACCTTAACAATATAAACAGATGCTTTCATGGCATTTGCAATAACTATCCAATAATATAAAGTATAAATACAACAGTACAACACGCTGAATGTGATTTATCTACTTAATTATTGCTTCTGTTTTTGATATCTGAAGTATAACTTGCTGTTGATACTTTGGTGTTTTTACTACTAAAAGTTTTTAATACAGAACTTTTACTTGTAATTGAGCAAATTTGCATTGTGGCATCAAAGTAACATGCAACTTTTTTCACAGGTACTTAAACAAGACAGAACTCTTGATACAAGAAAGAACAGTTTGCCAGAACTAATATAACTTTGAGATTAAACTCATTTGTTTCAATTTGTAATATTTATGAGAGTACTAAAGAACAAAGAGAGCACATCACCCATCCAGACTATATTACCATCATTATTATGTGTATTGTGTAATTATTAATAATGAGAGATATGAAAACTTTACCCACCTTTTAATTTGTTATAGCAAATCTTACTATCAGTATCTTTTTACAGAAATAAATTAGATTTGGCTTCGGGCTGACTGGTTGGTTGAAGTCCAGACAGATGTCATCAGCTGAGCTATCCTATGGTTATTCACCTAACAGACTAAACTTGTATTCTGTGTACCTAAACTGTACTGAGACTGAAGTTAGATCTTTTAGGGATCCATAATGTCAGTAAATTTCAGTTCTGGAACATGCACATATAATACAAACCCAAATGTTGAAGTTGTAATGCAGGCGACAAACCACTTCACTGCACTATGTTTGAATTTAGGCCAAGCTGCAGGGGTTGATATATTCTCTTGAGCTCATGATTAAAGAGGGTTTAAAACCCTGTCTGGAGTGTGTGTATGTGTGTGTGTGTGTCGCAGAAGAAGTGAGAGAGAGAGGCAGGAAAAAGGTAGTCAGAAAGGATAGCAGGCTGCAGCATCAGTTGCCTCCCGGTGTTTGGCTTGATGTAAACTTTGGACAACTTGCCTCGAGAGCAGTGACTTCACAAGTGTGTTTTCAGTCACTTCACCAAGGCCACAAAAAACAATCAAGGTACATACAGCCCAAATCCCACCAGGCACTCTGTAATCCTCATTGCATTTATTAAAGAGTGACCTTTTTCAACTTGGATTAAAAAAAAAAAATCACCAACTCCAATGATTTTTAAATGGCCATTTTGCACTAGAAGTGATTAGAAATAGCATTCCTGTTCCCCGTGTCACGTACAGAGGGACTGGCAGACAGACCTACTATAATCTGCACTTCCCCACCACCCACCACCACCCCACCACCTCGACTGCCCTCTTTCAAAGAGGAAGTTGAAGGTTTATTAGAGTTGGTGGCCTGTGATTGTGTTTTAATGAGAGAAAGACTGGGGAGGAGAGATAAGGCACCCGGTTCGGGCTGAGAGGTCCTTGGTGGGATTAGAATAATCATCAAAAAACGCCATGTCTTTAAAAAACACACAATGGAAGAGGGGCCGCTCCTGTCATCCTCCACTCCTCTGCCCATTCATCCCTCCATCTCTCCATCCCTCCACCTCGTCGCAAGTCGGCCAATTGACATTCCAGTGTGACAGTCCGCTGCTTGCAGTGGAATGTGACATTTCCTCTCATCACTCTCTGTACCAAACCAAATGTGCGGTTTTACAGATTAGAGGGGGACAGTGAGAGAATGTGAAGATGGGTGAAGATGGATGGAAGTGTGAAGAGAACTGAGACGGATATAAGGGAGTAAGAGGGCACACAGAGAGGAAGAGAGGGAGATGGAAGGAGATAAAGAGGCATTTAAGTACTGAATTAATGCAAACTCATGGTAATGAAGCATTCAGGTACTAGCGGCATCATTAGCCAGCATGATGTTAGTATTCCTGTCTTCCTGTGCTCCCTATTTATTGTCGACAATCAACTGCTGGCACTGAAATGCATTATGGAAATGAGCAGTGCGAGCGGGATAAATATCATAGTGTTTTTCTTTTAGGTTACATGTAAATGTCACATGTTAATGTGGCATTAAGAGTCATGATATATTTGCTGTTTAGCAATGCATATGCATAGAAAACAGACTGGAATAAATAAGTTTCTTAAATGTTTAGCTGCATACATAATGTGTATCTGGATTATTATTGAGTAAATGAGCTGAGAGAAAGATCAGCTTAGGATTTTGCACAAAGTAAACAGAACTAAACATATAGCACTGACTATACAGATATGGAAAATGAGTATATGCTCTACTGGTCAAAAATAAAGCAAAAAATATCTCAAATACAGCTGCTGCCATCTTGGATTGGAATTAGCAGGGATATCAGGTCTTGCCTCAGAACTTTAATGCTGCACTCCCTTTTTTAAAACAGAAAATAACTCATTAAAGGCAACTTTTTTCTTAAAAATTAACACTTCAACAAACATTAGTGTGATAAATCTACCCCAAAAAGACAGAAACCATGTTTGAGGAAATTATTTGACACATACTTTGATATTTTTGTTGGCTCCATCCTGCAGGGGCCCACAGATTATAAAATAATTTTCTGTTTCTCAAACACATAGGGGATGAAATAATGTTAGAGGCTAAGAGAAGAGAAAAGAACATAATGTCTTTGGCTTGATGGAAAAAAAGAACCAAGCTGGTCTGGAGACTGAAAGTACAGTGAAGTTGTACTTCAGTGAAAGTCCCAGTTGCCACTGCCGCTAATAAATAATGCCAAAGAGGAGCTGGAGATCCTCAAAAAACCCATCTGACCACTTTAATTGAAGAGCTTGTGTGGGATGAAGAGTGTGAATATTATTAAGCGGTTGCCTTGTGAGGGAGTGAAAGTTCAAGAGGTGTCTGAAAGCTTCTACTATTATAAATAGCAACATCTCCACCATCATGTACGTGTCCTTTTCCCCATCTGATCCCACCTTGCATCCACACAGAGAGCTGTGATTTGTCAATAACAGCATTGAACCATTTTAGTTCAGCTTCAGACATTAAGATCTGTAGTTAGGGGTCTAAATTGTTAAAAAAAAATGTTATTTTACAAAAGAAAGGTGTTTGACATCAATATGAGCCCAAATCAAAGATGCCTAAATGTGTGAACTCTATGTTAAATATCAAACAGAAAGAACCCGGTTGTGATAAGATGACAAAACCCTGCAGGTGATGGGGACATGGGAACTCTGTTCAACTGGAACACTCCCTTATTTACTGTTCTTTTAACGCTGTTTAAATCACACCAGCTAATCTGAAAGGCTTTACGCCACTGATGTGTGTGTCTACACTTTGTGACAGAGAGAGGGAGGCGAGAGTTAGTTTGCGGCCTCGCTCTACAGGGAGAGGGGATTATGTTCCTCTGCTGTCATGTGTTCTGACATTCAGAATGTTATTAAACTTCAATAGGCTGAGCTCAGGGTTCACTGATTACTCTTACTGGGGGCTGAATCCATTATTCAGGCTTTACTTCGCACTGTGTTCTTTTTTTTCTTACTGAAATCACACCTTCGCACGCTTCACACACTCATGCATACCTGCACATGCAACTCATATATGCATACATGCATATATGCAAACTCCCCTCAGATGCACACACACTCATGCATACACACACACAGAGTTACACACAAGCTCAGATTAATGTATTAGTCTAAATGCACCATTACTGCAGTAATGCATTTCAGGTAATATGACTGTCTTGGCAAATTTGATTTGTGTGCCTACTAAATATGCATTGGGCCTGCGGGGAAGGAGAAGGATGAAATTTAAAGTTAAGAATATTTCTATATTGATGTGAGTGTCTTTCGAGTGAACTCTGACACTCAGAATGAGAACCGTCTGCTAAAACCAGGGAGATTACCCACTCCATGCACTGACTGGTAGAATAAAAAATAGTCAGGAAAACAGGTCTTTTTTCGACAAATGGAAATGCCAATTGAAGCATTGCTTTGCACTGAGGAGATAAGTAGACAAGTAAGAGGAGAGCAGTAGGGAATTCTGGCCTATTCAGTGAAATATTGCATTGAATCGGGGGGCATTTCCTGCTCCTCGGGTTTGGACCCTATCCACTTGAGTGATTGGCTGAGAGTCTACCTGGGTTGTGCAGGAAGGCTCCCCAACTTTGATCACTGTGGAAAGTAGCCCTGCTCCATAATCCCCTCATCTGTCATTCTGTCTGAGGCGATGTGGGCTGCCATACATCTCTCCCTCACTCTCTCTCTTGCTCTTGTGTTCTTTCTGTCTCCAGCGATCGTTTAAAACCTCCATCCATCTTCGCCTCAAGGCCGTCTCCTGCCTCCGTCCACTGAGATGGACAGATGGGAAACAGAGGAAGAGGAGTAGAGTTCAGGGCGCCTGCCTTCCCTTAACTTCAGGAGGTCTGGCAGCGGAGCAACTTTTTCTGTTCCCCAAACAAGAGGAAGCACATTTCTCAAACAGGGACTGTTAATCTTGAGAGCATCGGACTAACAGGCTCTGTCTTGTGATTGACTGTCCCGTCCGGTCGGTGCCTGGGTGACCCTCAGCACCACAGAGACGTGGGAGGACCAATAAAGCTCCAACTGGATAATAACTCATCATTAGCTCATACGTTTTCATTTACAGAGCAATATAGCCACATTGCCAGTTATAAATCAACAGCTAATGGGATATGTGAAGCTTCGGACTGTGAGCCCTGATGTGTTTAGTGACCACCGGGGTGCTGGAGCAATATTTAAGGCGGTCCAGCCTCAGGCCAGAGTGTCTGTGTCTGTCCACCAGTACAGTGTTTATTTTTCTTTTGTTGGCTCTATACTGAAGTGGGTTTTGGACAAAAAGAATGACAGCTGGGTTAAAGGCCTGATATTAGCCTGTAACTGTTTACGTGCACATTAGATTTGCTATGTGTGAATCAATGCCCTTTTTATTTCAATTTTGAAGGGTCAGAAAATGACTGTTGCTGCCACTGTATGCAGTCTTTTAAAAATGTCAACTCAGGGCCGCAGTTAAAATAAAAATAAAGACACTGTGGCAAACAGCAATGCAGAGAGAACAATGTTTGTATCCACTGATATCTGAACACACACTCATGACTCATGACATCCCTCTGCCAGCTACTGAGATCCACAAACAAAGGAAACTGCAGTTGAGGATGAGAGGGGTTTGCTTCATGCCCTACAACACATTTGATGAAGTCCAAGTCTGCAGGGTGAGTCATCACAAGTATTTGAACATTTTACAAGCATGGATTTGATATACGCTCAATATGATAACGTTCAAATGCTGTAATATTCTTTGGGGGACTGTAGTCAGAGGTGAAAGCTGTACTCAGATATCTAACTCCTGTAGAAGTGGAGATATTAAAAGTGTAAAAACAGACACTAATCAAACATTCTCCAGAAAAGGAAACCATTAATGTTGTAATGTCTTTTACTGTGGCTTTTAAAACTAACTGCCCTTGGCACACAAATGAAACAAATCCAAACTAAATATGTGTCATAATTAAACCTTCCAGCTGACTTCACAAAGAGTGCAATTGAGAGATACACCTTTAAACATTACTGTGTTTGAAAGGTGGCAATATATCTTCAGACACACATGACATATCAAAGAATATCTAAACTGAGCAGGAGTTATTTAGAAGAAAACACAAAGGAACTTTTCATCTTTGTTGTGAGCTGTTTTTGTAATCTCACCTCCACCAGCTGCACCACAGCAGGAGCACAGGCCGTCGGAAAAGTTCCACCACTTTCAAATTTCAGTTTCAAAAATCACTGCAATGGCACATAATAACATCTCTTTTTATAACCACAGCAACCAAAACTTCCCATATTCCCAAAATCCAAAACAAAGAAATTTTATTTAAATCAACTCATTCAACACGTGGTCAACAAATACACAAATAATCCAGAGATTATACTGCTAAAACTGGGCACGAGGGAGTTGTGTTGTTGTGAAAGTATTCTATGTGCAAACCATTGGAGTGATTATTAATTTAAAAGCACACCAACTGAACAAACTTAATCAAGCACAGACACACAGATTGAACATGTTGAATTTAACCAAATATGTACAAACATTTCCCAACAGGGACAGACAGCGATGGCGTCCAAACAAACACACATTTGTGTTTGTCAGAGAATGTCTGATTAACAAAGTAAAAGCTCTGCACTCAAAAATGTCATTAAAAGTGACTACAATCAATATCTTTTTCAGAACAATGAATTGAATTGAATGAAAATAAACCTAGGGAATTTTCACTTGACTCTTCAGCTCTTCTCAACTTTAGAAAGCTTTAAAAAAGTTTCAGCTTATTGTTTAGCAACCTGTCTGCAATTTAACTGCTCTGCTTCTCTCTCACCAGTTTCATAGTGAGTAGCTGTGTTAAGAGAAAATCTCCAAGAGCCACTCGTCCCTACCTACTCAGCACCAAATGGCACACAGACACTCTTTCCTGAGCTATCAAAATCGAAACAACTCATTTTTTAAGCAGAACCTGTCAGCATCATTTATTGGATCATCAATTTGTTGCTGTTGTTGCATTGAAGAATAAGTTACATTTTAATGCTGCAGCAGGTTGATGCAAATCAAACACCAGTAGTGCTATTTGGTACACTGATCAATATTAATGCATCAAATTTTAGAAAGGAATCAGATTTTGTGTGTAAAATGTTAAACCCCCTGCACATCTGTACCTCATCTTCACAAGGTGTCCAACATGGAGCACTTCAGGAAAGGATAAGCACTTCAGGACTGTTGTGCACTGTAGGTGTAGTTAAATGTGTTGAGGTACAAAGAAAAGGACTAAAAACACATTCATTCCCATGCATGTTTTGGCTGTACAATGTAAATGTTTGTGTGAGTGTCTGTATTTTCAACCAGGCAGGCATTAAGACTGTCCCGAGGCCATTCCTGTGTATTGTCAACATGCATTCAGAGCTCACCCTGCAGAGTGCCAGTCACTCAGACTGAGCAAAATGGTCTGAGGGCTGGATGGATGAGAGACAAGAGGTGCTACATGCATTGAAAAGGGCTTCAGTCTTGCAACATCTCTGTGGGTGGAGAGTGTGTGCTTGGGCTTATGTGCACCCATGTCCGTGTCTGAGTGTGTGTCTTTGCTTAGATATGAGCGGAAGAAAAACTCCCACGTGGAAATGTGTGCAGCCACCGCCTGCAGCTGCTTGTGGTTATTTGCAACACACATGGAGGAACAAGGGGCAGTTGCAAGGGAGGACAGGAAGAGAGAGACAGGTGAATTCCAAGTAACCTCTAAGAAAAAAAATAATGACAAAGAGTTAGTTTCTATGAGGATATGTGTGGCTGCTCTACAAACTGAGGCAACTCAAGCTGTTCCAAAGAAGGAGCAAAGCATTTTCTCCCTGATGGTTGTGAGACTTTACTCCGTCCTTCCAACAGGAGCTGGCAGCGGCATCTTTACCTCCATTGATTTTCTTTCCTCCTTGATTTGGAAAAACATGGCTCACATGCCAGGAGGAGACACCGCAACAAAGTTGGATTACCTCTCTTCATAAACAGCATTACTGAAATGCAGAGGAAGACAAGAAGAGAGTTTGGTAACAGACCTAATTTAGAAAACAAAATGCCCTGAGCAAAAATCAATAGAAAGCACCACCATGACACATAGACAATATTTTGAACTTAAGTAAAACCAACAGAAATGATGATTTGTGAAAATATTCCCACAAACATTACATGCACACACACACACACACTACAATGTACTACAGGTAGCATTTAGGCAATAAACCTGGCAGGGCCAAACCATTTAAAATCATTCATGTGCAGCTTATGTACCCACTTGTATGCTCACTGCATTTTCAAAATTAATAGTTACAAAGGCTTTGCTGTTGTTGTTTTATCATAAATGTTACTATAGAATGACCACTATCATAACTGTGCGAGGTACATGCCAATGCTTTTTTTCTTCGTGGGTGGAACATATTGTTTGAGAATGTAAAGTGTTTAACTTTAGCTAGCTTGGCTGAGTATGTAAATGAAGCAGCCAAAGTCTTATATTAGAAAAAAGGAGACTCTTTCACTTATCATACTCAAAATATTGAAATATCTGCCAGAACACATAGACAATGGTGTTTCTGTTTTTCCATATCTTCAACATGGATCATCAGTGTTCGAGGATGTTGTTCTTTTGTCTGAAAACATGGTAGCTATAGCCTGTTGCACAATTTTGTGTTCCAAGATAGCCAATTTTGGGTACTAATTGTAAAGTTTTCGTATTTAAGTTAATTTGCTTGAAATATTAGGCCACAGACATTAACCAACTCATTCAGCAAATGTTAGTTATTTTAGCTAGCCAGCTACAGTTTTAAAAATCTAGTGATATCTGTCCTTTTAGCTATTAAAAAATGATGACTAGGCTAAAGGGAAGAAGCCTGCCCTTTTCTGTCTGTTTTAAATAAAAAAATGAACAATTGGCTTGAGAGAAATACTAAAAATTTAAAGAAGTAAAACTGACACTATTAGCATGTTAACTTGCATGTGCCTTGTTAAAATGGGAAGCGGGATACGTGTGTGGCAACAGTTAATAGGACTTCGAACAAAAAGTACCATTTTGGGAGACATGATCCATCTGTAACAGAGCTAAATTAATTTGTGGCCATTTGTGTCAAGTTCACACCTGTACACCTGACTGGAACAAGATCTCTCTCTCTCTATTTGCTTTCATTTTGTCTCTTTGTTTTCATTCTTTGTTCCCTTGTCAGAATTTATTCTCATCCATGCTGCTTTTTCTCCTGGGGTCATTATGTTTTTGTCTTCTTCCTGCCTCTTTTACCATCAGTAGTAGCCCTGCAGGTGTATCTGACAGTCCTCATTATTTAAGACATTATAGTTTCAAAGGACATAATTTCAGGACGTATTTTACAGGACCTTAAAGATCCAGGACAGGTGATGCATCCAGATTTAATTTCAGATAGGGACTGATTGGGCTCCTAAAACCTTGGGACATCAATTTTGTTCTCCCAAGATAAAATTCATCTGAGGTGAAAGCTGAAAGCACCAGTGTGTGTTAACTCATAAGGCCCAGTTGGCAGCCTTCCACATTTATAACCACACAGCAGTCCTACAGTGAGGACAGGAAGTTAGTACAATACTTTATGTCTGATGCTTGAAATTCCATTTAAGTGTATGACAAGTCTTCTTTTACACCTTATGTTATAGACATAAATGAGAATCTTGGGCATTGGGTAAGAAGGCGTAAACAAAAATGCAAAAATGTGGTTGAAATTCTTACCTTGGAATAGAAAAGGAGAGAGAGTGACAGAAAAAAGAGAAGGAGAGGTGTTAATTATACAGTAGGCCTTTGGCTGTCAGAGTGAGAAAGAGTGGGGCCTCTCTGGTAGCTGATGTCACTAATCATGGGGTGTGACACAGCATGACACCCTGCTATCTCCATATAACACACAGGCACACAGACACAAACACAAACGTACGTAATGAGCACCACAGAACACAAAAAACACGTTCTATATTTGCATCTTCATCATAATAATAATTCTTCCGGGCTTAACAATAAAATGAGAAACGACTGTTGCATGAAATGTTTCTTCCAGATAATGAAAGTTATTTTTCGTTTCACCCCTTATGCACACAGATGGAATTTCTAAAGTTGAATGCATGTAATACAGGCAAGAAAATAAATCCACAACTAAACAATCAAATAAATTAACCATCAAGCAGAGTACATGCATAATGTTACACTGAAGATTTGTTTACTACGTGAGCAGCTTCACTGATGTGAATTAGTTTATATTTGAAACAGGCTAATAAAAGTATACTAAACCGTATACATATAAAAAAAGCCCTGCTGCCAAAGTTTTTGAAGTTTTGACTGAATCAGCTTTCAAAAGGTGTAGTTTTGATGAAAAACTCATAATGACTGTTTATATGTAACTGTATCAAAGTGATAAGAATACACTCCTCTGCTTTGTCGTAATTGATGTTCTAAATCAAACAAACACACAAGGTTTTCAGTTCGAATTAGTTTGAAGTGGAATCCTAAAAAATACTGAACAAAAAAAATTCACAAAGCTCTGGCTCATTTCCACTTTGTGCATTAATTAAGATGAGCTAATAGAGGCAGGCAACTCAAAGCCCTCAAAGACTCAAAGACACTCACGTGGCATAGTCTTTTCCTGCTTTGATCACTGTGGTGTAAAGCCATTAGTGCTCTGCTCACTGCATATCTGTTGCAACACATCCTCACATGAAAGCTATGGATAATACTAAATATTACTGCAGCAGTGGCCCATGGATGTGTTAAGTAGAACTGGATGGCCCCATTCATTTCTATGAAAGTTGCTCAGTGGTGCATGAAGCCAAGGAAAGTTTGACTTCTGTGTGATAAAGGTAAATCTTGGAAATCTCCTGCATAGCTTCTGTACTATAGGGCTCATACAGCATGTGCACTTAAAAAAACTGCCCTGGCTGTTTGATAGGGGTTAAAATGATACAATGATCCAATGCTATCAGACAGAATGACTTAAATTATAATGTTAGAACAAATCATTACACAAAGGCTGTGAATACTCGTTATAGCTGCTTCCTTCACAGCGTAGGCTTATGGGAAAAATAATAACCTAATAATAAATAATCACATTAGGTGCAATTCTACAATCTAGCCACTATGAAGAATGGTTTCAAGGACTGGCTCACACTCTGGGGGCTTGCAGTGGCCAATGTTGCTAACACAGCACATTACTAGCTCCACCTTCACCCCAGCATCCACCTATAGGCTGTTTAGTTTGTCCTTATTATTATCATCATCATCATTATGTTTTAGTGAAGATTGGATCAAGTTTGTTGTAGAAAAATTCAAGCATTGTTTGAGCTAAAATTCAAACTGGTTGCTGAATTATTGTATTTTCTAAAAAAAAAAAAGTAGTCAAATAAAACCTAGCTTGTGAATAATGGCTGGGAGCAAATCAACACAAAAAAAGTACAAAAGGAAAAGACAAGGGTGTCAGTTTTTTTACAAAATGTGGACCCAAAAGCAAAACACAAAACACCACAGGACTGGGAACAAAAGGCAAACTTTAATAAAAAGCTAATTTCCAAAACAAAAGTAAAAGCCAAAAGCCAGATGAGAAAAAAATCCAAAACTGAATAAAACAATAAAACTGGAACGCACACAGAAATCAGACAGGATGGAGACAAGGACTCAGAAACGCGAAACAGAAACAGCAGAAAAAAGACAAAAAAACAGACAAACTGACAAAGACAGAGGGGAAACACAAAGACTATATACACCAGGAGTAATGAGACACAGGTGAGGTTATCAACACAGGTGAAACACACAAGTAATCAAAAAGGCGGGAAAAAAAACAAAGACAGGAAGTTAGGACAAAACTTGATAAAAAACCCCAAAATAAAACAACTAAGCATAATGTATATTTCCATTACTTTAATTTAATAAATTCAACAAAGCATTATTCAACAAAATGCCAATTTCTAAAAACCTTGTTGTCCAGATTTGACTCATTTTTAGTGTTTTTGTCCAGTTTCAGTCACTGCAGGTGTATGTGTGTTAATGTCTCTGCGAAATTACAAGCGCACAAAGACAGTCGCAGCAGCAAAGGTTACAGATGAAAATAGGTGATGTTCATTGCCAAAACATACTAAATGCCAGCAGTGGTCAGGTGCCACAAACCACAATGCCCCCAATTCGAACCCAGTGGAGGACTTTTATTATACATCCTCTCCCCACACACTTCCTGTCTACATCTCTCTACTCAAACAGATAAAGAAAATGTTGTAAAAAAATTTATTGACATAATATTTATAATGTACTACTGTTTTATTCTCCTGTGAACTCAAGTATGTGGGTCAATTTACCATGTTTATATCTGCAAATGATCCATATGATGCATATGAAAGTGCTCCTTATTTAAATATTGCCTGGACTCTCTGCATGACCCCGACAAGGACGATTACATTTTAGTTGGTTCTTTTTAATTAGATTTCAGCTCATCTAACAGGGGCTTTTCTTCCTCTTTCATACATGCACGACAGACTGCCTGAGATTATTTTTTGGATTACTGCACTCCTTTGTGACCCAAGCAGCTATTTATCCCTCTCATCTTATAACATCCAAAATCATATCCCATTTGCCTGAGGCATGGAGTGAGATCTGCAACTCCCATGGAAATAAAACTGAACAAATGTACGTAGTTTATTCCTTTATTCAGTTACAAAAGCATGATGACTTCCTTCCAAGACACTTTGGTTAGAAAAAAAAAAAAGTTTATTTCTCAAAAGTCTAATTCCTAATAGTTGTATTCTTACATTTTTTTTTAAACTGTAAACCCTTTTATTGATCATAATTTTAATTTAAAACTTTTTAACACCCTTTCCATACTTTAAAAAACAATAATGATGTCTCTCTGGTGAATAAACTCTGGTGAAATTCCAGTAGTAAAATACTGTGAAAAAAAGAAAAGCAACAAAGAAATATTCATATGGTGTTAAATTTCAAGCACTTATAAAAGAACAACTGGAAATACTCTGATAATTGCAACAAAATCAAACAAAAATCTCAAACTCAAAACTGGCTTGTAACATTAGCATCTACAGATTATTCAACATCAGTGTGTGTCTGTGTTTTGTTTTTAACACTCATTAAAGTGTATAGCACTTTCCCAGCAACCAAATTCTCCCTTTATATTACAAACAAGTAATTTTTTTCTTATTTTTTACAAATCTGTTATGGCATATAAAACATCTGCATGAAGGTCAAGCCTCCACTGAAGAATGCTGTGCTGTGTCCTGAGAGACAGCATCAGCAAAATAAGACGCATGGATGAGGGAAGAAAGGAAAAGTACTCACGCAGTAGGTAACTAATTCAGAAACACTGAGGCATGATTGAAAGAACAAACATTTTCACTGGGAGAGAGAAAAGCCTTTTATATACATAATAGGTGGAGATATGTATGATTTCAGTAAACTCTGACTGCCCATTTCTCTCATTTGTATGAGGACATAGAGAAAGAGAGAGGTCATACATTAGATTTGGTAACATTTTCTTTTTCTTTTTTTTTTCTTTTAAAGCAGAAACTCAGAAGAGAAGAAAAATAACACACGGCCAGCTGTGGAAGCGAGGATGAGTTCTGCCTTTTGTACAGGCGCTCGGCTTCTGCTGTGAAACAAGAGGTCAGCGAGAGTGTGCGGTACATGATCTAAACCTGACCTCTGGCATCAGACAGCAGCGAGGATCCCATTTTAAGCAGCAGCCTTCAAGTCACCTTGACAGCATATACCACACCCCCCCGGACACTGTTGAACTTCTTCTATATCAACCAATGTTTGATGATGTTCGGTGCATTTCAGGACTGTAATCTGTCTTTTAAATGCATCCACTTTACCCTCAGCCCGCCTCACCAGCTTAGACTTAACCTGAGGGTTTTCTACATTTTTTTTTAAAGTTATGTCTGATAATCCAGGTAGCTGAAGTAGTTTGTACTCTGCAGAGGAACGATTGTGTAGGTGGAGGGAGATAAAGTGATGCTGCAGATAGGGAAGAGGAAAAGATGTTTGTGTTGGAGGCAGGCACAGAATGTACCCTTTACATGGCTTCTGGCTGTGATACATTTTGAAGAGCTGTTATTGGTTCCTTTTCCTGCTTAGAACATTTTCACCTGCAAGACTGCTGAGTTTAAAAGCTGACAACTTTCTGTGTTTCTCCTGTTGTCAACAAATCCCATGAACAGAACAAAACTAACAATGAATCGAACCCACAGAAGGTACTGCAGTAGTATTGTATTTTGTAGTTGTAGAATGATGTACTGTGATGTATTCATTTTCTGCTTTTAACCAATAAAAAACATGAGCTGCAATCTTGCACTGGCTGCTATTTTCCTTCATTACCATGAAGATGAGCATACTATTTTATTTTGAGTAAATCCCACACTAACAGTCTGCCATGCATAGTAACTAGCACACCAAATGTGTATTAATCTGCTGCTGAAAATAGTCCCTTACAAATGCTCTATTTACTTATTTACACTGAAAACTGTTCAGCTGTTTAGGTACAACATGGAGCATGTAAATGAGCAATTTTTAAATATGTAATTAAATGTCTTAAGTTATAATCGGCTACTGAACTCAAGTGTAGTTAGGATTAACTTTTAATCATGAAGTAACTTTTTTGAATAGCATCAAACAACTACTAGAGACCAAAGTTAGCAGAAAAAATAAACACTTGTATAAACATCAGTGTGATAAGAACTACTTAAGATGACTACCTCTGGGGGAGATATACTTGTCGTATTCTTTGGTTCATGCCCTGTCTGCCAACACGGAGGGGTGGGATTTATACAGCTGCACACCAGGGGGCGATCAAGATGTTTTGGGCTTCACTTTTGAGAATCAGTGACAACATCTTTCTGTATTTATGTGGGTGGTGGGACTCAAGAGGCTCACAAACAAAGTGTAAAAGCCTCCTATAACATTTTTATTCTGAATTTCTAAATAGTTAAAATTTTAAATCCAGGCGGGGAAAAGTTACATTCACTAAGAGCATAACACTTTAAAACTCAGCTAATTATCTTTTTCAAGTCTTTTGTTGTACTTTGGTCAGATATGATTGACACTGGCCTTCAACATCCACAAACAACCCAAATCCATCACATTTTTTTTCAGTATTGCTGAAGCCCACTAAGCCCACAAAGAAATGCTTCACATCTTTTTCCAGCCCACAACAGAAAAATGAGAAGACCACACACGTGACTCAAGAAAACGAAATAAGTGAAGTTGTTAAAACTCCATGAAGGACGCTGTTGTTCATTCTAAGACATGGATTAGAAAATAGGTTTTCAGGGCCTTTGGGAGGTGAATCATGTCATGTTCTCTCTTGGGATTTGCTGACGACAATCATGCCAGTGTTGTTCTTCCCCTGATCCTGAATCACAACATGAAAACCACAGCTATTGACGAACTGAGCCAAGAAATGCAAAGAACATCATCAGTAGCTACTTTAAGTCAGCAAAATTGAAAATGTGTTCAGGTGGAATCTCCCTTTAATGCCTCTAATGCCAAACCCTTTGTCATCTCTGCCCTCTGCTGTCCAGGGTCTGCCACTCTGCTGTCTGTTTACTCGACATGATCTGAAAGGGAGAACTCTGGATCTGAGCAGTGCAGTGACTGATGTAACCTTGACTTGCAATAAACACAGACAGGAATGACAGTGAATCTGTCATTCACACCAAGTAATCCAACGGGCCTCCGTCCTGAAGCCAGGTAACAACATCAGGATGAGGCCAACTTTTTCTTTTTCTTACCTTTCCTTTTTTCCCTTTTACGAGGCATGCACATTCTGCAGGGGATATGCCAACTCTCAATAAATTGAGAGTGAATAGCTGCGCTGCCCATTTCATTAAAACTGAATACAGCTGAAAATTCATCACAGGAGTAAGTGAATTATGCAGCAACAGCTCTGAAAATGAGGAATATTTTCTCCGTATTATATCTGACATTGTCAATCTTTGTTCTTAAACATGTGCTGCAAATAGAATTCCTAGTATATAAATGGTTATGCTATGAATGTCACAACAGTAGAATACAGTGTAAGGTCACTCAGTACTGTACATAATGTGTCAGTGTGTTTTCTCTATTATATAACCTTTCTCACACAGGTCAGAGTGGACATTTCTGAACATGCCCTCTGACTGTTTTTGAGATCAGTAAGTACTAAAACTCTATATTTATCCGCTGGCCAAATAAATGACCCGGTAGCAACATGTGTATAGTGTATGTGTGTCTGTGTGTGTGTGTTTGTGCGTGTGTAGATTTGTGAGAGTGGTCATATGGCACAAAGACAAGGCATGATGTGTTAAATGAGGTGTAGCAGCAATGCGTGTTTGTTGTAGCCTAGTCGACGGCTGATTTAAACAGCGTCAACCTCCAGTCGAGAGTAAATTGAATCAAACTACTTTTGACGAAGCTCTTTGCGCTATTACAACAGTGTAAACCATATACTATCATAAAAACTGGCTATGCTACACAGAGCACTTTGTCCTTCCAAAAATGGTGTGTAAATGTGAGGGGGTGAAAGAGAGCGGGAATGTCCCAAAACAATATCAAATCGTCGTAGCAGTCATAAATGTTTGTCCTCCTCTGCCACATCTGTGCAAAGAAACGTCCCATCAGCCACCAGAAAGAGTCTAGGTATAACAGGGTCAGCAGTGGAGGTGAAGATATTGCACACGCAGACTAACGTCAACAGCTCCATCGAAATGGCACAGCGCAGGCGTCACACTAAAGAATAAAGTTCTTTTTTTTCCACATAAATGAACACTGTAAAAAATTCAAAAACACGCCCCGTTGACAGCTTCTTTATTGCAGCACATTTCCTTTCCTTTTTTTACTCGATATCTCTTTTTCAGACATCCATTTATTTAAAAAAAACGTTGCGAGTCTCTTGTTTTTGTAGTGTTTTCGAGAGTGCATTTTGGCAGTAAGTTAAGTCTTGTTCAAGTCGGGCGCTTTGACAGCCAGTAGAATAGATGGGTCAAACCGGACAGCCATGATTTTTGAGGTCATTAGAGTCTTGTGCTCTTCTTCTGCCCCACCCTGCCTATTCCTCGCCACCAGCACGGTCACATGATGATCACATGCCGGAGGCACCCAGTCCCATGCTGGCGGTGTGGCTCATACAGGGCAGCGTCTGAACGGTCTTGGGGAAGTCGTGGGTGAGGATTCGTCCGTTCTCTCCGCCGCTCCCGTTGCCACTCATCCTGGTCAGGGTGGAGCAGCGCATGGCGTCGTTGATGGATTGCTGTCGGAAAGGAAAACAGATGTCAGTTAGTCAACACACCAGATTTCAGTCTCACACACATGCATGAATTATAACCTACTGGTACAGAGGAAGTTTATGTAACTGTTAGAACTAGCAGCGCACTAAACTATGTATTTTAAAACACTATTTTAGCTACAAAAGAATAAACATAAGTCTGCACAGTATAATGCAACTTCTGCAGTCTTTATTACATGAATATATGCGCATAAGCAGCTGTTTATGGTACTATGTGAGTGTGGTGCTGGCACGCCAAGAAATTCAGGAATAGAATAAGCTGTTAGGAGTCCTAGGGTGCTGGTTTTCACCCTTTTTATCTGGGACGGGTCGATATTCATGGGTGGTAAACCGTGGTGCTGGATGATGTGCATCTATGTCCTAATTTGTAACAGGAGGAGCAGAGCAAAGTGTGGGCTGTAAGATTGGGGCTGAGGCTTTACCCATTGGTTTAATAGCTCTATTCTCTAGTATAGCACAATAAAAGCCACTGGGCTCGAAAGTCGACCTAATGATGTGTGATGCACGTGTGTGTGTGTGTGGAGTCTTCCTGCTTCCTCTATTCTATAGCTGATTAAATTGGGCAAAGCGAGCGCGATCTAGAGCCACCGGTGAGTGCGGCATGGGGACTGGAGATTTACCACCGGCGTCTAATTGGAACGGCGTTGTTGTTGTGTCTTTCAAGCCAAACAGCAAAAAGGCACCGCTGAACTAATAGGCTCCTCGCCAATCTCATCAGCATACTGATCAGGTGCCTCTTCGTGGGCTGATTAAAACATAAGAGATTCATGTAGAGGATCGTTTCTTGTCTTGGCCCTGCCTTGCTTTTTTTTTTTTGCTGTTTACATGAAGAGTACACAGCTTTGGGGGGGCTTTGATGTTGGAAGAACGAATTGAAGGTTGTTTGTTGTAAATTAATCCACGATGCAGATGCTTAACAACTGAGTAACCTCACATCTCCCAGTAAAGTATCACAAGCAACAAGTCCTTACTTACAGATTCCTCAACACACAACAGTTTGAGTTAGACTGTTCTAGGTTAAAGCAGTGATGAAACACATGTGAGCCGCACCAGGCCTGCCTTATGGTATACATATAAAGGATGTTCACCACAATGGGCCCTGCATTTGCGAGACAGTCAGCAAACAGAGGAGAAGGAGCAGGGGAGAGATTTGCTCAGAGCGACAGAGGTAGATAGATGGACCACTGTGATTTAAATTGCCTTTATACCTGTGCTGCAAAGGGAAAGTTCTTTGTTTGTATGTGCTATTAGTTTATTGTAATGACTGTAGTCATAGGATTAAAAAACCCCACTTTTGTCAGCTTGAAAGACAAAAGTATATTGTTTACTGAGCTACTAAATTAGGCAAATTTATGAATCTACATTATTTATCATTAAAAGGAATTGATTAATATCCAAGGTGTGATTGATAAGTTTTTGGCCTACGGTAGAGGAAGTCCAGTTATACCACTCTGAGTATATATACATGTACTTAAACTCTTTAAATGAATATGCATTAAGTTTATAGTTAATAAATTTTTAAAGTATTTCTGTTTCAGGTAATTGAAAATTGCAGGTCAGCACAGTCTGAGAAAATGGACAACATTGGTGTCATCATCTGTTACCTGATTTGCAATTCTTAAAGACCAAAAACAGAAATACTATAGAAGTTGTTAAACTTTCTGTATAATCTGTATAAAACTGCATATGAAAGTTGCCAGAGCTGTGCAACTCATCTCCTTCCGCCTGAGGCCAACAACTTATCAATCACCCCTCACAGTACAGTGTAAAAGGTACTTAGTTGTTTTAGTGATGTGCAAAGGTAACTTTAAAGACAAACAAAAAGAAAATGCTATTTGCTAACAACCCTGTCATACTAACACAGGGACAATTACTGTTTCTGTTGTTAACTTATGTAAATGTAACCTTTCGAATGTGAAGAAACAGGCATAAGGGCAATTTGAAAATCAAGTGATTCAGCAACACTGCAGGAGATCAGTGACGTAAAGACTGAGCGGCAGAGGTAGAGAGAGGTACAGGAGAGCGTTTGCACTGCGGTGGAAGCCGTGAGAGGCCCTACTGTGATCACGGTTAGATGGGCGGGGGGGTGAGGAGGCGGATGTCATCAGCATCATCATCATCATCATCATCATCATCATCATCATCATGGCTTGAACACAGCGTTTCCTACCCCGTGGCTGTGCTCTGCCCTTATATCTTAACAGTGTTGTTGGCGTACAGGCCGTAGCTCTGCAGCTCTGTGTAGGGGGCGCTAGCACCACTGTCTAAGGCTGAGCAGTGAAAGGCCTGAGCGGCTGAGGCAGCAGCGGCTCGCGCGGTGGACACCTTCATTCGGCGCGACTCGGTCCTGGACTTGTAGCAGAACTCCACCAGTGCCACCAGCATGGCAAGACCCAGGCCACCAATCAGGATGTAGAAGACTCCTGCAACATTGCTGAGGCTCAGAGCACTTGTCTTGTCCTGGAAGAGGGGTGGAGGGGATGAGGAGGAGGAGGAGTCGAGGACAGAGCCAAGGGGTAAGGAGTGTCAACGAGAAAAAAATCCAAATTCTACACATGCACTCTTACTTAAACACAAACAGTAAGTCCAAGGACTCAAATGCATCCTAGCAAAATGACACACGAATGTACGAACATAGTCAAACTCAAGCACACTTCAGCACACACACACACACATAAAAACACACACTATAAACAGGTGAGCCAGACTAATTTCACACACAAAGAGACAAGGTACAGTCATGTCAGGTACATGTATAGTCCACGACAAGAGGACCAAACACACTCGAAACTCAACAGAAAACCCAGACATTAACCACAGAAACAAACTGAGGAGGCCTGTCTCACAAATAAGAATTTAAAATATTAGCTGGATGATTCTGGATCTAACTGGCCTTTCATTTGAACATAAAAAGCTAGAAAGAAAAAAAAACAAATCTGGAAAAATCTTTCAGTGAAAACTGTCCTAACAGGTTTAAACCAGAGTAGAAAAATACTGCATTTGCGTTATAATGACAGGTACTTAAAGGCACTCTTGTACAGTGACTTTGCTTTATTACTCCTGAGATCAGTTATTACATAAGAAATATATTGAGGATCTGTAGTACTCAGTGCTCCTCTCTGGCTCTGAAACAGGGCTTTAAAAATAGAAAGTAGGTAGAAAGTTAAGGAAAACTAGGGTTTAGACTGAAAGGTATGATAGGACTGGTTTAAAGGATGATGTCACCTGTCAGATAACTGGAAAATTTATGTTATTAAAGCCTGAAATCCAGAGTAGTTTCTATTGATAGATTAAAACATCATTTGACATGAATAAAGGGCTTGCTTAAAATGCTCATTCAATTTCTGACCCATTTAACCATGTGTATTGATAAATATTCTACATGAAATCATTCATAGTGCAGCTAGTCTTCCTTTCTGATTATAAACCAGAGTTTCTCACCAAACAGAGAGCACAGTGGGTGCTGGAAAAGCCATTAATAAAATCTACTGTTGCATATTAATTGCATTGAAATTCTTTCAGTTTCTGGTTTTTAATGTAGACTGCTGGACTTTTTTCCATAACTGCAGAGGCAAAGAATATGAGGCGACTTGATGATGACACTGTCATCTAAAAAAGACGAATTCTGACTATGTCCTAATGACAAGCAGTGATCAGACGTTTTAATTTAAAAAGGGAAGAATGTCTGCGCACTGGAAATTACCTCCCAGTGATTTATTCAAGCTACATTTTGGTCACAGGCCTTTATCAAGCCTTTTTTTAATTTAACAAATCAAACTTTTGCAGTACTTGGCTCTACTACAACAGAAGCAACATTAATGAAAAAATTGGATGTTCTGCTTTTTCAAATTCATTCTGTAATGTTTTTTTCTTTACAATAGAAAGGACAAACTTATTTGTTTCCATCCTGAATCCAGACTACTTAGCATATGAATATATCAGCCATATTATTGAGACCTGTTTTATAACAGAGAACTCTGTTTATGTTGGTGGCATTTTATTACTCTTTATCATATTTATTCAGAGCCTTTTTGTTTTCGAGTTGTTTATCTCTCGTCACTTCTACTTATTTTGTGCTGCTATGAATTAAAAATTCCAGGCAGAGATTAACAGTGTAATCTCTTCTCATATTAAATTCACTGGTCTTAAACTGCAAAGTAATTGGTTGCTTGTTTGACCCCACCTCCTAAATGTGCTTGCTCATAGCTGCGGGGAAGCTAGTTTCTTATCAGCTGAGTTTGGTTAAACCAAATGTAAGTCAAAGAGAACAGGTTTCATTTTCTTTGTGAGACAGACCCAAAATATCAAAAAATAGACACTGATACAAAACTTTTATGACATATTTATGCAATTCTAACCAGTCTGCATAATGTCTCTATTAACACCTTAAATTTAAGCACTCATACATATAAAAGTTTTCTAAAAATAACATTTTGTTAGGAAAGAAGTACAGGTAAAATACATAAACACCACACAAAACATGCATTCATGCAGCAACAGTACAAACAGGTCATTAGTTTAACATTGCTCCATATTATGGGCCATTATTTTCTACTGCAGTGGCATCTTCTTACATTTATGTCTATTTATAGTCTGTAATGAAATGGGATCATTAAGACTTGAAACCAGTCAACCTAAAGGGCTTTCAAGGAAGAATGGGGTCTAAGGAGGGTAATATTTTATGCACCGGTAAATCCATTCAGGAAGTATCTACAAGAGATTTAATCCCACATGGAAAGCTATAATTCTGTGAGGATTGTTTACAATTTATAATGGATCTATTTGCATTTGAGCCTACAGTTAACTCTGTTTATCAGCCCCAGTGAGGCTTTTATTTGTCTTTAAACACTTAATACGTATTTTGTGACCCATAGGGCAAATTAGCATTTGAATACATTTAGTCAGTATTTTATCTATAAAAGTGTGTGGTTTTAAGGAGGTTTTGTGTCAAACTACTTTTTGGGCTCATTGGGTTTTTTTTTACACTTTTCATACCGAACAAATAAATAAGATCTATGTGTTTCCATGATTTGAGTCTTTGTCCTAAGCTAAGCTAATTGTCCATTAGTTTCAAAGTCAGGGTACAAATATAGTAGTAGTGATAATCTTTGCATTAAACCTGAGTTAAAAAAGGAAAAAAGCATATTTCTCAGAACAGCCAAATTAAAGTCAAGTCATATTTCCCAATATTAGGAACATCTGCTAAATGTTTACTGGGATTTAAATTTTCAGAGTAAACTGCACTCAAATGTAACTAAAGTGATAAAGATTTATATGACTACTGCAGATTTGTTCTTGACTGATAAATGTATTCTTCTAAACACCTTCCCAAAATGGAAATGGAATTCATTGCTATATGTCTTTAGATAAGTTGAAAGTCATGGTTGAGTATTCCCATTTTTACATACATTTTCCCTGGACACTGATCTTGTCACTGCACATGGTTTGACACTTCTGTACTGAAGTATCAAACTATGAACAAAGGGAAAGGAAGAAGAAATTCTTGACATTTGATATGACAGGACCAAAAGCTATCTGGCAGTTTAAAGGGATACAGAAGTAAAGAGCAAAACCTCTCTGTCAGGAAGAACCATTTTTTGAAACAATGGATATCATAAAGAACTAGTGCATGCAAGCACAGTGGCAGGCTTGGTGTGATCCAGAGCTAGCTTAGCAAGGTGACAAAATTAGCATCCATTCATGCACAACATTGGGGC
The DNA here is from genome assembly GCA_029814665.1 of Acanthurus lineatus. NCBI lineage: Eukaryota > Metazoa > Chordata > Actinopteri > Acanthuriformes > Acanthuridae > Acanthurus > Acanthurus lineatus. The sequence continues at coordinate 7,735,201 of JAPZDV010000026.1, forward strand.
AGGGTTATTTTAAGGGCCAGAAAGCAAAGGTTATGACTTGGTGTGTTTTAAGGGTCCAATAGTAACCCAATAACCCTAACCCTAACCCAAATGTCAATATCTGCTTCCCTAAAGTCCGTCTGTGTTCCTTTTTCCTATTCTCTCCACTTGAAAATGAGTTTTATTCTGACAAATTACTTTCAGAGTGATTTACATTCAATCTTCAGTAAAAACCCAGGGTCATCATCACACTTGATCTGTGTGTATGCATCTAGTTGAATGTGTCTGTGTGTGTTTGAGAGGATTTATGTCACCTAAATGGTAACTGTGGTAACTCTACTTAAGCAAATCACTGTAACAATCCTAAGTAATCCACCACACAATATTTATGTACACGCTGGTAATGAACATTTAATCTCTGACAACACAAGCTCATCAGTGAGAACAAATAGACACCAAAGTACCACCAGAGTACTGGCACGAATATAAGACAATATTTCCTTTGGCAGTCCTTTCATAATAGAAGACTAAAGATAATTTTTTTGCATACAAAATAGCAGCTGTTCTCCTTGTATATTGCAATAGCCCATCTGCAAAAATTCATTGCTTTAAGAAAAAGCTACATTACGCTAGCTTGTGTTAGTATTATTGGGCAAGCTATTTCTTAACTATGCCTGGGTATGTATCTGCTAGCAATGATCAAAAGACCAATTTTAAGAAAGACTTAAAACTTTTGAAAGAAAAAACACATTTTTTCTGTTGCCAATAAAATAATTGAACTCAGAGGCAATAAAATGCAATTTTCCTGTAATTTTATACACATGGTGGTTTACCTACTAAAGTCTACTTGGCCAGTAGCTTTTGGTGACTAACATTAGCTAAAAGCCCACATAGATTTAGCTGTGTAATTAATATTACTCTGTGACCTTCATCTGTATTACTTCTACTCTTAGCTGCTGCTAGCAGTTTAGCACTGTTAGCCATGAGATTATTCAAGACACTAATAGTCTCATGATTGCTAACGTCAAAATAACACGTTCACATTTAAAGCTAAGCATTGACGTTAGGATTGATCATTAAGCCTTCTGTGGTTGTTTTGAACAGATTATATATTCTTGTCAGTGACTTAAAGTAGTAAAATTGTTTTTGTAATGTCAGGCCGAAATAACAAGGACATCGCAAACAATGTCAAAAGTGATACAACTAACTTAATCATACTTAATAACAACAGTCATAAACATTTATAAAGACTACTTAATGTGTCATGGTAAGTGTTGTATTATGGTTATTATAATACCATGGGTAATGCACAACCCTTCCAATAAAATGTTACAGATGTATTCACTAAAGATAATGACATAAATGACATAACTGACTAAATGGCACTTAATGAAAAGAACCGTAAACAAAATCATAAATACTCTTTGTCATGTCAAGCTTACACACAACCCTTGGAAAAAAGTGTCTCATGTACAGCATATTTATAACACATTTGAAATATAAGATAAACAATGTATCTGCACACACAGTTACATCTAGTGTTTCTCATCTTTTAAACTAGTTTGCGTTACTAAATGGGAGGTTGTCTTATGTTCGGGCCAATACAGCAGTACTGCTCGAGCCACATGGAGAGTATTGTTCAGTGAAACAGAGGCTGAGGGCTGGACTTGGGGCTGGTTTAGGATCGGGGCAGGGTTGTGCTGGGAGGTGAGGTGACAGGTTTGGATTGGAGACTAACCTTTCTTCCGGAGTCCTTGTTGCCACACTCCCCTTTATCGTACCACCATTTGTTTTTCAGTTTGTCTAAGACGGCTTGCTCATTGAGTTTCAACACCGCTAGGTTTACTGGGATTCTTCCAACCATAAGGAAATAACATAAATAACATATTATACCATGTTATTTTATGTTATTCATTCAGAGACACAGAGCAGCAAATACATACACACATTAATGCTTCAGCTTGCTTATAGGTTAAAGAATAAAATAAAATTTAAAAAATCGCACAGCACACACACAGCACAGCACACACACAAACACATATATATAGATTGCATAAACATCATAAGAAACATCAGAGTCAAAGTGATATGCATTAATACTCCATCTAGCTTGGTTGGCTTGCTACATAAGGCAGTAGATGTGTATTACTATATCACTTTGGGTAACCGGCACACTGCTTACCATCACTTATGCAACACATATTTCTCTATTTTATCTTTTGTCAGAAGCAAACTGCCAAAGTTAACAAATAAGAATGAACATATTCCATTTCTGCAAATCGATGCTGGTGATCCCAGAATATCACAGAGCATGAGGCGTCCAGCTAGTTTAATAACCACACATCGATCATTTTTAAATCACTGTTGTTTCTTTTGTCTAAGCAGGGGAGATGATACAAAATGTACTCCTCCGCGGTTTCAAATTCAGTCACCGCAGGCCAAATAATCACCCCCCTCTTGGCGCTTTTTCTTTGCCCTTTCGCCACACCACAGAGAGATTAAGTGTTGCTAGAGTGGTAGTGCAGCGTGGGCCAGCCGGTTACCCCCCTCCCCACTCCCAGTGGTGGTGGGTTACCCGCAGGGTTTATCAAACTGGCTCTGACCTTGGAGTCCCCGCCCCCGCTGCCGCACTCTCCCTTGTCGTACCACCACTTGTTTTTCAATTTGTCCAAGAGGCCCTGCTCGTTCAGTTTTAACACTGCCAGGTTTACATGGTTTCTTGAAAATAATATAAAACGATAGCCATTAGGAGACACTCTATGGGACAGATATAAAGAGTTTGGTCGCACAGTGGTGGTGATTATGACAACATTGACTTACAATTAAAACTCCTGCTTCTAACTATTGATATGGAGCAGGAGTGCTGGCTTTAGATGCACATGTTAGTTGTATATCTGCAATGGGCGGCAAGGCTGTGCGCCCATGCAGTAGCAGAGTCAGGTTTTACCAAGCAGGGGCCTCAGAGGCAGGCAGAGCACACACTATAAAGGAGATGCCTTGGATGCGGAAGTCTGTCTACAGATGGTAATTTCCTTTCAGTGGCACCAGCATACAGATTGCTATGGAAACTAACCTATCAATATTCAACCCATAACAGCATCCTGGTGAACAGAAGCCTGCGTTGATTAATTTACAGCTATCAGCAGTGACAAATGCAGACAATGGCTTTGAATGTTTTAAGTATCTGTTTCACCTCGAGATTATTATTATTTTTTTTAAAAGGGCTGAAAGGAAACTATATGACCAACTATAGATGTATATACATGAGCCACCTCATTCAAAGCATCTCACAAAGGTTTGCTCTCTCTCTCTGGCAAGTGTGTGTGTGTATTTCCTATAGCTGACTGGCAGAGGACAAAGACTCTCTCCATCCACAAATCACAGAAAGGCAGAATCTGCAATCAGGATTTGCATAAAAGAAGTCACGATTACAGCCTTTGCTAGATTGTCATTTTTCACAATCAGAGTCAATTCTTCTTGGCAACAGCAATTAAGTTTAGTGATATTCTGCCTTTTTCGCCAGAGGAGGAGAAGAGTCTTAATCCCCAACCTTAAAATGCACAACACAGCTGTAGGGAACACAGGTATCCTCAGAGCTGGTAAAACCTATGAATTCTTTCTCAGCCCAGTGGACTCAGACAGAAAGAAAGAAGTCAGTGTGTGAATATGGATGATCCGGCGACCTGCAGGTCATTGGTTAGTTTGGTTAGTTGACTTGAAGCGAGCAGATGTCAAGGAGGGGACTGTGCTGTGTGTCAAGTGAGATGGGAGTAATAGTCAGGCAGGCATGTGAGTGCTGGTACGGAAGCCCTGTGAGGCAATTAGTATGAAAAAAAGAAAAAAAATTCTGAAGATCCTTCTTCTTCCTAATATATTTTCTCTACCCTGTTTATGACTTAAGAAATGATTTACAAAAAGTTTTGCCAGAACAGTCTAAATAAGTCCTTTGGTGTTTGACACAAGTTTAAGAAAAGTTATGCAGGGTGAAAAAAAAAGAAAAGGTTAAAATTTTTGGTAAATGTGACTAAATGGCTGTTGTTTTTTTCTTATCAGGATTGTTTGTTAAATGTTTGTTGTAATATACAGTTTGGCTATAAGGGGGCAAAGTGCAACACTACCCTGAGCACAGCAATTTTGCCTTTCCGAGACAATTCTCCCTTTATCGTTCTCTGTGCTCATGTTCTAAATTCAGTCAGGTAGTTGTTGTGCTAAACTGTAACTGAGAAATGAAAATTTAAATAAATAAATAATATATACATATACATATATATATATATATATATATATATATATGTGTGT
>JAPZDV010000026.1:7743545-7754785 GCA_029814665.1 Acanthurus lineatus
TGCGCTTCACGTCCACCACGGAAACTGTAGTTCTGAGTTATGCATGTGAAGTAACGAGTAACGAGCCTGTTTAAATCGCAGTAATGATAAACGCTTTACTGATTTTGAAAAAGTAATAAGTTACAGTACTCGTTACCGCAAAAGTAATGTAGTTAATGTAACGCGTTACTTAATAACGCGTTACTTAATAACGCGTTAATCCCAACACTGGCAGTTACTTGGCAAAGCCAGTTTCTAAGCTAACATTTATGTGCCAAAAACTGCAGTTCTCTGATTGGCTACTCGAGACTGGCTCCAAAATGAGTCAAACTTTGTGCTGCACTATCATTAGCAGTAATGTGTGTCCTCCATATTCCACCCTCTTGTCCAAATGTGGTTTGTTGTGGCTTTAAAAAACCAAGACAGCAATGGCCACAATACCATACTTGGGGTTTTGAAAAAGCTGCCTACAAGCCGGTGAATCAGGTCACGGTCGTTCAGTTCACTTTTTAATTAATATTTATGCTTCCTGTCTTGTAGTTTGCATTTAAAGTGGAGTCATCTGTCAATCCCACAATAGAGGGATTCACAGGAAATAATGTAAAAATTAAATCCATTATTGTATCACACTGATATTACCTTCACTGTTTACTGTTTACGCCCTTTAATATGTAGCAGAATTGTATTAAGTTATTTATAATTCCAACCCAACATTCACTCTTGCTACTTCTCATTAAAAGCATCCAACTAGTGAGGAAAACAGGAATTTTATTGTGAAGCAGTCACAGGAAATGCAATGCTATTACCACACAGGTTAGCAAATGTCCAAATTTTGGTTTCTAACCCTGAAGAATTCTTTGGTGGAGCCAGAATCCAGCGTTCCATAAGCAATCTCTGTCTGCTTGGCCAAATCCTCAGCACTTTCGATAGGAGACACCATCCTTTCCACAGTCAGGAAGGCAGCCAGGTTGGCAGTGTAGGATGAGATGATGATAAGGGTGAAAAACCACCAGACACCTCCAACGATGCGGCCAGACAGAGAGCTAAGGAAACAAGAAAATATCTGCTTAGTCAAAAATATAGATATGTAAAAGTCACCACATGTTAATGTAAATCTTCAGTCTGTGATGAGATATTTCATGTTCTCTTTGTGTTTCAAACAGAATCAATTATATGATAAAGCAGTGACTTGAAAAATTAATAGCATCCTCTCCTTTCTGGCCAATTTTGCATGCAATCAAGAACAGCAATCTTAAAACCCTGTGATGTGCGCAACATCCCAATGACCTACATTGCATCACACTCCCTCTGCACTCACACACTCTTCGTTCCACCATGTTGGAGAGCTTAGCCCAATGTGCTAAGGAAAGATAAACCAGTTCCACAAAGGCCCACTCAGCTTCCTGCCTGCCAAATTAATCTCTCACTTTAAGAAAGTTGCCAATATGTTTCATGGAACCACGCACATTAATTGTAGGAGATTAATAGGCAGCAGAGAACACTTAGCCACTGCTCTAATTGCACTTTCAAAAAAAAAAAAAAAACAAAAAAAAAGAAGAAAAACATTAGATGATTCGTGAGCAAAATCCCTCGAGTCAAATCCCTGTCGCCTCTTTTTTACTCCTCTCTCTCTCTGCACATCTCCTCACCTCAAGAGAAGCCGGCTTGAACAGCAACAGCAGAAATCATGTTGCGTTACATATCTGGTCCCCGACAAGCGCGGAGGCACAGAGTGGCAGAGCTTACGCAATGAAAATGACACAAATCTGAAACAAAAAAAGGCTTTCATGATTCACCTTTGTGCCGTCACGCCAAACGGAGCGTGAACATGAAGGCGAGATTAAGTATGAAAAAAAAAAAAAAAACAGGGAGAAGCTAAAACATAATCATTTAAGATGCTTTTCAGATGACGGGTGGATGATGAAAGAGCAGCCGGGGAGCAAGTGGAAAGCAAACACAGAATGGATGCCGAGCCTTTGAAAATCAGTTGGGAGAATACAGAGCTGTCTGCAGGGTGTGTGTATGAGAGTGTGTGTGTGCGCGCGTCAGTGTGTATGATTGTGCATTTTGACTTGTTCACTGATGATTGTTCAAAAGGGGTGTGGGTAAGGTTAAGCTCTTTTCTGTGCAGTGAGAAAAGCAACATGCTCTTCTAAATACTTAGTGCATTTTTTTTTATTGCAGTAAACAATTCACAAGCAAGTGGCTGAATGCCCTGCTTCAAACCTTTTTCTCTCCATCTGAGCTTTGTAAAATTCAACGTATTCTCACAACATCTTGCCCCCCCAACCTTTCCTCAGGTTCATTTTATATGGGCAAAGAGCTATGACGTCAAATATATTTATTCAAACCCACCAATCACAGGATGCCAGCTAAAATTTCAAGCATCAAAGCAAAAAAAAAGGGTCAATGAGCTCTTATACCTGTAAACAAAATCCCATACAGTAATCTTCAAATTATAAACAAGAATGAAGTGTTAAGAAATGTTTAAAGATAATTTGCATATGCATATCATCTGATGTTAATTTTATATAAACAGAGTTAACAAACAGATACTTAAAAGTGAGAAAAAACAGCATCGTAGGTTGAGCAAAATGGTTGGATATCATCCAGTGGAGAAGCAAAAAAAGTAAAGGGTGGATCAAATGTATCAATATTTTATTAGGCCTACTAAAATGATCAAGAGTGGATAGGTTTAAAAGTGATATATGTACAATTTTAGCTCAGATTACGGTACAGATCCTTAAAACTCAAGATTCTGAGTGTGTCTACAACATAAAGTAAAATCCATTTCAGATCATCTGACCTAGTCTTAATTAATGGCTCACAGGTACATAGGAACAGTATTTATTATAAACAGGTCCCATATAAACTCCTAATACTGAAACAGTTTCATGTTGTTCATTCAAACATTTACTATGCAGCCATAAACTCTTGTACATTCAGAGCACACTTTAAAGCAGATCTTAACTCTGTACATACAGATCTAATTGGACATATATACAGGAGATGGACTATTTTTGCTACTATTTTACACAGAGCACCTTTGTTAAAATGACAAGATAGTCTCATTTAACAATCTGATTGTTAAAAAAAAAGCCATTCAAACAATAAGACAAGCTGCAACTTCCATTATTTTATCTCTGATTAATCTGCTGATTATGTTATAACTTAATTGACTTATAGTTTGTTCTGTATATGTGGGTAGAAAATTAAAATGATAGATTACAGTTTCCCACAGTCCATGACAACATCTTCAGATTGTCTAAAGTCCAAAACGTCCAAATGTACAGTTTACTATCATACATGACAAAGAACAGCAGCAAATTCTCACATTTGACCTTTCTAAAATCAGCAACTTTTTGGGGAGTTTTGAAAAAAAACAGGAAAATTATAAGTCGTATTTAAAAAAATAAAAGAAAACTATTAGTTTTTTCATTCGTAAGATTCAGCTTATCAATCAGATGAGGGAGCTTACCAAGAACAACATAAGACAATCAATTATCCTACTTTCCTGACACAGTATGGCATTACAGCACCGCAGTGGGAAAAGAGAGGCTAATTGAGATCCTGGCTTAAGCATTGTTTATCAATCTTCTCATTTCTATATTTTCACCTGAAGGATGTCAGAGGAACAAAACAGTGTAATTCAAATGAGTACATCTGATCGACAGCGTGCCAGATCTTCCTATCTTTTATCACACCTTTCTGGGTGACTGGAATACTGCATGTTACTGTTCAAACTGCCTCTTAAATACTCCTCAGTCCTCTTGTTTGGAGTAAAAAGAGGAACAACTTCACAGAACAAAAAAGTACCATAAGAGTGGGGGAAAAGAGAGACAGTGTGATGTTAGTTTGAAACAGTAGTGCAAGTGAGAGAGATGGGAGGAAAAAAAGAGAGAGAGAGAGAGAGAGAGAAAGGGAGAAAAAGACAGAAGGAAATAGCAGAGATGAAAAGTAAACAGGATAGTACCACCAGAGGCTGACAAACTCCTTAGCTTTGACTGCTGCTGGCCTCCAGAGATGGCAGTAAACAGCTGTCTAATCCTTCTCCTTCAGTCACCCTTTTTTTCCATTCCCTCGCTCTCTCTTTTCTCCCTTTTTTCTCACTACGTCTCCACTGAGCTTCCTACCCGTCTCCTCATGTGCTGGGAGTTTGGGGGGGGGGTGCTGCACCTCGGCACTGACACTGACGCATTCAAGTACGCGTGCACACACACGCTCATAGATACAAACATGCATACGTTTTTCCTTCCTTCCTGAGGACAATGTTTGAGTGTGTGTGAGTTTGTCTTTGAAATAGAACAACCGGGTCACCATTTGCTGTGTGTGCTGCGTGTCTGTGTGTGCGTCTGTGTGTGTGTGTGCAAGACAGGGTTGTTTGTACGTGTGTGTGTGGGTGTGTGCTGGTTCTTCTGCAGCAGTCCTCCTCCCTGGTTGAGCAGAGCGACTGGCAAACACAGACCTGTTTGTCTCTGTTTGTTTCCTTTTCAACTCACTTCCTTTGAGCCTCCTTTCCGCTCCTCATACATTATTGCACAGCAGCCAACCTCGGTGCCTCGCTTAAACATTAGCTAAGCTGTCTTATTACAGTAAGGGAAATCTTCCAAGTAGCACTGTAATTTCATAGTCTTGTTAAGGCAGTGATTAATCAATTATTCACTCTGCCTCTTTTATTGCATTACAAAGAAGAGGGATAGTGATGGAAGCAGCAGAAGCACAAGCTCAACAGCAGTGATGTCTATAGGAGCGCCATAAAACTGCATGCATATCATCGGAGTTTAAATGATTTATTTATGGTTGATTTTTAAGTTATTTAACAACCAACTCAGAAATGTGCCTGTTTTCTGTTTTTATATCAGACTAAAATATCACTAAAGGACGTTTTTAAGATTGACATTTTATATATGTTTAATAGATTAAAGAGAAGTGTTTAAAATAAGATATAAAGATATGCAGTTAATGGAAAATAGAACAAACAAGACCTCAGAATAAACATGTTACACTGACATATGACGTCTTTAAAAGGGAATTTGGTAATTTTCAAATGTTGGCACTATTTCTGCATGTTTCGGCATGCAAATGACCAAAAGTTCTGGCATTGTTTCAGCACACTGCCACGGGGGGAGTTGCAACATGACAGCAATTCTGTGATGAAATCCTTCGGGTCAACTATTACAGTTTCTGCTTCGTCAACTTAAACTGATTTTTGCCACTCACAGGCTGCAGTTGTTATCTGAATGTCAACGTTATAGAACAGATCTAGTAAAAGACAGACCTTTGTTAAGGAGTGAAATCTTTTTTTTTTCTTTTTTCTTTTTTTAACTGAAAGCACAAGTTTTGGCCAAAGTCTCTGGTCAAGCAAAAAGGATTTTATTCTTTAACCAAAAGGTCTTTACCTACAAAAGACAGTGCAGTTGCCCCAATGGATTTCATTACAGCCCCTGTAGCAGAGCAACTGCTCCCCCCCTGAGGTAATTTAATGGATCACATAAAAAACTTTTGGGCATTTGTACATCAAAACATGTAAAAATAGGGCTCAGGTTTAAAATCACCGGAATTCCCCTCAAATCTTCTGGCTCTATTTTTGGTCGCCACCAACTCCCGAAGGAATTATACTGTTAAACGCTCTACTATGTTTTATAGGTATTTGCTAATTTTGTCTGTAGGCAGTTTGGTGCTGTGCAGCTAGGCTACAGTGGGTTTATCACAGCTTTTACTGAAAACTTTAGAGTACTTAGGTGACCCTGTTTTCCTTTTTGTAACCTGAGGGAGATGAGTGGGCATATCCAAAAGTGAGTCATCAAAAAGAGCTCTACAAAAGAAAAAAACAACAAAACACTAAAGTTGCAGAAAAAAACAAAACAAAACAAAAAAACAATGAGCTGGAAAATGGTGAAATGCTTCATAAAGCCGAGAGAGAAACAGCAGAGTCAAAGAGTGTGTGAGCACGCTGTAAATATCTGTACCCTTTTTTAGTAGTGCATGCCTGTGTGCTCACACCCACTAGAGACAGACCCTCCTTCAGGTGTGTGTGTGTGTGTTTTGCAGTTGGTTGTGATGGACAGCGAAATAAATTGGACCACCTCTTTGTCTCTCTCATCTCTGTCAGATCCAGATCTTCATCCTTTGCTATATGATCTCCGCCCACAGCTCCTCGAGAATCTGCTGTAGCACTAAACTCTCATTAGAATTCCCCTGGCTGGCCTCCTCTATTCGATATGGTAATTAGCAATGACTAATGACTTTAGCAAGTGTAAAAAATGAGCCAGTAATGGCCACATTACAATGGATTAGGATTTACAGAGGTTTAAATGAGAAAGAAAATGGTCTCTAATTATGGTGTGATTCTAAGACAAATCAGGGATGGAAAAGGAGTTTTCTGCTACAATGCTTTTCCTGCTTCTTAAAAACCGGGGAGACAGCTGTATGTTCTTGATGACTGGGCACAGCCACTCCAGACATGTCTGGACAGACAAGCCTTGTTATGTGCAAGTCGGTAAAAGGAACCAAATGAGAGTGACAGAATCTGGCAGAGTGGAGTTTGCAAGGAAAAGCCGCTAATAAAAAAAAAAAAAAACCTACGGATACAGACAAGAGAGGAACACACACACACACACATGCACATATAGACTCAGAGTCTTAAGTGTGAGTGAAAACGTGCTGATTAATTAGCGACGGCTGTGGTGAAGTGCAAGAAACGTCCTTAGCAACCACCGCACACTGCATGTGAAAATGATGACACAGCTACAAAGAAAAAAAATATAACAGCAAACTGTATTTATATCAAGACTCGTCAGGGAACATCGACTAATCGACACAACTAGACCAAAGAAGATGAAGTGAGATATTATGTGTGTATGTGTGTGTGTGTGTGTGTGTGTGTGTAAGAGTCTTTATGTATCCTCAAAGACCTTCTCTAGAGGTGCAGCCAAATTAATATAAGTCTAAGTAAATAACTTTATCCTGCACTGAGGAGCACATTGGTTATTTCTCCAGAATAAAAAACGACTTTTTGTATTGTACCTCAGTCAACAAGGGCTCCTCCATCAGTTAAGTTATGGAACCATATACCATTCACAGCACTATAGAGGTCTAATTCAGTGCACACAGTTTCAATGTGTAAGAATGGATGTTCTTAGGGATGTAACGATTGAGTAGGACTATTTAAATCGTTGAACCCAGGGGTTCCAAAACCTTTTCAGCTTGACGACGAAAAGAGAAATATTGTGCACATCACGGCAATAAACAGATTTGTTGAGTGTACATTTGTTTTTAAGTTTCTCACCACCTTATAAAATATGTACTATGAAAATAGCGCAAGTCACTGCAGAACTTTAATATATGCATTATGTAAAGTACATATTTTTTGTACTAAATATCATCTTTGTATGTCTCTTCTTGGTGTATGAAATTTTCTCTGGCTTGCTCTGATGCTGAAAATGTTTTGTTCAGATATGTTTGCCCAGTTTGTTAACTTCTAAGCTCTTAGGTTCGAGCTGCGACCCACAGAAAACACATTTAGTGAAGCCAACATTGATGGACTGTCCCTTGCAATTTTGTTTCAACATCATTCAAGTGATTGACAGTTAGGGGATCACAGAGGCAGAAAAGAGTGAGAAAGGAAAAAAGAGAGATACTGAAAAAGAATGCTATATTTTAATTAATATTTCATTTTAATATTTTAATAAGGAAATGAATGCACAAATCACAGCATTGCTATTCATTATATTCTGTAAATTGTTGAATGGAAGAAAACAGCTACATGACCCATTTTGGGCCCAAACCCTAAGTCTGAGAAATGCTGATGTAATTTGATGTGTTGTTGCTTCTCTATCATGTTTAGATGAAATAACAGCAAAATGTTACATAATTTACTCAGCACTCACGTTAATCGACAGAACCTTAATTATCATTCAAACATTTTGCCCAAACATCTCAGCTGCGTTTTACCAGCTGATATCACAAGGCTTTTGTTAACTACAGTTTCCTTAGCCAGACCTCTGCTGCTTGTAAATGTTATGAGTTGATAAAAGTTTTATTAAGCTCTCTATTCCCTCTAGCCTCCCCAGTGGAAAAAAAAAGCCTGTTAAAAACATGCATAATAATGTGGGCATGTCAGGATAATTAACTAGAATAAAGTATTCATAAACGTGATTACCTTTTTATGTAATTCTGCTGCCATATACTAGGCGGCTGTGGTTCCTGAAACCACACTCAAAAGGGCAATTTTGGTCCTGTGCCGTCACTTCAAAATTGAACTAAGCTCGGAGAAGACTTGCCAAATTGGTTTGATATGAAACATACAAGGCTTTTAGTGCATACCTGACCACAGGAAACAACACACACATTTTGTAATTGCACTGATCTGACGCTTACAGTATGTTTGTATCTACTCACCACTTCTGTCTCTCTGACTCAATAGAGCTAAATGAGGCTCTGGGGGATGAAAATGTGTTATGGCCAATATTGTTGCGGTTTACTTCTGATTTGCTTTGCTTGACTGCTTGTGCTTTTGTTTTGATGGGCTCACGATTGTCAGACTGTATATTTTAAGAGCACTTTCATCTCCAAGGCTGAAACAACACGCAAGCTTTACGCAGGGAGCACAAAATAATGATTTATTAAAACATCTCTCTCTCTCCCCCTTCTTCTCCCTCTAAAGGTCGGTATTACCATGCCATTGAGTTGAAAAGAGAACATTATGATAATGTTGTTACCAGCCTGCAGCAACCTCACCGAAAGCTGGTTATTACAAGCATTCAAGTACGCGTTGCAAAATTTGACAAAGAGCATTATGATTCAAAACGCTATGAAATTGTTTAATGCCTGTTTGTTTCATTAAGAAGCAGCTGAGTTAAGTGGCTGCCTTGTAACATATGGCTCATTTGAGTGGTGCTGCATGAAAACACAACTATTTAGCTCCCAGCTGTTACAAGTAATGTTGCGGAGGAATCTATCTGATGGAGATGTGACCGTAATTATTTTATGTTTGGCTGTACACGAGTCTCGTTGAATGATATCATGGGTGCTGTCTTAGCCTCGTGCAACCTGAGATAAGTCAGCGCTGGCGATCTGTTTGAGCGCTCGCTACGCGCCCACACACATACGCACAGCCTCTTAGTCACTCCAGCTAGAAAGCAGGAATCCAAACACAGATACATCACAACTGTCCGCTGAAAATCAATACCATCAACACACATAAAAAAAAAAACGACTTATGGTGCACTAACTCTGGCTGAATGATAGCGTAGAGGGATGACATGCATGTGCGCTCACATGCAGTTTCACAGAGCAGAGACACTTTGTGATGTTAAGCTCCAACAGGAAAATCTGTGTCTCTTTACGGTTGCCATGGTAGCACACTCTGCGCTCCAAACAGTACAGCTGAGCTGAGAGAGACTTTAGTCATCTCATTCCTCCTCCTCTGCCTCTCTCTGTCTTCCTCTCTATAAGGGCAACCACCCCTATAGTAGGATAGAATTGCTATTACAGCGTGAAAGCTCTCATTAAGGCTTGTTTCAGCTTACAGGCTAACACACACAGGGCTGAGTGATAAGCCTCTAAGCTTCACACTGCGCATCTTTCCAGTCAAACTATTGCCAGTGTTTACTTGAGTCCAGGTAGATTTCCCATGTGGCCTCGGGGCCTGGTGTATAATTCATGGTTGCTGGAAAGACATTCCCATACTGTTGTAGCTTGATTATAGTAAAATCTGCTGCTCTCTGCTGCTGGAAACATATGTGTGCCTTTGTGTGACTGTGTTTTGCATGTAGATATGACAGACTATATGCCTCTGAGGAGACGGTGTCTTTGTCTGTGTACAAAGTCTCATACCCCAGCGAGATCGTCTCACTGGCTTCTTCCAGTGAACATGCGTGCATGTATGATCAAAAGTTGCTTTCATGCAATTTCCAGATAAATAAAACATGGCCGATGCCGCAAACTAAACTGAACTGTCTCTTAATGAATAAATAATTGCTTCTTGCCAAGTCTCTCCCAGCTGCCTTGACAGCAACTCACTCACTCCACAATTATGGGAGTCAGTGGTGTGTACGACTAATTTCTTGTTGTTAATGATAAAAATGACAAAAGTAATGATAAGTTATACATAACTGATCCCTTTGCAAGATCAATATTTCCCTTGATCCCAAAATATGTACTTGGTTTTCCCAGAGGGCTCAATTAGCCACTGAAAAGCCACTCACATTAGATCATACAACATACCAGGAAACATTATTTATATGTTATTCTTAAGCTTGTAATGGAGGCTTTGGTTGAATTACAGATGCATTTATGCAATAACACGAAATAAAAGCTTTCACAAATACAGTTTCAACAAGAGGAATCTTCAAAAAAAAAAGATTACTATTCATGTTGTTCTTACCACATGTACAATTTTGCCTAATTAATTCATTTTATGTACATTACCTGTTACAGAACCACATTTTTCAGAGGTGACAGTATTCAGACTACCAGTAGGTACGGCATGAATACTAAGTTGAGTGAATTGAAAACCTGGTTGAAATAGATCATCTCTGACAGTGATATATTATATATCAGTGTTCTTTCTTTTGGTCAAAGTTTCATCATCAGCCAGCAATAATAAGGCAGTTGCGAACAGGGATCATTTTAAAAGCTCTACACGGTGGTGTGTTCAAGGACACTGAAACAACAAAAGATTACATTGTTAAAATAGTCTGCTCAGAGCAGTACCAGCACCGGCCAATATAAAAAGTCTGCCAAAAATTAAATAATGATGAAATATTAGTGTATAGGCTACACACACCCACACATATATATACGTATATGTATATATTAGGGCTGTCGAAGTTAACGTGTTACTAACGCATTAACTCAAACTCCTTTTAACGGCACTAATTTTTTGAACACGCGATTAACACACGCACGGTCTGTGCCTTGCCAGCTCACAAAGCAGAAATGGATACAGAAAAGGGACTTTTAAACAGAAAGTTTAGCTTTCAAGTTTTGCCCGATGGTTCTCTAAACAAAAGTAATTTGTACTTATTCCAAATGTGAACTAAGTTACCGCCGGAGCACATTCAGTCTTAAATACCACATGAGAGCCAAGGAAGTATCCTCTCCAATTTTTTCTAGAGTGTAAGAAACACAATAAATATCTTAAGTTACATATAGAGCAGGGTTAAAAATTGCAATTAATTTGCAATTAATCGCGTGATAACTCAGGACACTAATGCGATTAATCGTGATTAAAAATTTTAATGGACTGACAGCCCTTT
>JAPZDV010000026.1:7756728-7767306 GCA_029814665.1 Acanthurus lineatus
CACACATATATATATATATATATATATATAAACATGTTTTTTTTGGACAAATTGTCTGCAATAATAAGGCAGGCAATTTATACAAGTGCATACTATCACAAGTGTGGTCCTTTTAGTTATATCAAACTATTTCATAGTGCATCTTTGTTGGTTAATGGACTTTTTACTGACCCACATCTTCCTTTACTACAGCTAAACCTGTCAAGCTTTCCATTTTCTATAAGCTTATGGGCTCATTCAATTTACCATGATGGTCAAAGTCTTAACATTTTTAACATAAATGGGTCAACTAAGCGAAAGTAGGCTTCACATTTCTTGCAGCCTGACATGATGACTGTTGCAGGCACATTTGATCAGCAATGGTTGGCTTGCTAATTAAGCTAACACTAGCCCCATGAGTTAATTAGAAGAAGGCAAAAGGTTAACATCCTCCTAATCAATAATTCATGTGTAGAAGACATGAAAAAAGAAACAGCTTTGTTCTCGTACGGCAGTGTAGAGCTAGTCTTTTATGATATTAAGCCAATGATAAGAAACATTTCAAGCTCACACTGTTTGGTTTGCCTGCATTACCCGCTTTTTAGTTTTTTGTGTGTTTTTTTCTTGAAATAACACAAGAGAGGGGATTTTTAATATCAAGACTAACCAATGTTTTTGGCAAATTGGTCTGTACTTAATGTGATATTTTGACATTCAAAGCTTCTATTGAGGTTTTCGGAAGAAAATCTCAATAGCTGTCATCATATTTTATAATTTCATCAACCACATCCAACCTCCCAAACAGGTCTAGCATCACTCCAATGAGTTTTAGGGTTGAATCCTTCAGAGGTTTAAGTGAAGACACATTCTGTTTTAAGGGTTTATTAAACTTTGAAGATCAGTACAGAATCTGCTGTGACTGCAGGTGTTCATTTCTCCAGAAGCTCAGGTCTGCCCCTGACTCTCTCATTTATACAATCACCATCAGCTGCAACTGTGTGCCTGCATCCCACCCTCCATTCAAGCAACCCACTCAACACTTCAAAACCCAGCAACAAGCACTAAAGTCTACACAATCAAATTATAATTAAGAAATCCAATATTTTATGAAGCTTCAACATAGTGGGTTAATGAAGGGAATGATTGCAGCTTACATGAATGGCCTTCCACACGATACTCCAATGTGTATAAAAATCTAAAGCTTAATCAGCCTGCTGTGCTCGTTGTCAGTTAAGGTATAAGTGGACAATCGTGATTCAGGTTTAAATTCTGTCACAAATGAAATACAAAATGAAAACTAAATGTTTAAACATGGAGGTTACAGTGTTTTGCCCTCTGGTCAAACAGGAAAACAAGCATCACTTTATGACCAAAAGCTGAGATTTACTGACTGTCCCCAGTTTACCATAATGCACCAAGTTCTCTATCCATTATTAAATGATTCTGACCGCTAGGCTGAGAAATTGCTGTTGTGGTGGGCAGAGTGTGACTGGCAGAGATGATTTATTTCAGTCTACAATCATGTAACAGGAGCAACACAGGCACCGAGGAGAGGAGACGACTCCATGGTGCCACCAGACACACACATACACACATACACACTCAAACACAGACATAGACTCAGATGCAGAAATAAGCATTAAAAAAAAAAAAACACTGAAAGAACACAGTGAACCAATGTCCTTTGCTCAAATTTTCTTCCTGCCAAGAGTTACCACCCAGAGAGCTCCATACAGAAATGCGGTTCAAATCCACAAGGTCAGGACAGATACAGGTCAAACTAGAGTATATGCTGCTGCTTTTCCTCCACCTGCATACTCTCTTTTTGCAGCTAACAGACCAGAGCTGTTTTTTTAAATTGTTCCTCTGTGCCATGAATTGTTGGTTCTCTCAGTATTTTACAAACATTCAAACCCAGTGTTACACTACCTTTTTTGTCCTGCAGCTACTTAACAGTAAAATATTACACTGAGGCTTTAAACAGCAACGGTCCCATTAGATTTTTACAAAATAAACAAGAAAAATATAAATGTGAATTTAATGGGGGCTAAAAAATCGTCTTGTTTAAATATTACACAAGCTCATAAAATCCGAGTATGGGGTTTCAGAGAAAACCTTAAAATGTGTCTGGGTGTGATCTGTGTTTCTGACTCTGATAAGCTGCATGGAACAGCTACTGTACAACTTATCAAAGTCAAACAAAGGCACAATACGTTATCATTGTTCCAAAGGATAAAATCACACTCCCAGAGCATGTGTTGCTGTGTGTGCAGCTGTGTGGCACAGGGAGGTGTGCCAGGTGAAACAGGAAGCATCGATGAGGCCACGGGATGAGAGGGGATATGCCACACATGATAAATTCTTAATCAAACACAACCAGCGGAAGAGTCAGAGAGCTCTATAAAGGACGGAGAGCAAAGCAGATGAGAGGAGAGGAAAACTGAAAAGAGGTGATTGGAGAGGAGTAAATGGATGAATGGATGGATGGATAGAGTTGTGTGTGTGCGTGTGTGTGCGTGCGTGGGGGGGGTATCACTCTCAGAGTCCACCTGTCTGCAGAGATAAACACAGAGAGGGCCCAACAGCACGGACTGTGGCTTATGGGAGGGCTTGACTGACAGTGCTGACATTTAGAAAGAGCACAGTAAACAAGGTCTCACAGTGAATAAATAGCAAGGGGAGCAGGGTGGCTAATACGCATTCACACACACACACACACAAGTGCACACACACACTTAAATACTGTATACATTAGTGCATCACATCAACATGTTAAAACACAGCTATAAACTTGTATACAAGTGCAATTTAAGCACATGCACACGCGCACGGACACACAACTGTCATTGAAGCTCGATGAAGAGATAATGTTAGGCAGCAGACAAAGAAAATGGCAATAAGTGCTCGCTTTTAATAGAGCCAGCCTGTACACATGCAGGCAGACAGGGAAATTAAACACGCCTACTGATTAGTCCAGGACAGAGTGGATCGTCAGTGTTGTTCCTTGGCCTTTTGTCTGTGATTAAATGGAGAAGCATAAAGAGTGAAGTGCTCTGAGCTGCCTACCTCAGAGCTGAATGCATCACTGAACATTCTGTTCTCCCCTTTTAGTTATAAAGGCACAGTGATAAGCGTTTCACAAGCACCTGCTCAGAATTCAGGAACAGGAGGTCTTTTACATGTTTTTTTCCCTCCAGTATTCTTGTAAATTTAAGACGTCATAAGTAAACATGAAATAAATACTCTTTTTAAAATACAAATTAACTAATGATTTGCTAAATAATTCAGCTTATTACTGTACAAATTAATTTCATCATTCTTGTTTGTACAATAATAATAATACCATTAATTAGAGTTCATTTTTATTTTATTTTATACATTTTTATTTTAAAATGCCTTTTTTCAAAAAGCCACTCTTTTAATGACATGACATGATGACGCCTTCCTTTTTTTAACTAGTTATCCCCTTAGGAAGCTCAAAAAAACCCTAAAAGCAACAATGTCAACTAACAATGTAAACATCAACTAATTAACTACCTGGCTGCTGCAAATACAGCACACAGACACAGAAACTATCTTAAGGAACTAAAGATTGAAGATGATATTTGCCTTGCCAGCTAACTAGCTGGGTTAGCAGGTAAGTGAGGATTATTGGCACAAAAGTATGAACATATAAATGTACTTCAGGGTTACATAAAATCTGGGGAAAAATTTCCGGTGAGAAACTTCCTGTCGCCACTTGGAGACTTATAGAGCAATGAGGACTAACAGAGCTTTTTCTCACGGTGCCATGAAAATCATCTGAAGCTCAATATCACCAAAACCAAAGAGCTTAATGCGAACAACATATAAATTTTTTTGCTACAAAGAAACAACAAACTCTAAAATGTGGATGCTTCACACATGTTTTTAACCTGGCAACACAACAGATCTAAATAATCTACACAGTCACATGATGGGCACCCAAGATTAGTGTCACCATTTCAGTGTCTGATCTCATGTGAAATATGGTCATTGCCCCCCCCCCCTTCTGTTCCTGAGTTATGGTATTGAAGATTTTTGCAGAACATTATGATGTCATGCTGAAATTGACCCAAGAAATGTAAGATGTCATTACTTCATTTTATCATACTAGGCATTTGTGAGCAGTTTTGTTGTAATTAGCCAATGAATTCTTAAGTAATGGTCACAGACGTGTTTTGCGAGGTCAAAGCAGCCACCTTTCACCATCAAAACCTAATTTGTTCATCGCTGAGTCCAAATGGAGTTTAGCACCAAAATTTAGAGATACTGCCTTGAGGCCAAATGTACGAACAGACAACATGAAACATAATGCCATCAGCTACTGCAGGGACATTAAAAGTCTCATTACAAACTGGGAAATGGGTTAAGAGAAAGTGCATAAACAGGCTGTAAATGAGCTTGGGCAAAATTTAAAAAAACTCAGAAAATGAGCATATGTTCTTATGCATGCATTAACAAAAATACTCTCACAAAAGCCATTCTGGATTTAAAAAAAATGATTCACTAAATCCCAAATATCCCAAATGCAACAGTAAACTAGGTTCATGTTAAATGCCGACAACATTAAATGCGATGTTTTGAGTTTTATTGCTCTCATCTGGCAAAACACAAGCAAAATCATTACATGTCCTTTTAAATCTAGCAGGGGGACTCATATCGCTTTAGGAGACACATCAACATGCACCTCCGTCTGTTAATACATGCTGTGCTAACTAGAGCAACTAGGTCACCTAAATTTTCAAGGGGAAGATGTTTCCTTCAGGGCAGCATTCAATGGGGTGAAACATTCACTGTGTTGATTTTCAAGACACTGAGCAGAATCATCCATGCTAATCGCTGCACGGTGGACTGCTGAACACTCTAACTGACAGTGTTTCACTAAAGACACAAAAGAGAGTCACCTTGGAAGGACATTGTACAAAAAGAGAGATATTTGACTCAAGTCCTTGGAGGATATAAGGCCTTGAAGCTGCCCCCCCACTGATGACACTAAGGAAATCTTCTGTTCTACCTATTTAAATGAGAACATACAAGTACAAGTACATGCCTGAGTGCACTTCAATGTGGGTTACAAATTCCAAAAACTGTTCCTTGTAACAGGCAAATAAAACTTGCTTATATTGCTGCAATGTCACATTTTACTTACACTTTATCAGTGGGTAAAAGGAACTTCAGGCCAACAGTCTTGTTACAGTTTTTACAACAGATGATGAAATACAATATGTCCTACTACCGGCTACTTTGCAGTCAAAGGTGGCATGAATGAAACTGCTGCAAGCACAGGAACAATCTGTTTTGTCCTCTTAAACTGTCAGTGAAAGGTCTTGCATCAGCAGAGACTGCTTTCCCCCCCAAGCAAAACAAATGCAAATACTGTGCAAATATGCATGAACCCACGTGTGGTCAAGCCCACATACGGACTCATACACACACACAAATCCACACATTTACACACAGAAATGTGCGCCTGTGTCTGTGTGAGTGTGTGTATACAAAGAAACAACAGGGAATGAAAACTTATGCCGATGCATGGTGACATTCTCTCTGTCTCTGTGAGACGGCAAAGAAATCAATAGTTATTGCAGATCCATTTTCTGGCTGTACCAGAGGAACGCTCAGGACAATAGGTTTCATCCTGCATCAAGCACATAGTCTCTGGGCTGAAAATGGTAAATGTCAGGTAGAGGCCTATGGGAGTAGGGATCCAATACCTACATCATGTACTATTAAGCACCTGCATGCCAGCATGCAGGCCTGTAGGTGCAGAGATTTCCCCCATCTGATATTTGTGTAAGGTAACAGCAAAGTGAAAATACATTTTGTAAATGTCACAAGATGGGAACCAGGATAAATGGAGTATTGTACATTGCTATAATTTCTTTAACCTTCAGCAACTCAATCAAGTGAGGCTGACTGAGCACTGCTGCTATTTCTCAGTAACACCCCTCTGAACAAATAATCACATTCAGACCAGGGAGCCTTGCAATACAACATGTCCCCTGCTGTTGGTCACTGATCAGCTTACTGTAGATGATGCTGAGGAAACCATGTTTTATAACCAACCTCTAGTGGCATCTAGTCATGCAGATTGTTTTGGTTCTATTTATGTTGAGGCTGTGCGAAATGAAACACTGTCGAATACAGGGGAGTTGAACAAAACCTTATTTGACTACCTACAGTATTGTAAAATCACATCAAAACTCAAATTCAAATTCAAATTCAAAAGTCATGCTGCAGTCCTACAAATATAGATGAGTAGTAATATTTATGTACCTTATAAAAGATACAGTGAACAGTGTTAATTATCAAGAGCAACAGTTAAGTCTCATCCCAGCATGTAAAAACGGGTGCTTTGTCATGCACCTTGCAGTCTCATAAAGATGCAGAAGATACCTTTTAGCCTCTGTATGAGGCGCACGGGCTTTTGATATATTCCAAAGTAAATACATGCACATCAGTATTAGAAATTCATAGAAACTACTTGACTAAACATAGCAGAAAGATTCAAGAGGAGTGGAGGTCAAGGCAGAGTGCTTTCTCACACAAGGACCACTGCTGATAAAGAAGCCGGAGTTTGAGACAAAACCAAAAAAGAAACCTTAAGTGTCCAATCGATGGACACTTACCATACCGACACAAGCTATGTGTTTAGAAATGCTCTGTGGCAGGAAAGTTTTGATGGTTCATTTAAAGCTTAATTCAGACCAAAAATCTGCATCAAGATGATTTGAAACTTGAAGCTACTTGCAACGCTCCACTCTGCAATGTTCTGAAATGCTGCGATTTTACACCAAAGCAGGAGGACAAGACAAGTTAGCATCTTCATAGCATTGACTATCTCCGTTATTACCTATTCTGGATTTTTTTGTTAAGCTGGACATAATTTGTAGCATCTTTAACCATGAATGTGCAATTTGATAGAGAGGGACTTGCTAAAGTTACATTTCTAGAATTGATGGAAAGCGGAATCATAAACGGTGTCTCTTACGGATGTGTGTTTGAGCAAAAGAGCCAGAGCTGCAGAGTGACAGTGAACGGAGCAGAGAAAAAGCAGGGAAGTTGTCAGTTTGGCAGCACATTCAAAGCTTAAGGCTTGAGTGTCATACAGACGCTGCTGTTCCTCTCACAAACTGATGAGGTGATCCTGTTTCCTCCATCCCAACATGGCCTTTTGGACCAGCTGACAGTTTGTAACTGACTAGACCAACAGACTTTGCTACAAACTTAGCTGCTGTTGAAAAGGTGATGGGATTTATGTTTTTTTAAAACCAACCACTGGTGATGTGACAAGCTGAGTCGCAGGCGAACTCATCAGCCGGCTTACCACAAGCTGAGACAGGCCAGTTCGCCCTGCAACATTTCCCTGTAACCCTTTCACATCAAATCTTTAGTCTTAACTGAGCTCAGTCTTTGCAAAAACCAAGAACCCCAACTTACTGTTTTTAAACTTTCTTTTTTTCTTACACTGAACAAAAAATATATAGCTTATTTAATAGCAAAATGCCTGATGAAGCCAAGCTAGCTATTTCCAGTCTATATGCTGCCCTAAGCAAACATACATTTAGACAGACACAAGAGTGGTATTGATCTTCACATCTAACTCTCAGCAACAAAGAGAATATTTAAATATGTTGAACTAATTCTTTCAGCTTGTTTAAATGGTCTTGCTTGGTGCACATCTGTATTGAAAAGGCGACCTATTAACAGTCATTAGAATTAGCCTCTCCATCCTCACATTACTGTCACCACGGTAAAGATGTGTAATACATATGTGCACCCCCACGCTGCACTTATACATAATGTATATGTAGTTAATGTTTAAACAGACAAGAAGCTCTGTGTCTGTCCATGACTTAACCTGCCTCGGCTGGTTCAGAGCTTACATTGATAATACTGACATTATCTTTTCATCTCCTTCTTCTAGTCCCTCTGGAAAGCTCAGAAAGTCGACCTCAGTGCCTCTAATTTCAGACACTTAATGAGATTTTTAATTGGTGACCTTTAGAGAATGGTTTCGTGCCACAGCTCATGAGAGCACTCGAGGGGAGCCAACACATACCACTAATACTTCATACTCACACCAGGATCCTTCATAACAGCCCGTCAAGGGTCTGATATTTACTTTTACCAACAGATTGATTATTCAGTAAAATAGTAGAAAGATATGGATTTTAAAACTGTGTAAAAATAGGAGTAAGCTACTAAAAGAAAAAAGTTTTCAAAGTCTCACTGCATATTTATACCATCACAGGAAGTATCTGGAGACAGGAGGCAGAAAACTCGACACTTAACAACATGACCACATCATAAACTCCCTCTGCTGCTCTTCATCGAACTTTTATCATTGCTCTGTATGACAACTGACAAACAAAGGACAAAATCTCAATAAACAATGCCCAGCTGAGTTGAGCACAGCATGCTGAAGCATTGGAGTGGCAGACAGGAATATACTGTGCATAGGTGGTGCTTAGAGTGTCGTTTTGTAAGAACAAACAAAAGCAGAGACTCAAAGCGACGTGGGTGCAGTGCTTCTAAACTTGTGGCTGCAGTTACTTACCGTGGTGAAATATCACAGCCCTGCTGCATGAAGGCCCCCAGTGAGAACCAAAGGGAGTTAAAGATGCCAAACTCATTGGTCTGCTCAGGACTCTGCTGGTTGGTGTTCTGCTGCGCCGGTGTCTGCCCCTGCTGCACCCCGTTGGTGGCCGACGCTTGGGTGGGTGTCTGCGGCTCACCTCCCTCCTCGTAGTCCTCAGCGTGCCACTCATACGGGCTGAATCGGCTGACGAGGAACAGGACCACACTGACGCCGATGTAGGCAAACACAATGCACATCCAGATCTCATAAGCCAGCGGGTCCAGGAAGGAAAACACCCCAGGTTTGGATTTGGTGGGTTTCTTGATCATGATGGAGATACCCAGGGACATGAAGGGTTTGGAGAAGTCGATGACTTCTTCTCGGACCAGGGTGATGGTCAGAGGAGCGACAGCCACATCTGCTTTCTGTATGAGGGACACAGAGGCAGGAGGGCATGTAATAAGAAGTACACAGTGTTATTAGTCAGTCTGTTTATTCGATCTCACTGCTTCGGTTTATTGGTGGAAAAGTACATATTATACATGTAAGGAAAGCCTTTTTTATCCAGGAACGGCCGCGTCAGCAATGTTAGTCAGTCAGTCTGCCTCAGTAATATTTGTTTCAATGCTTATTAGCATGTTTAACTGCAATGGTGACTTTGGGAAACATTACATTTGGTAGACTTCAGCTTTGTTATTTTCAACATCTTTGAAACAAGTATCATCATTTAAAAAAATACTACAAAACATCAAGGCTTATGTGCAACTTGTGCACCCTTTAGTAATTACACTGTTAATTAATTTTATTAATGAAACAGTTTTCAAAACAAATTGCTTCACAATGAGCACAGACACATTTTAAATACTGAAGAATAAAACAAACTAAAAGCTGAAACACAATAACACAATAAACAGAAGGAGATTAAGACAAACTAAAATGTTATAAAACAAAACAATGACTCAAAAGCATTAGTAAAATGTGTGTTTTCAGGAGGGATATAAAAGCAGAGACAGAGTTTACCGCCCTGGCCTCCTCTGGTTGGTAATTTTAGAGCCTTAGCTGCAAAGACTCAGTGACCTTTGTGTATTAATCTACATCTAAACAGCAATTACATCAGACTTGTTTATGTCTACTTAGAGTATACATCTAGCTATGATCCGACACAGAACTCTCTCCACTCACCCCGTACACCAGTTCTCCCACCATGCCATTCCACATGTTGGACTCAGGATCCTTGGCTCCATATTTGCCATCTGAAACAATCTTCAGCTTGTACTGGTACCCCACATGCTTGGCTATCTCTGCAGCCAGCTCGACGATGTAGCCTTCGTACTTATCATTTCCCACAAGCTGCTCGTGGTTCTTCTTCAGCATCACATACGGAGACTCCTGCCAGATGTAAAAACAGATATTTGTCTGCAACCCACAGTTTTATTGGACTTAAATAATTACAAAATGAACTGCTGTGAAAACAAATTGTACACTTATATTAATCAATTCTTGACTTTAGCCCCTGTGACTCTAATTAGCATAACTTTTACAGCACGACAGTTTGTTAAGCTAATTAAGTCAAAGACAGCATTATGGCTAATAATAAAGCTTTAGCATGTAGTTAAGTTTTATTTTACCAGTAAAACATTTGGGAATGGATGTCACTGATACATTTTAATGTTTAAGTTCAGTTCATCACATATTTTTTCACCCCTTATCCAGAGCTGAAGCTTTAAAAAAGAATCTTATCAGACTTAAAATACAATTGTTGTCATGAAAGGTTCAGAAGAAAAGGTAATTATATGAAATTAGAGGATATTATTTTGGCTTTGTTCTGCGAAGGTGTGGTGTGTAATTCAAACACAAAAGGTGCCCAAGTATGTTCATTACAACAGCATTGCCACATTGAAAGGAGTTTTGATGACTTGATTAAAGGCGAGGAGATGTTGAATCTGAGACGAAGAAGTATCAGTGGGTTGGTGACTGTATGTGTATGTGTGTGTGTG
>JAPZDV010000026.1:7767406-7779594 GCA_029814665.1 Acanthurus lineatus
TATATATATTTATATATGATGAAGCAGACATGGCTGATCTCTGCTCCAGGGCCGTCCTCCTTGTAGCAACTTATTATATAATACCGACATTTCCATGCGCATCTCACACTGATTGGGTGTCATGAGAAATTACAACTGACACGACACCTGCGGCTCCACTTTACTTAAAGAAAAATGCATTTCATAAAGAATTCCGGTCAACTCAGTCTGTATTGTCCAGCAGCACTAAGAGGACCTCAATTCCCACAAGTTGTTATGTGTGCCTGCTTACAGCTAAGGCTGTGCTGAGCTGAGCAAATCCTGCCATCATATTTCATCAGGGTCTAGAGATGGAGGGGGGGGTTGGGTGGGGTGGGGTGGTGGGGGGTGGGGGTCCTCTGTGTGTTACAGTTGTCTGGGCTCTCCTGCTCTTTATGCTTGAGGTGAAGGTAATCATTGTTACACATGGAAACCCGAGGCTCGCTGGTAGAGAAACGGCACCCCAGGGATTTAGTGGTGAGAAAGGTCTGGCCTGCAGCGCTTCGGCAGTGTATGCACTTGCACTTACTGTCACAGACAGAGACAGATACATACACATGTGAGTGAGCCTGTGGGTCCTCACATGCACACACACACACACAAACACACACACACTCACACTCGAACACAGGATCAGGCACGCACGCAGGGACATAGCATGGCATACAGAAGGTCCTCCAGGGCTCAGTCTTATTGACCTCCAACAGCTCCGCTGAGATCCGCTGTCACTCAACCATGTTGAATATAATATAATACAGAGTCAGACACACACTCACACAGGCATGAGCATATTTAAAATGCCCACTTTAAGCTCAAATGCAAAGAGAAACAAAAGTGTACAAAATAAAAAAAGAATCAGAGTTAATCTGTTTGATTGGTTTTACAGACCTTGAGGGAAATAACATAACTTAATCTCGGATGCAACCATTTTCTGTTGAAAGCTCATTGAAATAACTGTTCTTATTATAATATTTGCACACTCTATTAGTAACTGCCTCATTGTTGCTATACAAACAAGCTAAAAAGAGTAAATTAAACTGATTTAATGCATCACCCTGCCAGAATGCTAAGTGACACAAATCAAACACACCCAATTTGTTGGACGACCAACAGGTGCAGGCTGCTCCTGCTCAAAGCTGAAATACTCACGCTGAATCCTTCAGCTGTGATTTCTATGTTTTTTTATGTAACTCGTGAACTTCAGCCTTGGGTCAGATGTGTGTGGCCTCTCTGTTGTTTTGACACTTTCTTTTCTACAGCTGTGAAAGCAGAGCTTCTTTAAACTTGAAATGTTTGAACACTTTGAGGGGCAGAGGGACAAAAAGGCAAAGTGAGGTAGTTATAATACACACTAAGAACAGTCAGGTAACAACATTTAACCAATCAAGCCGATTATTGAGGACTTCACACATGCACATGGCTCACAGGATGACGTTAGGACAGGTTACTTAGCAACATTTACAGAGAGGGACATCAGCAGTCATGAGCCCAGAGTACATGGTTTTGTGAAAACAGTGTATCCATCTCTGTTTTATTATGTGTGCTGTTGGCTGCAGCTGCAGTGGAATTTATGTTGTTCCTCTCTGTGTTGCCTGCTTTGCTGATGTTTTATTCTGTTGTTAAAGTGGCAGTTATTTCATTCCTGTTGCCTAATATTGCTTGTTGCACCAGTCAAAATGTCCATGGCTGTTTTTATATATTTTTTTCGCTTCTATTCTGCTCGATTCCAGTGAGGCTATACAGGGGAAAGTCTTTGTACATTTATAGATGATAACCATTTAAACAGCAGATTTATAAAAGAAAATCAGTCCATACAAATGGAATCTTGAAACTGAATGTTGTGTTTGCACATAAGGACTTAGTGGTGTGATGCTCCACTAATGTTGTTAAATGGACATTTAATGCAATTGCAACAGTGTTAATTACAAGTGTTCGTTAATTACGGTAAAATCTCACATTTATATGCAAAGTGTGCATGCCAAGTCTGAGAGTCAATTCAGAACATCAGCTACATCAGCAACTAATTTGAATAATAGAACGTGAGGTATTTCATTTTTTGGGGCTGTGGATCTCTGTCACTCTTCCAGATCTCCTTTTCACCCTGGCTTGGTGTGTGTGCACACGTCAGGACAGCAGGGATCATAGGAAAGCACAAAGTGACACCCTCATGTTGGCAAAACATCACACTCCCTGAAGCAGCTAGTAAGCACAGGAGTTATATGGTGTAAAATCTCTATTGCTACCCCTCAGCCCAATAAATGTTCACACCTTATCTCCTCTCTTAGGTTCCAAGACAGAGAAGCAATTTATCTTTCTAGAAAAGGGGACACTGATATAAGATTATGTCAGAGAGAGTTATTTTAGGTCCACATTCTCGGGAGGCTGCAACCTTCGGGTTGAAATGAGTTTTTTCACTTATTTTTTAATTAAATTCCAGTAGACTACACATAAAGTTTCGCATGCTGAAGAAACACTTAATACATAAATAGTTGTGTATTATGGCAGATGCTATTTGCACCCAGGGTGCCTAAAGCTGAACAAGTAGTTTTGTTTCCTGAGGGTCTGAATACGAACAGACAGCTGCAGACATCACAGACATGTCGCACTTCTAGAATACATGTTTTACGCAGTTCATTGGTGTCTATGGGGTCATCGTGTGCTGTAAACAAATTGGAGGCAGCCAAAACTAAACATCTGTTTATGACTTTTAGCTATTTCAACCATTTATCCACTATATTAACCTAATAATTTGAACTTTTTATTAGTTTCAGCTGGCAAGTTTCAAATAGTTAGCCATTAATTTTAGTGTACTGTTTAATTTCTCTGTTTTTTTTGGTTGCAAAACCTCGTTTTTATACTTTATAGTGTTTACTTGTTGCAGCTGACTCAATTTGTGCATATATTTTCTGTCTGTCTGTGCACTGAATAAATTCATTGCCTAAATTAGCTAACTTTATTGAGTAATATATTTCTGGCCCTCTGTTATTGAGTTAAATCAGGAATAAGAAAACTGTGTAAGCTACATAGCTCCTTTATAATTAGCTGAATTGATTGTATCAGCTTTATGGTGGGGGCTTTTAGACTGAACCGCTCAGCACTGCAGTTATTTTAACACCAGTTTATTGACAATAACAAATTCTCTGCCCTGAGGTCGGAAACACAATTGCCATTAGAGATTTAACACATCTTAGTTACAATGAAGACACTGACATAAATTGTTTTTCCTGCTCAAGTGCCTGTATTTACTGTCTTTATGGCATGACAATGCAACGTTTCCTGACAATTCACACTGGTAATGCCAGTATACATTGTTTTGTTCAGCTGTTTCCTGCTGATGTTTCAAGGTGCCTGACTGAAAGTTTGCTTCTTTAAAAGGGTTGCATAGTTTTTAGTGTGCCATTGCTGAGTTTTTTAGTATTCTAAATTGTCTCTCTCCTTTGCACTAAGCTTTAATCTGTTGAGTGGGGATTTATCTTAAGGAAAGTACATAGTCGAATTCCTTTACCCCATTAACCCTCACAGTGGAGACAAGCTACACACACATTGCCCCTGATAGACCCGAAGTCTGCTGCAGAATGTCCAAAATCAGCTAGTTTTTTCTTGCACATTTCATCCATATATTGGCTATCTGCAACAAGTCCCAAAAATTACCTGCTGGCAGTGAATCCCAGAGATAAAAGACATTCCCACTTGAAAAAATGTACTAGAAGTATAAAAAGAACCAGAGCGGGGCTCCAGGCCTCTACAGACATCTCAGTATTCGCTAATTTTAGATTTCCAACAAGATAGAGAAACAGAGAACATCCTGTACCTGCAAAAATATACTACAATCCTTGCTAACCACTGCTGCACATCAGCCAGGTATTATGAGCCATGTTTCTTTCTTTTGCGAAAATGTCACGTTAACCTTGCTGTCATGTGAGCCGGGCAGATTGAATCTTCATTGCCCTATTCTCAAACCTTCACAGAACATGGCAGCTTCATCTTTGGTATGTAGGCCAGGACATTTAGAACAACCCGAACAAGTTGTGTTAAACACCCTGATGATGACATCCGAGCCAAATGAGGAACATGGGAGGCCAGGAGAAATGAAGGACAAGATGATACAAAAGAGCCTTAGAGATGTGTGTTCTCCAGTGTTATTAAGTACCATATAACTACTAACATATGGTAAATACACAGATCTAGTCTTTTTCTCTTTTGTTTGTGCCTAATAACATTAAACTGTACAAATGTAATTAAGAATTCTGCATGTAAAGGCCCTAACACACTTTTGAATTTGACTCCGGTTAGCTTTTTTTGAGCAAAATGTTGCACTTGAACACACCGCCAAGACAACCAGAAATGGCCAACTAGCATGTACGTTCTGTGTCTGTTAAGGAAGTTACTCTGCAGACCAGTGAGTCTTTAGAAACTTTTCTCCTGTCCAGTCCCACAAGAATTTATCAGTTCAGTCATCCGGAGGTAAAACACTAACAGCCCTGACTACATTTCCATGGGGGAGCAGCCAATCAGAGTGTTTTCTTTCACCCACAGGCTCTGCCACAAAAAAGCTGCTGGCAAAAGTCGACGAGGGCAGATTAGGGCCAATGGTGCGGGACACATTGCAAAACCCATGGTGACACACGCTCACCAACAGCCTGACAAAGGCCGACTGCCTGCGGCCGGGTCGGTGTGTCAGGGCCTTAAATCAGTAAGCCGGTGTCCCCAAGACATAATTCTGTGCTTGTTTCGCACAGATACAGTGAATCTGATTTTGATTCTGGGCAGGCACAAGCCAGATAGACAGAAGTTAGCAGAATAGAGTTCTGAAGGCAGAGAAGGAGATATAATCACAGCTGAATTCTTTCGGGGACCTGAACTTTTAGGAACTCTATCATAAAAGAAAATGAAAAATGTTACCCTGCCTCTCTCTGTCTTTCCAATCTCCCCTGCCTCTCCTCCCACAAATCCCTCAGCTTCTCTATTTCACACTGACTTACCACGATAGTGGTGACGATGTAAGTCCTGTTCTGCAGGCCATAAGTTTCGTTGCTGCCTTTCATGAAGCTGGCTGTAGTCACGTACTTTTCATCTTCATTCCAGTAGCCAACCTAAGACATGGACAATATGTCACAAAACAACCTGCATTTACTGCCAAAAGTGAAATTTAAATTGGTCAATTAAAACTGAAAATTATTCATTTTTACTCCTTCTCGCATACAAGAAGAATAAAAGCAATGTTATTAAATTTCTCATACCTAAAAAAAAACCCCTCTCTTCAGTTTGGTAAGAATAGATTAATTATGGCTGCAGCACAGAGAAAGAGATGAGCAAATATGCTCTGAGATTAAAAAAAAAAAAATCACTTGTCATGATGAATATGTTATCTGGATTTGTTCAACAGTTGCTACAATGTTCCACTGTGTTTTATTTTATTTCAGGGGTGCAAATTAACAAAAAATTAAGTGAACTTTGCCACTTTCACCTGCCAATGTTTCCCTAAATTAAAAGATTTATTTTATGAGCCTCGTTCAGCATATTTTTGGCAGTTTGTTCTGTTTTTGTTTCTATCTCAGACAATTTCCTATTAACTTAGACCTACTGATATTTTATCGCAGCATAGAAATGTTACATTATTGTATTTTTACAAGTCAGTTAGAGACAACAGAAGATATTTAGTATTTCACACACATACAATGAACTTTTTGAAAATAAAAGTTGCACACTCTTTTGCAGGATGTCATCACAAACTCAAATATGCAGACTGAACAGAGGTAAATGTAGGATAAAGCCTTGTGTTTGATTGTCCTTCTCTGCTCAAACCATAAAAATGATTTATCATGTGATCCACTTTGGAGCTGTTCTAAAGGTTACTCTTTCACATCACTGTATTCAGGAGTGAGTCCTTTGATAAATGTCTTAACCTGCAGTCAGTAATTAACTTTTTTTACTTCCATATTGTCTCTTTAGAACAGTCTTAAACACTTGCCCTCACTTTTTTTGGACTTGTTTAACACTGTAACAGCCTAAACTGACTCACAGGGTAGTCCAAT
This sequence comes from Acanthurus lineatus, assembly GCA_029814665.1. Lineage (NCBI taxonomy): Eukaryota > Metazoa > Chordata > Actinopteri > Acanthuriformes > Acanthuridae > Acanthurus > Acanthurus lineatus. The sequence goes on from JAPZDV010000026.1 coordinate 7,773,460, forward strand.
AATAAGCTTGAAAGCACAGGTTTTAAACAGGGTCCTTTAGCAGGAATAAATATCTCAAATTGGGGCCCCAGGCTACAGGCTTACCTTCTTGGGTCCAGAGGGGGCCAGTTCCATGACACTGACAGTATAGTTGGTCCTGCGGCCTTTCTCATTGAACTGAATGTGACCAGTCAATCCATCTATACGAACCTGTAATGGAGTCACACATTCTGAATAAGTAACTCACAGGCCTTTATTTGACGGGCAGGTGAGTAAATAATGGCTGCCGCTGTAAAGCTTGTTCGTCATACAGTCTTTTTTCTTCATGTCTGCACTGGCAGCAGGCATTTGTATGTCACACATACATGTGATGGATGTTAAGCATAGCTTGCATGTGTGTGTATAGTGCTCATTTATTAATGCCTATAGTGCTCTGGCCCCTGCAGAAGTAAATGACAGACGGTGTGAGTGCATGTGTGTGTGTACAATACAGTGTATTTGTCTGAGCTGTGTGTGTGATGGAGTTAATTGAGCGAATGGGCTTCAATCTCCAGTCTGTCCACAGGCAGATGGTTAGATTGACTCTGAGCAGGCCTCTGCACAGATACTGCAGACAGAGCCTCAGGCTGCAATACACACACAACACACTCGCATGCAATTACACGTTTGCCCTTACAAATATGTAGCATTGTTATGTCCCCGTACACAATTCAAATGGTAATCCAGAGTGAAGAAATAACACATTTGAATTTTAATTGTGTTTTTAATTGGCTGCATTTCTGCAGTGTCCTTTATAAACATAACAAAATAACTGTCCTTTTTCCTCGATATATACGTATTTGTACTTGTATGAGTGTATTTGTGTTTGCAAGAGGTCAAGAAGTCTCACAGCTGGTCCAACATTTGTGTTTCCATTGCCAAATATTACATTTCTAAACTCAATTGCTGATGTCATATTTCATGATGATCACAGCTGAGTGTTATTGCCTGCAGGTTTTGTTTACTAGCCATGATGTCACATTTGATACTGGAGAGCTCCCTACGACTTAATGTGAACTTTACACGACAGAATGAGACCTAATCTGTTCAGCCAGCCCCAACTCAGGAGCGGTTAGCCAATGTGCCACTCAAGAATTTGCGTAAGTGTGTGTGTGTGTGTGTGTGTGCGAGGGTCCATGGACATGCATGTGTGTGCATGCAGTAGTGCGCTCCTATAGACGCTGCGCAGAGACCTGCTGTAAGGCTCTCTGGATGTCTATGCCCTGTCCCCAGGGAGCTGGTGGGTTGGCAAGACACTCTCCAGCGTTGCCCCTGCGAGAGATGTCTATCCTCTGTCTCCTTAAATTCTGGAAAGCCGTGGACATGACTTTCACCCCATCATATGTTAGAGCGCCTGTGTACTGTAAAGAGAGAGCAGACAATTAAAACAGGAGGAAACTCTTTACATCTTATACAATCGTTTTTTTTTTACTTAAATTAATCCTTTATCTCAGCTGGTTGGACAGATTTTATGGCTTAAAATCATTTAAATCGCAGAAATCCAAGATATGAATAACCAATCTCAGACAGGATCAAGGGTTATCAGTCCACAAAAATTTAATAGAGACCCTTTCATAACTTCTTTGCAATATGCTCCTGACAGTCACAAACAAACTAGCTGACATGGGAAATAACAACCTTCCTGGCTGATAACCATAACCTGGCACAGAAAATCACTCATCACTCCTCCTGAGAAAATCATTTTTTGATGTAAGTAACTTTAAACATGACCTTATGCTGTGCTGTTTCCCTGCTATTACTGCTTCAAAAGGTAGGAGATGAAAAAAAGAGGGAAAGGAGAACAGATCAAAAAGCAAGGGAGTTGTACTTTGAGGCCAGTCTTGGGCATTTTGGAGTCTTTGTTGTCAAACTCCAACCACTGCTGGACGACGCGGCTGACGCTGGGCTCAGAGTTGTTGACAAGCTGGAAGCCGGTGATGTTTGCACCGCCTTTCCTCAGGTCTGTCAGGTCGATATCAAGGAAACCCTGAGAGAGGAAATAGACAGGAAGAGAGGTGAGCAGAGAAATAGGAAAGAGAGGAAATGTAGCTTTGTAAATGAAATGAAAAATGAAACGAAAGTGTACAATTAACCATATTTGCCACAAAGAGGAAAAGAAAAGCGAGAGCCACAGAGCCATTCTGTTTAAAGAGGACTCGATGTAGTTTCGGCAGACGATGTCTTGTATTATGTGACTGTGATTTCTATTTTGATGTTACCTGGAGTAACAATCCTGTTTGTTTGACTGCTCACACTACAAAACCACAGAAGAAAATATCAACAAGACAGACGATGATTCAGAATGAGGAGAAGAGAATGAGAGAAGGTCCAAACTGGGCCACACAAAGATCCTGTTGACATGAAAACTCATCTGTGACAGACAGTCCACTTCCCCCGCTGCGGCGGTTCAGTGCAGGGGTCACCAACCAAATCAGAGGGGACTCTGCCCTTTAAACAAATCAATGCCTACTTGCAACCCATCGTCACACGTTGTGCCTCAGGACAGTGAGGAATTCAAAAGAGTAATTGTTTTTAAAGCTGTACATAAAGTCAATTTTTTGATATTTGAGGCTAATATAGAAGTTTCAAAATGAAGCTTTGATTGTCTGATGTCTTATTTTCTGACGTCACCACCTCAGCAGCACCACCACCACAACTGTCCTCCCAAAAAAAAGGTGGATTTTCACCTTGCATTACTCGCATGAGTTTGACTGCTGGATTATTTGAAGGTTGGAGTGGAGATAATCCTCTTCTTAATCCCAAAAGTCCAGAAGTTAAAAAAAAAAAAAGCTCTGAGCTCTCCTCCTGCTGGTAAACTGCTGCAGATCAGGGGAGGATGCTGAGACTCTGGCTGTCTATGCCTTCAAGAACATGTGATAGCCTCTGCAGTCAAATGTTGATTTAGAGATTGAATGTCATGTTATGAACAAAGCATCTAAGCTTCAAAACTATTTGGCAGAGCCCTAAATGTCTCTTAAAAGATTCTTTTATTTACAAGATTTTCAGAGGTCTGACAAACTTAAAGTAGCAAGTATTTCACCAAAAAAGATCAAATTTAACTGCTGAAAATGACCGTAATTTTCTGTAACCCAATTTTTTTCTTTCTTCTGTTTAATAATTGTAAGAGCTCGGCCAGTTTGGGATGCAGCTGATTTTTATTTATTTTTTAATTATTGAAATCTTTGAACTCGTCTCTATTAGTTGACCAAAAGGGTCACTAGTCAATACTCTTTAATTTTTAAGAAGTTATAATCCAAAAAAAGCCAGCAACCATTGTTGTAGAGGGAACCGTCATCTGAATGTGATTTAGTTACTGTTTTTAACTCTCATCATAAGTGTGAGGGTTTATGGGTTAATAGCATAATGAAAACAAAAAAATCCTCCTATTTTCTTCGGAGAGGCTATCCCGATGAGCAAACTTCATCTCTGTCTTTCCTGAGGGACAACGATGGTGAGTTGGAAAAAAAAAAAAACTCATTTCGTGGCGGGAGCAGTCTGGAGCTAATCTCTGATAGACTGAGTCCTCATAGGCTACTGTTAACAATGGCGGGATCAAAACCTTATAGGCCACTGTGAACAATTGAAGGGATGCCTCAGGCAGAGCAAAATGGAGAAAGAAGTGATTTACTGTAATGGTATCTCCCACTTTTTTTTCCCCTGACTATTATGTGGAGACGGCTGTTTTTTAGAGAGGGAGGAAAGCAGCGAGTAGGAGAGGCACATTCAGTCTCTCAGCAGGCAGCCTGTCAGCGTGGGGGGAGAAGAAGAGGAAGACAAGTGGGAACGAGTGGGAGCAGAGAGGGGGAGTGCAGATTTGTCTGTGATTCGTCTTAGATTTAAGAGCAAACTTTTTGACTGATGAGAGAAGACGGTGTCTCTCTGGATTGTGTCCTGCTCGCCATCTGTCTCACAACACACACCTTTCAATCCTTTTTCTTTTCCTTTCTCTTCTCCTCTGATGTCTGTTTCGCATCATTTGAAACTTTCTCTTGGCCACATGTCAGTCACAAACTTTCACTTGTTTACTTTCTTTCATCTTCACATCAAATGCAAATCAAAACAAATGAAGACACATAAAGTGAGTTGCTGTTAACTAGCATTAAGTTAAAACTGTTCTTATCCTTCTGAATTTTGGGAAGGGTCGAAATGAAGTCAAGTGCATAATGAAAGCTAATTTTAATAGACACTACAAGCGGAAAGGCAGGGGAAGCATTCAGCTCCTCCAACACAAACACCAACACTGTCTCCCTAATGTACCTGTGTGTTGCCAGGTGTCCATATTTCTCGGTTGAACAGGACGAGTTGCATCTTTTTTCTGCTCCATGTATGAGCTAATGCAGTGCAGTGAGCTGAAGAGGTTACTATAGAAACTAGAAGTTGCAAACACACTAGGTGGACAGGGTTATTTCTGTCAGATATTTTAACTGTATTTAAAGGGGGAACTGCCAGGAAACAATAAGTGGACTCGTGCAAAAATAATAATAATCCCTCTAAATCATCAATTATGATCCAATATCTACCTGCCCTCTGCCTTGATATTATTATTTGGCTTTGTTCAGAAGGTTTCTGTGCAATAACCTTGGGGCATTGGGTATGTAACCCCGAGCTAATAACAGTTTGCAGGGTGTGAGGGCAGAAATCTATAAAAACCTGGGGACAAAGCAAAGTTTTCAGAGAGCACGGATTCATGAAAGGCTACAAGCGAGGAAGGGGCCAACTTTAAACATTGCTTTTACAAACCGCAATCAATAAATTCTTCTCATTCTGCCTTTTGGTATTAACTCAAGCTTTTTTTTCCATTTTCACACAAATACCCACACACGGCTGAAAAGTTGCAAGGACAATGAAAAAAAGTTCTTTTTTATTGTGCAAACCTTTTAATGGACCCATTATGAATGACTGTGGCCACTTTGCGTATCAGCTGTTATTAACGTCCAAGCCTTATCATTTAAAATTAAATCTGGCCAACGGGCCAGACAAGAGAGATTGAGCCAATCTAAAGTCCAACAGTGAGAAATTGTTCAGGCCAGCAGCTGCATGTTAATGCTGTTATTACTACAGCTTCTGCTGATGTCAATTTTCTCTTCATTTGGTTGCATTTAGTGAGTCTGAACCGTGCTGCAGGCGTCTACATACCATTTGCACTAAGAAAATGGCAGAAGACAAGGAGAACTAATGGATATAAGCTTGCACACATTAGCTGCTGACCTTTTTCTATCACTGCGTCTGCACAGATCTCTGTCTCTGATTGTCACAGGTTTCCCGTGTGCATTTTACTGTTGGTCTATTACCGAGCTGCTCTCATGTCTGCCGGTTTGACAGTGCAGTGACCGAAAAAATGATGTAGCTGATGAGGAAAATGGGATGAGAGAACATGAAACACATAAAACCAGGTAATTTCTGGCTAAATTATTCAGCACATGCAAGTCTATTAAATTTGCAATAAAGCGGTGGAAGTCTGGAATCCTGCTAAAAAGCCAAATTTGATAGCGATGCAAATTCAACGAGGTATGAAAAGATGTAGACAGATATCTGAAAAATGTTTTAAAGAAAACTAAAAAGATGTGAAGACACAGATATCATGAAGTTTCCTCACCAGATTAGCCAGGATGTAGTGGTAGCTCTTTGCATTCTTGCCTTGTTCAACAATCTGAAAGACAAGGTCAGAAGAGAGGTAGAGAATAAAACGCCTGTGATACACAAACCAACATTCTGTTGGGTGTGTGTGTGTGTTTGTGCGTGTTTCTGTGTGTGTATCTGTGTGTGTATCACAGAGAGAAAGAGGTTTTGATAGTGTCTCAGCAGTATGCCTGCACCACTGAACAGCACTTGACCTTGTGCAGGACAGACAGAAAGTAGGTTCAGAATAAAACAGAGTAAAGAGACTGAACTGAAAATTCTGTTTAGTAAAAAGTAACTAACTTAACAACATCAGCTAATATTTTTAATACATTAAAGAAAAGAAATTCACAAAGTCGCTTAATATGTATGTGTGGGTGGGGGTGTGTGTGTGTGTGTGTGTATAAATATATATATATATATATATATATATATATATATATATATATATATTAAACTAGAGCTGTAAAAGCACAGGAGCTTTACTTATGAAGTGGT
>JAPZDV010000026.1:7779678-7795537 GCA_029814665.1 Acanthurus lineatus
TGTGTGTGTGTGTGTGTGTGTGTGTGTTTATATATATATATATATATATATATATATATATATATATATATATATATGTCCACCTGCTGTCCACCTCTGATATAATCTTGGATCCAACATTTAAATAACTTCTAATATTCTAGTTCCCTGGAATGCCAACATGGTCTAACAGTGTTATCATATAATGAAGTCTGTCAGTGGCGAACAGTGTCACAAGCCCCCTTCTCCCCCCTCACCTATGCTGCACCTCTCCTCTGCCTGCAGGTGTCACAGGTCAGCTGAGCAACGAGGGTCAGGGCAGTGTGAGGATCAGGGTGAGAGGTGAAGTGTAATGTAAGAACTGCTTAATTTATATAGAAAATGGGCTCACTGGACACCCCCCCTTGACTGACAATTGAATGCAGATGTGTTGGGACATCAAAAAATATAATTAAATCCCATGGCACAGCAGGGGCACCCAAGGCAATCCTAAATAAAAGGCTTCCTTTATTGTGAATTAAATACGTCTGTGTGTGTGTGTGCGTCATCCCAGCACACTAGGCAGGCACATTAAAAAAAAAAAAAAAAGCTGAATGGGCCGCACTTATTCAAAGCCATGCATCCAATTAATAGCCTTAGCACGGTCTGTCTTTTCACTCTTCTTCCTCTCTGTGTTTTCCCTTGTGTATACTTCGGGGTGTGTACTCATTTGTTTGTGTGTTATGTGAGTGTGTGTCTAATAATGCTGCAGGTCATGACAGAAGGTGGCATTTGTTATTAATGGTGACCCCAGCACAAGGCGGGCCCTGCAGCCAAGCCCCGGGCAAGGAAAAACTAGAGGGAAGGAAGAGAGACACACACCAGCGTTGACACCAATACCCCCGACAACGGGGAGAGGGGGGAAACACACATTACTGCCACAGTGGACCGTCAAATGGAAATGTTTTGGATGAGAGTAGCTTTTTAATTATACATGCAAACTTGAAGAGTCACTCAGAGTTCAGCCCCGAGAGAACGGGTCAATTTTTTGTCTCTTAGTTTTAAAAAAAAAAAAAAAAACACTGTGAAACGGTTTTGATGTAGCTCTTCTGTCACGGTGAACGCTCTCGGAGGACTGCATCAACATTCAGCCTATATGAGTAGTCAACCTCAGGATACAGTCGGTGACATTATCACATAAGAATCTGTGTTATTATTGCAGATAAATCAGATGAACAAGATTAAGTTTAAAGGGCAAAATAGGTGCTGTGTGCGCGTGCGCGTGCGTGCGTGTGTGTGTTTGCGTGTTCGTCATTGTTTGGGTGCACAGGCAGGGCAGTGTGGAGGCAGGGAGCAGATGCGGGTGATTGATGGTGGCCGTCTGAATGGAGAACTTCTCAGGCTCAGCTCCTGTAAACTGGTGGGAACTGATGCAATAACCTTAACTGAAGACACCAGGCCATCAATAACATTCACACAGCGCAGCCATGGCCTACACATACAGATGGGAACTGTGTGTGAGTGTGTGTGTGTTATGAACATCCTCACTCATGTGTGCACGAGCGTGTATGTGTGTTGTTCTTATAAACAACAATATACCAGAACAAAAAAAAAGCTATTAGAAACTGACAGAAAACTCATAAATAAAACAAATGGTATCAACCAGAAAAACAATGTAAATGTAAAAAAATATATATGGATATTTATGAGGATACATTTGCTTGTAATGTAAACTGCTTCTAGGAGCGAACATGTGCGTCATTAACTGTCTGCCTCCCTTAGTTACTGTTGCTATGTCTATCAAGATTTGCACTCTTGTGTTGCACATATGCAGTTTACAAGATTTTTTTGTAAATGGCAGACATTTTGGCTTGGCACAGCAGTAAAAAAGCAGGTGACATAAATTTGGTTGACCGTGGCTCCATTCCTAAAGTGTCCCAGTGAGTCATGCCAATAATCCAGTCTGCACAACACCAGGATGATGGGATGCAATCAGCTTTAATGTTTGTTGTTACATGTGTGCTTTTCCTGCTTTGATTTGCCAAAATGTCTGCTGTAAAAATGATTCATCAAATTGGCAGTAGCTTAACCACATTTTTTTTAAACTTTTAAAACAATGGGCACTTGATTTTGGACAGAGGTTGGCAAAAGTAGGCTTCTCATTTTTGTAGGCAGAATTGGCAGCTGTCAAAAGCAAATTTCCAATTGCTTTTTTAATGTTTGTTTTGAAGTGAGAGCCCCTCTCTTAAAGACTATTTGCTATCTTACTTAAAGACTGAGGTCAAAGCTGTGTCCCAGGTAAAGATCAGCATTTTGACTTGTTGATTCACGTATAATAAACAACTAAACAAAAACTAAAGAAAAAACTTTGCTCTTGTATTGCAATTGAGAGCAGATTAGTCCTAGTATTATATATATATGTGTGTGTGTGTGGTGAGGATCAAAGATCAAACTGTTATTTCTACATTAGCTCTGCTGGGTTTTTTACTTTTTTATTTTCTAACGATTAGATTTTTTTGAGAGAAAAGCCTTTGGGTCGATGACAAACTTACAGCTAAGCGCTACTTGCGAGCGACTGTGTCTCAGTAAGGATTGCTTGTGGGACAGAGTTGCTAACATTGCTCTTGACTAGCATTAGGCGCTAGCTATCAGACAGTGGATCATGTAATGGGCATGTTTTAAAATGTACAAGTAACCTCACAAATAAATATAGTTTACTACATGAAATTCTGCCTTAACTTAAAAGAAACACTTTTTAATAGTTAGCTTAGCCATTCATACTTGTGTTTTGTGTTTTTGGTTTTGAAGAGGCTTCAAAAGAGTTGCCATCATCGAGACTATACAAATACAAGAACAAGTCTTACTAAACCTCTTTTCACACTGCTTCAGCGTGTTAAAATCCAAAGCTTGACCTGCCATGTCTAGTTACTGCAGCTAAACCACAGCTGGACAATCTCTGTTGAGTTTAGTGAACACACAATTGGGATGCCAAGATCCTTTTCCTTTGAACAGAATAGTGGTGAGTAAGTAATGATCCTATCACAGAAGAACTGCCGACTCCAAATGCCAATGCTGCGTTATTTATCTCTGCTGTCCTTGATGCTCCGGGAGACGAAACACCAAAACAGACCTCCAACCATCCCTACCTTTCCATTTATATCCCCTTCTTTCTCCCTTTTTCCTTTTCCTTTGTTTATCTGAATAAAACATGCACAACCTTGATAGAAAGTGTGTGTTTTTAAATATATATTTCTGTAGAAGTCCTTCAAACTTAACATGCAGGCTAACTGCTTTGTTTATCATAAGCTCTATGTTAGTCCAAAGGGTAAATTCACTGATCGTATAAAATTCTTGCCTGTAAAAACTGGAGCTAATGCATAAAATAGATTATAGTTTTGTTATTCTATTTTTTACATCACTAAATGATGTATTTACATAATCTCCCATCACTGCAAAAACAGTGAAAGTCTCTCTACCTTTTTCAGGATGCCAGTGAGCCTCTCAGTCTCACAGTCGATGATAATCTGGCCCTCCTTCTTCTTGTCCAAATCTTGGAACACTTTCAGGAAGGAGGCCTCTGTCATGGTCTCCACATTGACTGAGGTCACCTGCCAGTTCCTCTCAGCTGCTGTGTCCAGGACCTTCTGCAGCACTGACAGGCCTGCAGAGAAGAGCGGAGAAAGTTAAAACTCTCAGATTCTTGGGAATTGCACAGTTTGGGCATTTGTAAAGTTCTGTGATTAAATCTAAGACAAATAAAGTGATTGGTGAATGGTAGGTAGTTATTAAGCAATAAGAGACTTAAAATGAGTGCAGATTAATCTTATGTTGTGTGTAGTTTTATAATGAGCTAAAAAAGAAATTAAAAACTTGAGGTGAAAACAGAAGCAGTGCAGACAGCCAAACTGCTTTTGATGAGCTTATTCATCAGATCTCCCCCATAGCTGCGATGATGAAGTACAACGAGTGGCACAGTCCATTAAGCACACTGACGCGTACAGGTGTGCTTTTCCAGCTCGAACAGTGCCGAGCTAAATAATCACCACTTTCACACTAACAAATAATCAGCCCGTGTATCATCGCAGACAACACACTCACAGCCAGCCTTACGCCCTCAGAACACCAATTACAGGTGGCGCTACTCAATTATAATGTCACCAGTATGCTACTGAGACGCTGGAGCATCATAGAGAAAGAAAGCAGGGCAGCCAATGAGCTGAAGGCTCATGCTAAGACAGGAAATAAAAGACGATTAGCGAACACATTGATCTTGAGCTCTGATTTACAATCTGACTCACTGTTCTACTCCTTTGCTGCTGGCAGTAGACCAATCAGATTCCTCTCGAGCTGGCAGCCACAGTTGTTCCACAGAGTAAATAAAGTAATTTCACCCGCAGCAGACTGGCAGTCGTTACCCAAATGAATTACAGCAATCACAAAATTTAGAAATGTAAACTAAGACACGATGTAGCTGTATTTGCTCTTCTTTCCGCTAAGCTGGCAAACTCTGTTAAAGCCACTGTGGGCCTATAGATGATGTGTTTGGCATGTACTCCATGCTTGTTTGTTCATGTTCATACAGACATTTCCTGCATACTGAGCAAATGTACAAATGGCTTATCTGCAACAACAACAACAAAACAGACCCTGCCAAAAGAAAGGATGAGAAATGCAGTCACAGCCTCTGACGGATGATTGCCTGGTCTTATTACAATGCACACCAGCTGCTCTCCAGGCAATTCATGCAACCTTTTTGACACCAGACCATTAAGAAATAAAAAGATGGATGGTGTTTCACCTTCATAATACAGTTCATGTAAATAAATCAGATGGTCAGAAAAATGGTAAAGTTGGTTAAGCGTTACAGGAAAGGTACACAGTGACGTATGGCACCCTTTCAGACTGTCTCTTTCATTCTCTGGTGCTCAGGAGTGAATGAATGTGGCCTTTTTGCTTACAGATTTAACAGTAGCTGTGGAATTAATGACAGGCATGGGAACACAGGTGGTGCTTAATCATGGCCGTGAATAAACCCAGTAGTTCCTGAGGAGGATGGACACCTGCTTTTGAATTGAGTCGAGTGCTGGTGTCAGAAAAAGTTTCAGCACCATGGACAGCGACAGAATCAGACCCAGCAGTTTGAGAAGATGAGAAGATCCCAGTGAAGCTGTTAAATTCCTGCTATCTTTGTATTCTTCTTTGCTCTTTCTTAAATATATTATGTATCTTTTAATCATCTCAGTTCTTTCCTAACATCATTTAGTGTTTATTTAATTATCTGCATAATGTACATAATGTTCTAGCATTTGAGCTTACAGTTGGGCAGCAGTCAACAGCAGCTAAAATTAGTGCTTGAATCTCATTAGCACTTAGTAATGAGAATGTTCTGTACTGAAATATATCACAGAGAGACCTGACGACAAGTTTCCCTCTATGTTATCAGTGAGACTGCACTATTACAGTTCTTATCTTTTCGTATATTCCATCTATTCATCATTCCTTCCCTGCTTTCTCTCCCATTTTTGTCTCAGTATGTTTACATTGGATATCCCCCTTGCCTTTTTAAATGTAACTATGTGGCTGATGCAGTCCTATAAATCAGACACTGCCTGACAGGGAGGCTCGTGGGACTGGCCGAGGTAAAAGAAAAAAAGGTCCTCAAAGGCATCCTGGAAGAGAATAACATCATAATGGAATCCGGCTGTCATAAGCACCTTTCTGGCCAGAGGCAATACATGGAGACCTGGGCACCAGGCAATAGAGAGTAGAGAAAATAACACTTTTGGAAAACCATCTCCTGAATATTGTTTATGATGAGTTTAATGGTCTATCACACACATTTGTTTTCCCGTTCTTGGCTTTTGAAAATGAAAGCGAGAAGCACTTTTATTAAGGAATGCACCACAATAAGACAGCAAGACAGATGTTAATAGAAAAAAAGGAGAAAAATATTAAGGCAGAAAAGTATCAGTGCATATTTTAAACCTGCATGTCATTGACCACCTCAGAAATATATTTATAAAATGGAAATTTTGAAATAAAAATATAAATCTCATATAAAAAAATAAATAAAGGTAGAAAGCTTTTGTCTTTATAAGAGAATAAAAGAGGAGCATACTTTGGTAAAATATTCAAAAGAAGCACACATACAAACAAACATACTCGTGCAAATAGAATTGATCCCATTTCTATTTAATTTTTTTCTTAAACGCTTAAAATAACCCTGTAGGATGGGTGACTACAGCGTAGTATCCAGGCAACAGAGAATTACTGATACAGATCCCACTGGCTCCATCTCACCCTTCAATCACACAGGGGTGACCCTGCACACACACACACACACATACTAAACAGTTTGCAAGTGGATAATGAAGGGATCATTGAAGATAAAAAAAATCAGTGTGACATGTGGCGCTACGGCCATCACGCATCAACAGGGCTGGAGACCACTGTGAAATCTCCCCCTGTCACCGCTCAATAGTTTGCTCTGCAGGGTGACATGATGGCATCTGTCTTTTAAAGCTGACTTAAGCCCATTTCTGTCTCTCACACAAGTCAAAAACACCAGCAGATTTGAGTTTCAATAAGTCGTCCAACTGTAAAAAAGTGTGCATGCTTTGGACACACACACGCACGCACGCACGCACGCACACACATGCACACACACACACACACGCACACATACACACAAAATACCTTTATAGTCATGCTCCAAAACCCACAACACCTGGGACAGATGGCATGGCATTATGGGAGGTGTATAGCTGATTGGCTAGAGAGGAGAGGAAGAGGAGGAAGCAGGAGGCTGACAGGTGTGCTGCTTTATTTCTGCCTGCCTCTGCAGGAGGGTTATTAAGTTCTTCAAATTGAACACTACAGCACTTTTGTGTGTTGTTTTTTGTCTTTTCTTTTTTCTCTGGGCACGCCACTGACAAAGGGACAGCAGCAACACGGGTTACCGCTGAAGAGTGCTCAATAGAAGCTTAATCTTTTGTTCTATTGTGTGATTTATCTGCTAGTCAGTGCAGGTCAGTGTTTCTTTTCTGTTTGCTCTGTCTGCACAAAGATGGTGGTCTGAAATAAATGCTCTGATGGCTGCTTATTGCTGCACAATGGCTGAGATTGACCCCGTTGCTGTCGCCATGGCAATATGAGGACAGCTTATGGTTGCTAGTTTAATGAGTGGTTTTGCCTCTGACTGTCAGCATATCCATGGAGTGGAACTGGGTTTTAAAGGTGATAACCATTAAAATAAATGTCTGTTTAATATGAAAAACCACTTTAAATATACAGTGTGATATATTAAATAAAGGGTGTATAAGTTTCCTACCTGAGTCAGAACTGTACATGTAGACAAACTTGGTCCATTTGTAGTGGTCGATCACTCCCACCAGAGCGTCCTGAAGCTCAGGCCTCAGCTGGATGACAAACTGGTTTGCCGTCTCGATGGGAAATGACGGAGTGACAAAGCAGACGTGCAGCGCTCCACAGAAGGACATGAGCATGTTAACCGTCTTCCTGTCATACAGGCCGATGATTGCATACACACCCTTGGAGAACTGGGAGCAAACTGTTAGAGATGAAAGAAGAAAACACAGAGAGAGGGGACATGAAGGGAAATTAGTTCCTGGACTAATTAAAGGATTATGGAATATTTGTATTCAGCTGAAAGTAAAGAACTCTGCAGTAAGAGTGAGCCAAAATGAAACAAATGTGACATCTTCACATTCAGAACATACTTTGATGCATAAAAAAGAAACTTAAACATTTGATTTAAAAAAATTCAGATTTTCAAACAGAGGTTGGCAGAGATCCACTCTGTTGAAAAGGTGGAAAGCTGTTTCTTCCAACAGAAAGTCCAGCATTTAGTGTTTTCATGATGGTGATGGAGAGCTCTGTCCGACCCATCAGTCTAACCACTTCCATAGGTGTTCAGTGGAGTTGAGATCTGGTGACTGTGAACGCCATGGCATGTGACTGATATGATTTTCAAACTCAGTAAACCATCCAGTGACCCGTTGAGCCCCCATGTGGGGGCATTGCAATCCTGGTTCTCAAATTAATTAATAGGTATTTCCTCTAATTTGTCCACTGTTTGAACATTCAATGCAGGCTCGTAATTAATGCACCGTTCATATAGATTTCCTCATGCAGGTGAGCAAAGATGTACCGAGTTAACGCTGGAATGATTATTCAAATAATCAATTTAGACGATCAATTACTATCTTTCCAATGTAAAGGTTCACTGTTTTTCCTATCTAACATTATAGCAAATTGATACTTTTGTGTTATACTTTTGGTCAACCAAAAAAGCTCTTTGAAGTCATCCCTTTGGACTGTGGGAAATGATCATGGATAATTTGACTGTATTTGATGCTCTGAGGACCAAACAACTAAGTAAGGAGTCAAGGTAGTCATCGGATGAAGCGATGGAAATGTCATTACTTGAAGCCCCTGATTAAATTAAGTTAAAATGAGTTTAGCCTAATTGATTTCTATATGGTGTGAAAGTTTCCATCATGCTTTGGCTTTATTGTCTTTTATCATCTTAAAAAGCAATTCATGATGTTTGCAAGAATATCTGAAAAAGGGAGAAAGAGATCTCTGTCCTTAGTTACGATCTGTTCATCCCTCCATTTATGAGCTGAATCATCACATGGCGCTTTTGAATTTTCTGTTGATAATAGCTCTTTCAACCTTCGTCTATTCAGCTTTATTTGGTGACATGTTCACGCAAAGCTGGCCGGATTGTCTATCTGTAAACCCCCCGTCTGTATGTCTGCCTTCAGAGAGAGGAGGAGGAGGAGGAGGTGAAGGCAGATTAGGAGTAAAGAGGCTAATCAATGCATCCCTAGGGTTCCATTGACATTTACTTCCAGCAGGAGGCCGTTTCTGTCTCTCATTTGCTTTTCTCCCTCAGTCTCTTTCTTCTCCCAATGTCTGTCCGTCAGTTTGACGTCCGTCACACCCTCTAAGATCTTAAAAATAATTAATTCATGTCCACATCTTTCTGTTTAGAAGGTATCTCCTCCTTATGCTTTCAGCATAGCATGCTATCTTTGCACTGGCAGGTCTGGCCTGGGCTATTTTCTGCTGTGGCGATGGGGGGGCCTTACTTATCTCAGTATTTACCAAACAGATTGAAGTCGCTGCCTGTCCCCGCGCGATGGCCAGCTCGCCGCTAGGAGCTGAGGGAGAGCAAGGGAGAAGATGGCCCGCACCCAAAACGCCTAACCTGTCACAGACCTGCACCCTCCAGGCAGGCACGTGCGTGTGTGTTTGCGTATGTGTGTGACGGAGATAAAGGCAGAGCGGGAAAGGGAGAGAGAGAAATTTTGGTGGTATCGCATAAAAAAATACATGTGCACACACATGAATGCACACACACATACACATATGCAGCCTCTAGTGCTCCAAAAGCCTGGTGACTCACCCTACTTAAAGCAAGCCCTGAAATAGACATTTTGAGCCTCGCCACACTGACTCAGTAACAGTTCTATCTTTCCTTCATGGTCTGCACACGCTCTTGCTATTAAATCGACACTCTCTCAGCTATTGCTTTCCTCTAGCACACATTATATTTCCCCTTACAATTTTCTAGGACCAATTTCAGCGGTGGCCACCATGTTCTGCCTGGATAAAAGGTAATGAGAGCTTGTTTGACTTTTTGTGCAGTGTCCCATTACTCTGCCCTGCAGCAGGTTAACATGTTTCACTGAATGTGAGTCATTTCTCATACCTACAGTATGTCTGTCTGACAAATGCAGCCATGTGGCACAGACCTCCTGCTCCGAGCTGGCAAAGAGAACCATGTGCTCGTCTAATTCGACATGAGCGTGACATAGAACATTAGTGTAACTCAGCAGTCTCAGGTCTCGTTCGGACAGCAGTATAGAGGAGCGGCATATCAGGTGTGTTTGTGTGTGCGCGTGCGGCTTGTTAGCGCCGCTCCACATGTGTAACGACATTTGAGGCAAGGTTGAGAGACCTAAAGTGATCTTGAAGACCCCAGCAACACCTGTCCACCCTGGCACTCAGTGTCTCCTCGCCACAGTTACAGCTGCCATGGTGGCAGGACTGAGGTTGCCCAGGCAACGGTCTGTTTCTCTGGCAGAGATTAAAGTAGCTCAGAGCTGCTAAAGGACTTTTGGAAGATGAAGTGGGAATTGTGAGTGTTTGGACATTTTGTCATAATTAGGTTTCCCCTCAAGGATTTAGCGAATGTGCAAAACTGACTTGGCTTGCTAAATCCTTAGATAATTTCTGAAATAATGAACGATTTGCAGCACATTTCAACTGCATCACGCATTTATTTAAACTCAAAACAAACCAGAATTATTTCCAAAAGTCTACACAATTCTTCTGAGTATGCATACAGAAATTGCTAGAAAGCTCTCTGACTGACTGACTTTGCATTTTCACTCCTTTAAAACTTTTCCTATGAATGAACAACAAGTTGATTTGCATTTGGTGTGGTCAAAGAGTTTTAGGCCTCAGGTAAGAAAAAGAAAAACTCCAATCCTAAAGGGACCGATGCTCGCACAACAGGAGGGGCTGTCAGAAACAACTCACGCAGCTACTGTCTTCCCTGTTCTCCCTTTTCCTGAGCCCTGCAGCTGTTCCTCTGCTTAGCATGAGCCAAATATCAAATGACAGACGTGTCTGTGCCGGCTGCACAAAGAGGGCGTGTTTGTGACAGTTGTTCCTGCGTCTGAGCTGTGGATGATTGGAGAGCTGTTAGGGGTTTGTAGGCTACACTGCATCCTTCACACTGCCCATGGATGCTTATAGCCCTGTACCAAATCAAACAATGTTCCTGTAATATCACTGGTTCACTCTTCAAGATATAGAGTTTGATTGCATTCCTATATTTGACATAGTGATGAATATTATGCACTTAATTTTCAGTCTGAACCTAATTGACCGATGTTTAAGATTAAGAACAATAAAAATTCATAAATATCGACTATTTTTTAGCTGAGGACAGAGCAGAATATCCTGGTATCAAAAAATGAAGCCATTTGACCGGGCCAAATGTAAATACAGGTCAGTTTTTGCCAGATGTATTGGCTGACTGCATTGGTCAAAGGTATCAAGGTGCCCTTGTGCACAGTATGTGCCTCCCAGCTATTCTATTGGAGCTGCTCACTAACCTGTGTATAGGCCAGTGGTACAACTGAGCAGGCTCCTTTGTGTAGGTGTGTGTGACTCTTTTTTCAATAGCCCTGCATTGCTTGATATGTCCAAAAAAAAACAAAAATCAATACAGCTGAACTGAATTGTTCCAAATACAGCCACAAAACTATTTTTCAAATGTATTTTTGGGAGGACAAAATCTAACCAGAAAGAATCAATGTACGAATGTAGTTTAAAGAGAGTTGGCTTGGCTTAACACATGTACTCTGGACTCACGGGTTTACTGTGACTGTGTGCAAACCAGAAACTCTGATAAAGACGTATATACATCATATGCCTCCACAAACACACAAACACACAGAAGGAACACGGAGCTTATACTATTTTCCTCCCCTGGGACTTGCATGCCATTATCCAGTGCAACATTAAGGTCAGCAGTGCAGAGGGAATTTCACAGCGGCAGGAAGCTGGGTTCAGCTGGAGGGAGCGTGCCGATTGGACGGTTCTTGTTCAGCCATCCATAAATGGTCCTTTTTTAACAGAACCCCACTACTGAGGACTAACATGTCAGGTGACTCCTCGAAATAGGACATCTGACTATGTTGCTCATCTTAACCTCTGATCAGCTAAACACAGTTTTCTATTCCGTGAATGTTTACTGTGGAATTTTCTTTTTTGTTTAGTTTTGGAGCATCGCTGGAAAGAAAACTGGGGAATGGAAGAGAGAGCAGCTAAATCCAACCGAGTCTTCCTTCACCTCAGCATAATCCTGCCAGATTGATTCCCAGAGTCATACAACACCTTCATACAGTGAGTCTCAATCCTGCAACTACACCCAGGTTTATGTTGTTCATTCAATGTCACCTTTCCACCACAAGACCACAGTTTTTAAATAATGGAGGTCCAATCTTTTACGCTCAAAACTGGAAGCATAATGGGACACACCGAGCAAAACCAAGGACATTTTGCTGTTGGCTGCAACTAGCTATTATTTTCATCATCAATCTTATTTTTTTCATCATTTAGTCATTTGTTTTCTTTAAGACTACCAAATATATATTCAGCATAAAATCCGAGGGAAGACAACCAAAGAAAAACTTAAAAAGGGAAACCAGAGCATGTATTGATTATTTTATTTCAGCCTTCAAATGTTTAGAGGGTTTTCAATTTTTTATGATAATTTATTTATTCTTTTTACAATTAATCAACTTAAAAATGATATTTTTTTTCGAATATTTTTTATTGTTTTTCTTAAGTTTTCTTACATTCATTCCTGTGATTCCAAAAAATTAATGTAAGCACTTATACTGACCACTGCAAGAGTGGTTTTGAAGCAGCAGCTCTGAACCAGCACTTCCTGGCTTGTGTCTGGCCAAGGATGATGTTCCATGTAATTCCATTGCTAATCATCATCACCTCTCTCTTCATATCCCGTCATTATTCTAAATGTGACATATAATTCTCCTCCAAAATATGCATATATTTGAGAAGAAAAGTTGTGCAGATATGAAAAGAACTTTCCTTAGGGCTCAGTTCCTTTACTTAGCTCGCTCCTGTTCAAAAGGTTAACCACAGTATCTTTTCCATAATCAGTTTAAGGTATCCTTTTGAAAGATGAGAGGGAAGACAGAGGCAGGAAGGTTGCTGTCACATCACATGGTAATGTACACCACCTCCATCAGGGTGAAGGGTCACACAATCAACCACAAAGCCCTTTGAGGGGAGATAAACACATGTGACACCAGACACTGAGCAACGCACACAATCATCCTCCACTCAGCCACCCATGGCTAATAACTGTCAGATGATGTGTGTAATAAAAACAGAGAGCATGTTGTGGTCCCTCTGGTTCCATCCATCTTCCGGGGAGCTAATCAGCTATGCTAATGAGAGGGAGAGCAAAGGAAGTGGATATCCGATTCACAAACGGGCACTTACATGATTTCAGGAGCTGCTAAGGGTGCACACAGTCCTGCACAGCCTCAACATCCTATCTCATCAAAAGAGTCTCCCTTGTTTTGATAAGAAACTATCTCAATCAGGTTGTGCTTGTGAAAAACCCTTTAGGTGATAGGTGTAGGTGGCCTGTTCTGTGAGCCCTCCAACGCAGCACACAGCGCAATCAATTCCATATCATTCAGGGGACGGAGACCCAGGGGATTGAAACGCAGCACCGGCGTGCATCTGCATGAATGTGACTGATCAAAGGGGTTTTTCTCTGGGATTTTCTGTAACTGACGTGATATCTATTCTGGAGGAGATGATTCATTCAGTGATAACATGTCAATATTCTGCAAAGAAGTTATTTAATCTAAGCATATTCTGTAATACTGAGTCAAGAAACACAGAAAAAAGTTTTTAGAGGTTTTAAGGTGGAGGTGGGCTTTGCCTCACCGCCTTTCTGCCTCTCTGGAGTATCCACATGCCCCATGGAGTTTTGCGCTCAGAGAGGTGTGCTCACTGTTCCCCGCTATGAACAGCTTTAGCTCCTCAAGCTTAAGGGAGATTTACTACCTGTGCAAGAGCAATAAAATAGGTTTCTGTTGCTGCTGTTACCAGTGTGTGTCAAAAAAGAGCAAGAGTCAATAAAAGAGAAAAGGAAGAAAAGAAAAGTCAGGTAAATTAAGGTACTGAAAGAAGAATAAAGAAAAAAATAAGAGAATAGAGAAAGAAGGAAGCCCCCTTTTCTCTTAAGCTTCCACCACTAGGGAGAGCAGTGATCAGAGCAACTGACCAGCCAAACAGGTCTTAGATTAATGCCGGGGAGCATTGGACACTCATGAGAGATTACATTAGTTGAAATGGGCTAAATGGAGGGTTAATGAGAATGAGCCAAGAAGTGAGTGTTTTAAAATGTAGGTGAGGGCGGACAGACGGCAAAGCTGGTTGCTGGAGAGGAGAAGAAACAGAAGCATTAGTGCCTGTGAGAGGAGATGATGGGGAGACCGCTGCGAACAAAGAGAACAGATGCCAGCCTGTCAGTGGGAAACACAGGGACCACACGGCGAAATCTAGATTTCTTCTATTTTCTCAAAGTAATAAAACAATGGCACTGCATCGCCTCATTAAATGGGTAATGGAGGGTGTGAGAGCACTCCCCTCAGCCCCGAACATGTCTCTTCCTTCCTGTGTCTCACTCTCTAACCCCCTCATGCTAGGCCTTTGTCTTTCCTCCTTGCTGTTTCTCACCACGTTTCCAATCTGGTTTGCCGCGGAGCCTGACGCCTGCTGAACAAATGCTTACCTGGGCAGCGGGTCAGAAACCCAGCCCAGACCAACTCCTGTCGGGGGGTATGGAAACTCCAATTATCTCCTTAACAATCATCCCTTCGCAATTATCTCCCCATCTGCGCATCAGTGTCGACAGGTGCAAAGGGACAGTCCCACTCACACACTTTCATTTCTATGACAGAAAAAATGATGGAAGTGGATATGTGGAGCTAGAGGAGGCAAAATCACATCCTGCATGCTAATTCTTTAGGAACTGTTGTATAAATTAACAATTGTCTTCAACAAATTTCAGCCAAGCCACTGGGAAATGTCAGGAAGTGTTTGCAACACACCTGAGCAGAATCTCTAAGTACAGGCAGAAATGCTGCAATTCGTTTGCTTACGTCAACTAACTAGAGCTGCACATAACAATACTTGTACTTGCTGCTAATCTTTTGATTATTTTTTGTGATTAATCAGTTAATTTTCAAAAATATCCAACTTAATTGAATGCAAAAAATTATCACAATTCCTCAGATGGTCCCCCAAGGTACTGACATCTTCACATAAAAGCTGAAAATTATTTAATTTGAGAACCGAAAATGAATAATGGATTAGTGTTGACTAACAATCTTACGTCAGCAAACTAATCCATCAATTTACTTACTGTTTCAGCAGTACATCTAACAGTAGCTCAAACAGAGCAAATCTTCAGACGTGGATAACATCTTTAATTGCAGTATATAAAACTGTCAGTACATGTTGTGAAAGTCTTTGGAAAGTCCAAACTGTCTATAGTGACAATTCAGTCAAAAATGAATTTTGGCTAATGCAATGAATTAAGTGTTGAACAAATAAAGGTAATTTATGACAATAGTGGAAAATGTGACACTGTGCTAAACCTTTTCCCACAAACAACAAATATCTAATCACTGGGTTAGTAACCATAACCAAGCATCACAGCCCCGTCATATTTGGGTTTCTCATCATGTCGAGGTGAAATGTGGCTAAGAGCAATATCCAAATAATTTGGAGGTTGCTCTTTTTTTTAAAAAAAATTTCAAAAACCAAAAACACAAGAGCAAAAGCAAGGAATGTATTCAACAGAAGTCCATGTTATCTGCTATAACCTATGCTGCAAATGTCAGCATGCATGACTAACTGGCTTACTGTGTAGTATTGCTAATGTTGTGTTGCTTCCAAAGCTAAGAAGCATGTCATTAGCTGAGTTAGAAACAGTCCCCTGACAGAGCGTCTTACAGGGCTCTTCTTCCAGCACATATCCAGTGGACAGTTTTTTAACCATCTCTCATGGAGATGGTAATTAGCTTGTTAGCCAGCCACGACAAAAAATGCCCACAACAGCTTCATTCCAGCCAGTAAATTCAACACTAACTAAAACTGAGAAGCCTACTTTTCTACATATTTACATTAAGTCAAGGACACTTTCTTACAGAGATAAAATTTTAAGTGGTAAACCTGCAACCACTGTCATAGCAAGCTGCCTATAGGAGTGCATATAAGCACCACAGGCATAGAGAAAAGTCACTATATA
>JAPZDV010000026.1:7795637-7832173 GCA_029814665.1 Acanthurus lineatus
CATACTGTACATCCAATATCATCTTGCAGTAACCCTCATCACTGTTTTGTAACAATAGCCTACAAGTGCAGCACAAACACACACCGATAAAATGGTATACCAAAGTATAGATAGCTAATCTGTACTGGTAGACAGATTTTATATTGTTATGTGTGTGTGTGTGTGTGCGAGGGTGTGTGTGTGTGTGTGTTTTGCTTTGTTTGCATCTTCAACCTTCAGCAACTGTTGCAGGTCTGGTGAAAAGGCAGTGATTTAGTACAGCGAGCATCTGCGCGACTGTGCAGATGACAACAGAACTCTGGTGTTATCACTGTAAGAGCAGATACACCATGTTACACTGTTTAATATGCTTGTAGGCTTTTGTTCCTCATTAAACAACACAGAAGCTCCTGAGATGTGCTGTACAACAAACGAGGGCTTCTGTTTTTTTTGCTGCAAAACCATGACAGCTGCCATCATCCAGCGCTCGTCCCTCCACCCCGCAGCACAAATCCTGGTCCTCATCCCCGAACACATTGTTTTCTAATTGCCAGCCCCACACGTCGCAGCTCAGACCACCGCGTCCCTGCTGCCATTACCTCCATAGACGACAGATTTGTTTTAAATACTTGGTGAGCTTGCATGAATACAGACAAGTATTCAGCGCAGCCTCGGAAAGACAATGAAAAGAACAAATAAACACCGAGTGGACACCACCATCAGTAATGTGAACGTGTTTATGCGGTAGAAGACGAACATAAGTTTAATAAATAAGAGTCTCTCGTCAAGACAGCACTGTCCTCAAACATCTAGGCACAGGTTGGCTATTGAGTTGACTTTTATGTGGCGAGTGTTATTTAGAAAATAGTCATACAGAGGTTGAGGAGATTAAGTGACAGGTTGCTTATTTTCTCCTTCCCAACCATTTCTCTCTTCTTTCACCCCTGCCCCCTTTTCCATTCTTTTGCAATGCAACTCAGGCACACACAACACACAGAAACAACCTCGATCGCCCTTCTGCTTCACACTCTATCACTCTGCTGCTTGGGGAGCAGTTTTGGCTGATCTACATTGATTGCTATGGGCCATTCTCTATCTCTGGCGCTGCGAAACAAAAAAAATCCAAGCCCTCTCATTCATCAAACCAGCACCTGCCAGACTCTAGCCCAAGAGACCAACCGTCAGTCCCTTTTCCCTTTTTTCCTGCTGCATGCTCTCTGTTTTCTCCTCGACAAATAACTGTCATGTCCTGAAGAGTCAGGAGGGAGCGGTGATCTGCTATTCGTCCGCCTTTTTCAATAACACATTGAACACTCGCTAATCCCCCTGAACATGCATGCACTGTGGAAATCAGTCACCACAGCTGTACCTCAACCACTGCCACAGTAGATACACAATAAAAGACAAAACCCCGGAGCCTCACTGACAACAAGCCTCCGGTCTGGAATTGTAGCTTAACCTCCACCCCCGAACCTTTTCTCCTTAACACACACATCCCAGCTGAGACGGTCCTTCCTGTGATGTTGTTTGCCTGTGGAGGGGGAAGAGTGAAGCAAAAGGGGTGCAAAAAAAAGAAACACAGAAATAAAGGTTTCAGTGAGACAGATGTTTCTTTTTCTGCTTCTCGAGGCAGATATAGGGAACTGAGTATTTTTAAGCATTACAGTGCTTAACAAAGTCAGTCGAATTGTCTTTTTTTTCTACTGGGTTATTATTACATATTTATGCTTACAACTCCATGGAGTGATAGCTTTGGATGTGTTGCATTGAATAATACATTAAATGCATCTGCTCGAGTTCTGTCTCTTGTTAGCTATTGTGTGTTAAAAAGTGTGTGACCACAGAGCTTGCACATATTTCTATTAAGCAGTCAGAGCAAGAAGCCGCTGTGACGAGGAAAACTTATTGCAGGTAAATGATGCAGTGGGCAGATGGAGGAAAAAAACGTAATGTGGCGACCCCGGTTTTTCATGCATGCATGTAAAGGATCCAACCGGTTTATTCTGAGACTTTTTTTTTGCAGTTTTGGCCATGATTTAAGTCACTGAAGCTACTGCTGTGGTTTAGGAACACAGACACTCCACTTAAGTCCAATTGGGGATAAGAAAAACAAAACATAAAAAACAACAAACGCCTTTGTGATATCTGTTTATCTTCTCTGTAAACTTGATGTGGTTCATCTAGGCATATGTTTTCAATATTCTGCACTTTCTGAGTGCCTGACGGTTTGATTTTATATAAACTTTTATTTGAAACTTGGCATGGTTCGTGAAAAACACTAAAATCATTCATGCACCCTTTTTCATTGCAGACACCCAGTTTCATGTCCTAATTTGTCTTTTTGAGAAAGAACTCATCTTATGGACGTCTATAATTGTATACAACATTACTCTATCACATGCCTTTATCTGGCATCCACAGAGCAATTTTGTGAAATAATCTTAAAGCAAAATTTACACCTGTACACCTTTCAGCTATAAATAACTCATCATATACATCCAACACCATGAAAATATAGTTGCAACTATAATGTTATTGTCAGTATTGACAATATATATCACTGGAATCACTGATATTATAGTCTCTTCCAAACGCAGCAGGGTTTGATTTAGGACCAGCATTTGACCCCCAGTGGACTTGACCTTTACCTGCAGACTGTGAAACAGACCGTACATCCCGTCTCCTGACGGAAATTCATATTTATCCTCTAGGCCTGCCTGGATGGAAGAACCTCCCCATTCTTTCATCTGTGTTGTATTGATCGGCTGGGCAGGCTTCTGTACTCAGTCCATTGATCATGGCTGCCTCATAGATCCTCCTCCAGTCATCTTTAAGTGACCTTCAGAGACCCAGGGAGACACTGCAGCCCCCTACATCAGTGACAACAAAAATGGTCTTTTTCATGTACCCTAATTAGTCATAATAAATAGATGGCTGAACTGAACAGAAAATCAAATGCATGTTAGCAAGCAAAACTAAATGTACATCCAATTCTAAGTTCCACAGTCTGAAATGTTCATTCTGTTGCAAGGTGCTATATTCTGCCTACAGATTCCAAGCAAAAAATAGCCTAAGCTTTGCCTAAATCTCACCACACTCATGTAGGAAATCAAAGGAAAAAAGTAGATAATATAGGCATGAGCCTGCAGGGGATTTGACATGAAGCTAGCGATTCAGTGACGTCCTTATTATAAACCAAGTCAATAGCAGATTATGGTAATGTGATATCTAACTGAGGGGAACTGTGACTAATATTCTCTACGTACACACAGCATCCCTGGCAGTTATTTTTAACCTCTGGAAACATGTAAAATGAGTCAGTCCAGCAAACCCCTTTCACTGTGGATTTGAAAACAAAGGCACATATAGAAAAAAGAGCTTTGGTGTACAAAGTTATGACTTATGAATGAGACAGAGAATTGTGTATCAGCTCCAGTGTCTTACAAACTGCCGACAGTGTTGCCGTCGTCATTACTACCCTGATGATTCCACATGTGGGACATAAAACGGATAAATGTTTCAATCCACTCTATTTTTTTTCTCCCTCCTCTTTGCTGCCTTGTTCACCTTTGCCCCAGTCCATCCAACTCCCTGATCTCACACCCCCTTTTCTCTTGCTCTTTTATGCAGGTGCCAGCAAGTGTGTGTGAGCATGTGTACGTGTGAGTTTTTGTGTGCGTTGAATGTGTGCGATGGGACGGCTTGCTCGTGGAGGAAGTGGCTAGTCATAAGAGCCAGCTGATGAGTATCACCCTCATCCGGAGCTCCATTCATCGCCGTGCACAAGGGCCCATTCACCCGCTGCTTTTCAAACTTGTGGACCCCAAGAGCCCCGGGCACGTTCCCACACTCACACATGCTTACAGAGGTGAACTGTCATGCACTCAAGACATCCTACACAGATGTCAGACAGGGCAGGCCAGATGCATACACACATCCATACACACACAAGCATCTACACTTATTAAATAAAATCCCAGAAATAGGCTTCTTTTCACATCTGACTCATTATAAACCGGGCCTGGAGCCCTTCTTATTCCTTACAAGCATGTCTCTATAGCCTCCTCAGCCAAATACTCTTTTAGAACGACTGACACGCAGCAGGAAGAGGTGTCACTTTCATTTATGCTGTCTCCCCTCACTGTGAATCTTACTGACATGCTTGTACCACAGCCCACCATCACACCTATGAACTGCAGTGATATGCGTGACACGATGAAGAAAAGATGTCGTATTTGATGGCATTGCCCGCAAGACTGAGAGTGGTGACAGGGTGAAGAGAAATTCTGTGGATACCCTGTAGCACTGACAGGGACCCGACCCAGTTTAATTCTGGTAAAACCTGAATATTGGAGGTGATTTGTGATCGAATAATCAGTTTCAAGTAGTTTCATAACATCTTCCTAACCCAGATAACTAGTCTTTGTGTTTACTATTATTCCCAGTAAAGAATTTCCTTTACAAACGATCTACCTAAACAATTTTACTTTTTTTTTTCTATTGGGTTGGAGGCAATTCCTCCAATAAACTGAACAAAAGCACAGATTATAAGCAATTAACAGAAGGTTCATGTCGCATGTCAGCCATCTGATTCCAAATCACCATGTAATTCTTTAACAGCTTTCTGATGTATGCTGATGTCACTCCCTTGCTGTTACCCTGTGAATAAGACATTATTGTACTACCTTGCTGGCCCCATTCCTCTATACTTCCATAAGCATCGTGTTTGATCCACTAGCGACATCCCTGGAAATGTTCAGGCGCAGCCTGACCCTCATATTCACATCATATTCCCTTCTGAGCACAGGACCATCTCATTAATGAGGGCATCTTGGGTTTACATTTCATTAAACAGCTCTGCCTGGCTCCCTGGCCTAAATGGCTGGGGGGGTGTGGGGGGATTGGTTTGGCTGTTGCCAGGGGACTGTCCAGGTTTCCAAATGTTTTCTGCAGCTCTTATTGTATTTTCCAGAGACATCTCTGCCAAATGACACACACTATAAAGACAACTCTGGACAGGATAACCTTCATAAAGTCTGTGTTTTTATGGATAAGTGGGAGGATTACTAAATAATAGGAAAGTACAGGGATATCTGTGCTATACTCTGACAGATAAGAATAAATTCCACTTTAGAGATAGAGTTCAACATTCAGCAGCAGCCAGCACTGAATGTCTATAAATCTGCGTGGATGCTGTTGCATATAATGCTTTATTTCAAATCCAATTCTAAGCTCATGACTGAATCTAAATAGAGCTGCAACAACCACATTACATTAAACCTCCATGGTAGAAGTGGATATCTGCTTATTTGTTGATACTAAAGTGTTTATTTGTACATGACTGGTATAAGGCTTTTATTTTTTTTCTTTTGTATATAAGCATACACTAACTTAGATGTGGATAAATGTTAGTTGACCACTGTGTTCACAGTTTTTTAATAAACATGCTAAAAAATAATTCAGTGTGTCGTACCTTACCAGACTTCTGTGGCTACACAACAAACTGAACCAGAAAATTTAAAAATAATGAAGAAACAGTTTTTAGTAGTTTGTTTTAATTTGTCCTTCAAGCTGGATTTTGGGGATTCCCATCACTCACAGAGGAGCCTATAGTCAGTCCAAGACACAATATTCATAGACGCAGGTATGACCTTGGTTGTGGATCAGTGGTATGTAACTGAGGGGGTTAAGGGCAAAATCAGTTTCTATACCATGAGAATCATCGTCATTTATCAATCGTCAATCATCTCTCAAGCCATTTGACAGTTCCAGTTCTTAAAAACTGGGTAGTCATTAAATGGAGTTTTTTTAGGTCTAGACAGGACAAGGAAGCTGTTGGCATCTTTAAGACTAGGACTGGGAGTAAATGTTGATTGTGTTCAGGATATTCTTCCCTTACAAGCACCAAAGAAAGCAACTCTGCCACTTCTATGAAATACGATGTGGAGGTTGATTAAAAATCTCATCTAAGCTGAGGCGTGAAGGGCAAACTCAGGTATCAAAATTAAGTCGTAGCCTGAGGAGGTGGTGCTGGCCATTAAAATTTTGTCTATACCCATAATATGGTGCAACACAATAACAAGAACAAAGTAAGATTCAACTTCTCATTCCAGCACCAGGGGAGGAATCTGAACACCATCTTCTAACCTAAGAGTCCTTTCCTGCTTGCAGTGTTTCTTCGGTTTTGTAACCGTCTCCAATGAATAAGCTCCACTATGTGAGATTCTTCCTGAGGTGTCTTCTAAGCCTCTTTTTTAGATCTTACAGATAGATCT
The DNA here is from genome assembly GCA_029814665.1 of Acanthurus lineatus. Taxonomy (NCBI): domain Eukaryota; kingdom Metazoa; phylum Chordata; class Actinopteri; order Acanthuriformes; family Acanthuridae; genus Acanthurus; species Acanthurus lineatus. The sequence continues at coordinate 7,801,892 of JAPZDV010000026.1, forward strand.
CCAGAGGGAAAATCCAGCCAGTGTGTATGACGCAGGTGCTTTGAACCGAGACCTCTTGCAGTCCATGTCGGCTGGCCAACCAGGAGAAGAATATTGTGAGGTAGGAGCAACTGTCTCTAGACTTTCTGTTGAGAAAATCCTGCTAATTAAGCCTCTCCTTGCCACTGGAGGCTTGACCTATGAGAGAGGGCTAAGGGTATCCTCCGCCAACAGTCCTGGTAATGCCAGATCTACAAGCAGTGACCTTTGAGGAATAATGGCCAAGCAGACTCCTGTGAACCCACATTCAGCTGGAATCGGCACTGTCCAACATCTTACAAGCATCGCCCCAATGATGATACGATGATCACGACACCATTTACAGTGTCTACAAGATTTCAGCAAGCCAAATCGACCCAATGGGATAAATTATCCCCTTAACCACCCGAGCACAGATCTTCACCCGGTGTCAATGGAACTGAAAAAGAGCGTGAGATTCAGCTCAAACATGGGCATGCCGGAGAACAAGAGCCAGATTTATGTCTTCAGGGAGAGTGTAGGGCTCAGTTGCTTACCTGATCACAAAAAGCCCTGGTTGCAAGACTGTGGGTGCAGTCCTCACAGGTTTATCTGTGGTTCAGCTCCACATCCCTCTTAACTTGGCTTTAGTCAGAGTAGTGCCATTACTAGCAGGTGGTCACACCTCATTTTCTCCTGCAGCCACCTGACATGTGGCCAGCAGTGCCTATATCCTTCCCTGCTGCTAATAAAGAGTAAATCAAGCAACCGAAATTCTGTAGTCGATTTCTCAGCTTCACTTCACTTCATCAGTGTCAGCAGATACCAAATACAGTGTGAAGTCCTGAAGCTGCTGCAAAGTCCGAATGTTGGCAAACACACTATACTTCTACTGTACCACAGTAGAAGCTCTCATATTAAAACTATTTAATTTTTGTTTAATTTGAAGTCAAAATTTGAAATTCAATTCATTCATCACTAATAATAATGTTGGTTTAAACATTGTTTTAATATGAAGAATTACCTTTTAATAGTATTAATCTATTTTAGGTTGAATAATGTAGGTTTATAGTTTTGTTTTAACTATTTTTTTTTGTTTTGTGTGGAACTATGCATTAAAAGTGGACAAGTAGAATATCTACCATGGTGTGGTGACAATACTCTCAGGAAAAATCTCAGGAAACAATATAATGCCTTGTCTCTGACCAGACGTCTGCACCTAGTCAATAAGAGGAACCAGCAAATTCAACGGTTTCAGAGGAAGTCCTTGAGATTTCCTTTCACTCCGAGTCAGAATGTCATTATACTTGTGTTCTATGCTCCTACAAAACTGCATGATTTTGTTCTCCTTTGTTAATTCTGTGAGCTACAGTCAATATCTGCTTCCAAGTCAGCGTATGATATAAAACCAAGTTTGTACATTCCACACAGGTTTTGAGGTTAAATTCCAACATTCCCTGTTTGAAAGAAATAATCAGATGGCTGTAACAGAGGCAATTTCACACAACTGGCCGAGAGACAGAAAGGCATAGTTTGTCAAAGGGTATCTCCTATAGTCTGTGACTTCTCTACAGCGAATGTGAGTGAGCCACAGGCATATTCAGAGGAGTCGAAGATGGAATGAGAGAGACGCAGCGGAAAAGTCTCAAGTGGCAAAATGTTGTCAGAACACAAAGGATGGATAAGTGCAAGGTTCACAGAGAAGAAACAATTGAGACTGGCATTTCTTTTGTTAAGCTCAGACATGGAGTGATTGTTTTGCTGGAATAATGGCACACATTATCATCCACAAAAGATTTTCATCCACACTGCTCCGAGACTCAGAATATAGATTTTTTAACTTCTTGGTTGACATAAATCCTGCATTAGATTGGAAACGTAACATTATCTTAAATTACAATGTCACAATTATTTCTAACATAAATTAAATAAAGATACTAAGTATGAGGCTGCTATAAATTCATATACACCTAGAGATGAGATCAGAAGGATCGGACAGGTAATCCTAAAGTCCTGAAAGTTTAAATATGTGGGCCCATTTTGAGTGCGTGAATGCGTGTGCGCATGCCTTTGTAAAGGTTTTAGAAAGGGAGGGTTATAGTGTGTGTTCTGCCAGAAAAAGATAATCGGATTGTGATCCGTGGCTAATTGGAAATGCATTTAGAGTCGTTTTTTCCTCTTTGTTCACATCGCCTGAGAGCTCTAATCTGCGCTCTGGCTCATTGTTTTGTTTTTTTTTTTTTACCTCTGTTTAAAGAAGTACAGGCGCACGGGGATCAGTGGCAGCCGTTTTAAAATTCATATAGCTGTAAAACCTGATGTTATATGACTGTGGGATCTCTTCTGCTGCTGCAGAGGCTGATTTGAAATCCCCGTGGTTTCCCCGGAGCGCAAAATCATGCTGCAATCATGCCGAGGAAAGCAGAGAAAATAAGTCCTTCGCGGTCCTAAGCAACAGTTAAGACAGCCTACAGTAACCAACACGATTCTTTGCAGCAGGCCTGTAAGAAATGTGATTTCAGTCTGCGCAGGGTTTTTTATCCATAGAGTTCCATACGCTCTTTGTGAACTCGAAAAGGAGATTGGGAGGATGCAGAAACAGGCAGACTATGCAAAATACCAGCAAATGTAATCTGCGTCCAGTGAGACAATACTTACATGCATATGTCATGGAGAAGCTATTCCCCATCTTGACCATATCCACCTGCGGCACCAGTTTGGGGATGTCCTGGTGGTGAGAGAGGGCGAAACGAAAAACCTCATATTCGTGCGATTCGGTTGGGAACAATCCTCCTGTTGAACGGCAAAGAACCCGGAGTTAATGTTGGACACAGTGAACAAATCAGGAAAAAAGACACAGATAGAAAACAGTCATGAGCTAAAACTTGAAATAGAGCTTTTAATTCAGAGACCAAAGGTCTCACGCTTGTGCGCCAATCTCACCTATATTGATGTTACTTGGAAAACTTGAGCTTGAACCCAAGCACATCCCCAGTAAACTGGTGTAGAGGATGGTGAAGCTTCGCTGCATATTTCCTTTTGCATTGGCGAAGGGAAAAAGAGCCGAAATCCAAGCATAGGTTTGTCCGTGTGTGAAGTTAAATTCCCCGCTTCTCCTCCGCTCCTGTCGCCTCCTGTTAGAGCAGCATATACAGCAACATCGGTACAACAGTGAGACAATTACTATCGCAATGGCGAGAGCAGGCACCTTTCTCTCTCCTCTTTTCCCTCTCACTGCTGATGCTCTCGTGTCCTTGGCTGCTGTTGTATGAGACGGAGAATGACTTCAGCATTAGCCGCACTGCAAAAAATATGCCCGTCTTAAAAAGCAGTTGAGTCCACGTCAATTTAATGTTAATATTTTTCTCTAAAAAACAGCTAATGTTTATTTGAAATACGGGGAGATATTTTCACTTATCTCTTGTTTGGAGGGATATTTCGGCTCTTTAAGTAAAATGTTTGCAAATAAGCGTCGCTGCAACCCGGTAAAATAGAACAGATCGCTCAAAGAGGAAATGACAAATCGACAGGTGACAAACATTCTTACAAAAAGCAGGTTTGCAAATAAAACAAGTGACATTATCTCACCTTTCTGACGTATGACCCCCTTGTTATGACAAAATGAACACTTTCACACTTAATGCTTGACTACATGATTTGCAGAGTGAACATTTTTTGCAGTGTGCACTCTTAGAGCGCACCCACAGGTCCCCGAGGAGACGCACGGGATTTCACGGATGTCCATTCACTTTCCTGCACTGCAAGAAGTATCCATGTTACTACCCACATCATAGTAATCACGTGCTTTTATTTTGTTGTCTAGAAAACATTTTCTGCATTTTTCATGAACACTTTAAGAGAAAAGGATCCAAACTTTTTTTTTTCCAATATTCAGCACTTTGAATTTCTCTCATCAGGAAACAAGTGATTTCAAAATGGGGTTTCTATTATGTTCAAATAAGGTAAGAATAGACCAATATTTCAGTCCAACTCATTTTTAAAACCCCAAAACAAGCTCTATGTGAAATGTTAAAAAAGCCTTCCGATGAGGTATTTTTAAAATTCATGTTTATTTGATGTCAGTTAATCTTCAGCCTCAATAAAAAATGGAGCTAAAAAAAAGTGGAACAGCCATCATTAGAGCAGTGGTGCAAAGTTACCGGATGTTAATTCCCACATTTCAATACATGAGCTTTAACCATTCAAGCTATTTTTTCTGATGTTAAGATCAAGAATGAACCTCATTTTTTAAGCCAACATGGGCAATAAATCCTTAAATGCTCAAAAAAGTGAGATTTGACCATGTTTAATTCCATGATCACTGGCTGAAGTCCGTCTGCTGATGAAGATCTTGCATTACGACAAAAAGCTACAGACCAGCTACTGAAAGAACCCTGTGGTGAAGCAATTTACTCTTAAAGGGACATTTCACTCTTTTCACAACCACCGTAGGTCCTGCTGCATGCTTGGGAGGGGAGGGTGAACAGAGGGATACTTAATCAGGGGCAATCAGCAACATCACTGCGAGATGCTACTAAATCCTATACACCGAACCTTTGATTTTGCATGTCTAGCATTAATGTTTACTGCAGGAGTGGCTATTTCCATTCAAATGGAATAAGAGCTAAGACGTCATCAAGAGGACTCGTGTCATATCTGATTGACAGGTTACACAAATAATATAAAGGAAATCCCTGGCAAAGCTGATAAAGTCTGTCTGTCTAAATAGAATTTGCTTGTTTTAAATCTGCTCTTTGTTCCAAGTCCTACTGTTTCAAAATGGCTCAGAGAACAATTAGAGTTCGTCATTTAAAAATTAGTCATTCTTTTTTTGCTTTATCAGTCATACAGGATAAGAAAATAGTAACAAAACATGAACAAAAATATCTACAACAGACATTACTACACTTTGTTTGCCACAGAGGAAACGTGCTTTCAATGTTTCCAATGACTGGATACACATGGCCATTAAAAAGGCTAGCAATGTTTTCAGAGATTTAGACATTTTAGAATGGAGAAAGTACTAGAAAATGAAACTCAATATTGTCAGGATTTGTCCTTTAAACCGGCTATGTTGGAAATATTTTTTTAAATTCTGAATGTCAAAGAGGACTTTTGCTTTGCATGCTCCCTCTCCCTCTCAAACAGTGCGCAACTGGCGAGCAGCTGATAAGTGAGGTTATGATTTAAACCATGTATTTACAGACAGCTGCAGCCAATTATTTTCTGAAGAAAAGGTACATGCCCCCCCCTTTTGTGCACACTGCAAAATTAACCACCACTTGCGATACTCACATGGGTTCGATTGCAAACCACAATATGGTGCGATGCCCCGGTGCTTGTTTGGAAAATGAAGTGGTAAATCCTGCCTTTAACACAATTAGGATTAGGGATGAGCTCACTTATCAGACCAAGTCAGGGGTTTTTTATTTATTTATTATTCTTTTTTTTTTTGGTTAAAATCACTTTTCCCATTCATTATTTCCACAACACAAAGGTAGGCATTAACTCACTTCTCCCATAAAATGAAATTTAGAGGATTAGGAGCTTATGCTGAATTAGATTTCTGTTGTTTCAAATAAGACAGCATCATTTTTGATAAAAAACTATCAGTCTGGACGCAGGACTGTACACACTTGAGTCAGAGAATGCAGAAAGTAAAAGGTCATCTGAATTATGATTGATAGATGCCTCATAAAAACAGGCTGAATAGTCAATTTTCCTTATATTTGTTTAAAATAATGATCATTAGGCTCAAGCATTAATAGTTGAAAGGCTTTCATTACCGTAGTTTAGTTTTATTGTTGCGTTTTTTAATATTTTATTCTCTGCGTGCCAGTACACGTTTGATACAATGTATATCTTTTCACCTTGTTTCAAAGTGTTTATTTCAGTGTTTGCGTGTGCTTTGTGTGTGTTTGTGTTTGCTTGCAGTGCCCCATGTGTAATGAGTGCCATGCAATCTTTCTTCAAATTCATTAATGCAAATAGATCTTAGAATAGCATAAGTAACGACGGCTAAATATTCTGTGGTGCTGACTGAGTGGAAGAATAACAATCACAGAGCATCTAGGTTAAACTTATCATCGTCTTTAGACAGACACTATGTAAGAAAGAAGGAAACACACTGTCTTTTTGTTCCTAAAGATGTCTTCCTCATAGATCATAATGTGAGTGTCTGTCTGGGGTTTTTTAATAGAAGTCAATATGAAGAGCATAATGAGGCTAATCCGTCAAAATCTGCTGGTTCCACTCCAGTTTGAGTGAGAGGAAAAAAAGAAAAACTCCCCAGCGTGTTATTCCTATAATTGAGCCACCGCACTTATGCTGTCAAGTACTTGTGTACTTGTGTGTGTACGTCAGACTGCTTGAGGCAAAACTATAAAAAGTATGTTGCTGCAGAGGTGACATGAGAACATAATATGTCAAACAGGCCAGAGAGTAGATATGGAAAAGAAAAATAATGTCAACCTGCCATATACAATTTTCCAGAGAGAGGACAGGCACGGTGTTGCATATGGCCAAAACCTCATGATGAAAACAATTAGCCATATTTTTTATGGGTTATATTACAAAATTTCAAAATTTATCTTTATTTTTGATTGCAGAACTCTGGTCTCATAATGCTTAAAACAGAGAATGATAACCAGATTCTGTAGTTTTGTGAAGCCATTTATCTTTAAGCCAAATGTTATTGTTAATAGGTCTCTATATTTTTCATTGTATGGTGCCACCGCTTTCATCAGCCTTGAATAACAGATTTTTATGACAACTAAGTTCAGATAAACAAACTTCACTGAACCTGTCCAGCGCCAAATGACATAAGACAAAGCTAGCAAGAAGCCAGCTGGTGAACATTTAGCTTAGCCAGCTAGACAGTCTGCTTGAATAGCTAAATCCCATTTAACTGGGCTAGCTATAGAGCCAAATATAAAGAAATCAGAGATTAAAAGTCAATTTATGTCAGACCTTAACTGGTCAGTTGCAAGCGAGACTCCAGCTTAATGTTACCTGTCTGCTGGATGCAGAATTTGGCAACTCTACTAGCATACCAACCATGACTACTCTTAAGCTAGGGTTATGGTAGTGACTGTAGACTGTATTTGTCACATTGTCAAGTTGTTTATATATCCTTTTTTGCCCCCGAATAGCCAATTTTAAATATAAGCTTTAATAATAATTTTACAATAAATTTATGTATTTCTACTATTTATTTAGGTCTGGAAATATCATAGTAAAATTTAAAGTAAACAGAATAAACATTACAATTTTAAATATTAGTTTTAGCCTTATATACTTTAATGCTGTAAAAAGTCTGGCATATTCCTTTTGGTAAACTCAATTAACCAAGGCTGAGTTATTCTAGAAAGCTGGTTTGAGAGCCTCAAAGATAGTTATTGGAAATTTCACCACTCCTGTGAGATTTTCCAGTCCATTTTCCATTCAGAACAATAAGCTGTCTCAAAAAGGCAGAATAGACCACTTGTGCTTGCCGTTGTTTTCTGTCCTCATCTTACAAAAGAAAAGAAGCATGGCAAAACACAATTTATGGGACGATAGTGTGAGAATTGTCCTCCCATCTCTTTCTCAGTTGTGCAGTAGTGCTCTATCTTCACGTCACACATAGAAATTAGGAACAGGTTCTGATGGTTTTGGCCTGTACGGGCTCGCTCTCTTTATCTGCACACTTGATTAAAGCACTTGTTGACTGACTGACAGACAGTGTGGAAGTCCAGCCTTGGACAAATGCCTGGCATTAGCACAGAATCGATAGAAAGCAGACCGCCTGGACTCTGTGCATGCTTGATTTCTGCTCTGTACCTTAATTGGGATGAGCTATTGACATGTGGCTTAATTAGGCGCCCCTATAATTGATTTAGGAGGTCTGCTCTGAGGGGCACTGTGCCTTTCAGAAGTCGGAGAAGATTGGGGCTTTGAAATACTGTCGATCTTAAGTTTGTCTGAGATTCCGCATGCCATGTGTTTCAGAAGGAAAGATCATATTGTTAGTCCTGAATATATTTTTTTATGAGTGGTTTGGAAACATTATGTTTGACCAAAGTGCAAAAACAAGCCTCCCAATTTGCATAATTTCAATGTAAATAAACATTTCACATTTGATGACTTCACTTACGGATAGACGTGTTTTTTTTTAAAGTTTTCTTATTAAATGTCACATTTCCTCATACAGCATTTGTTTATTTGTACATTTATTTAAGCATTGTAGATCTCTGACTGTTTTTAAAAGACCAAAAGAAAAAAAAAGCAAATTGTCCATCCATTTCTCAGTGTTATCTGGCTCCCAGCCTGCCCTTGGCTCTCATCCCCAGCAGACATAAATCTTTCATAACAGTAATAAATACATCCTTTCATCTTTTAAGTCTCTAAGTTCCTAAAACATCTGGACACTATTTAAAAGAATGTAGAGGAAGTAAGAGTAAATAGTGCCTCTGTTGGGGGCTATTTTCAGACAGCATGAGGGATGGACTCAAAATTGATCAGTCATGAAGTCTTCAAATCACCAGGACTTAAAGATTCCCAATACAAAACAAAAAGTTGTGTGGTGTGAAAGAAACAGCATGCTACTTTGAAAGTATTGTAGTGAGACCAATGCTCAAGAATCACAGACCATCTCCACATTCATTTTTATACTCACAAAAGAAAAAGGAACTGGACAGACTTCTGGCTTTTCCTTTTTGTTTTATATTTAAATCGTAATCAATTGATTAGAAATTTAGTGTCTGTAAGAGGAGGAAAATATTCAATGCTGTAGCACTGCATTCTGCAGTCTGCAGTCTGTAGTCTTATAGCCCCATAAGGCACTCTCTACCTTTTCAGTTACGATATTATGGAAAAGCAATGCAGATGGTCACACTTAATACTTGTATCAATCAGCCTCATATACCCAGAAAGGCTGTTTATGCACAGATAGCACAGTCAATCAGATAATGCCAGTGATCAAACAGGCATCCTGTACAAAGAGAAAAACATTAAGTGGTGTGGGGAATACACACACTCTCTTCCTGTCTGTTTTTATTGCCATTCAGGTATTCTTTGTCTCTCTCTCTCTCTGGCTCTTTCTCTAGCTCCCTCACTCTCATGTGCTACCTGCATAATTGCCTTTCCTCTCCACTGGCCGCGGGGGAAGTGGAGCTCTCCCAACGTTACCGTGGTAATACTGATTGATGGAGTCGATACTTGTGCAGTTCCAGAACATCGAGCATCGCCGCACACAGACATGACAAATTTCAGGGAACAAATTATAATGGCCTGATTAATCCCCTCTGGGGAAAAGGAAATATTGTGAATACCTATAAACTCATGGAGGACATAGAGCGCCTCTCAATAGGACCGAAGTCAGGGGGCTTTTGTTTCCACTGTTAGTTGTGCAGTCATGAGGGAAGGATGATGGTGAGGAAATTTGCAGCTAGAGCTGCCTAACAATGTGTGAAAGGGACTCGACTGATCAATCAGCCAAATTTCAAACGTAATTTCTTTGTGGTGTGATTTGGAAAGTGATCAGCTGCCAAATCATTACAAATTATTTTCACTTTTAACAGATTAATAGGAATTCACTGTGTTGAAATAGTTGCACAGTTGACAGTAATTCGATGTGAAGACGGTGTAGCATGTTAAAACCCAAGTATCTGTAACCTATCAGTCTGCGGCATGATTATTCACTGTCATTACGGCTCAATATAGCTCACTGAACAGATGTGTCTTATTGACTTTTGTGGTAAGAAAAAGGTATTCCTCTATCATTTAACCTCTTACAGTTAAAAGATGCCTAAATACAAAGAAATTAAGCTGCTAAACGGAAGCTCCCACCATCATGTTCACTTTTATGTTTTACATCAGGCTAATAAGTCAAAGCCCTTTAAAGTATGTTCAAAACTTATAAGGAGTCGTGTGTTATTGTTATTAGGAACTGAATTAACAATAAGATCCATTAGATTAAAAAATAAGAAAAAAAGAGTGATAATCCTGGATAATCCTTCTGATTATAAATCTCACAAAAATTGAACATTCAATTAAAATACCAGTACCTTAAAATTAGTACTCTCGTCATTTTTCATTTGTAACATCTTTTTTCAAATGAAAGTTTGAATATTTGGTGCTGTTTTTTACCCATTAATCCCAGTCTGTTTGTTTTTTTTTTTTTGATATGGTAATCTTTAAGTGGTCAATGATCAGCCTTGCTAATGATATACAGCCAACAAAGGCATAAAAACTAAATCAGGGCAGATAATATAAACACAAAGAGAACTGCCTTTGAGCAAACAGAGCTTTTTCACGGCAGACACTTTTACTTGTTAAAGCTCAGACATTGACAGTGACAGTGAGCCGGCATGCCAAATACCAGGGCCCTGAAACTGAAGCAGCTAACTGATTTTTATTATTTAAACTTGTGCTTGTCCCACTGAGACATGTCAAAATGTCTCCTGTGAAAAATGCTCATTAGTAACATCACTGAGCCTGCATGTCACAAATCGTTCAGCGCAAAAAAAAAAACAAAACACACATTCTGTACTGTTACTGTCTGAGGCTGTGAGACCCGGTGGACCGACTCATATATCAAAATATGTATGACAAGTACTGCAAGTCCTGTGTGCAGCCGTTTCAAGCATTTACTGAATATATGATTGTCAAATTAATTACAACATCTTGGTTTAATTAGAATAAACAAATGAGACTGCTTGTTGTTTCTTAATTGCTTTACTGAAGAGGATAAACATGTCTTGTTATTTACATAAAACCTTTTTAGTCTCTCCACCATCTGCTTTTGCAAGACCCATGAACAACTGGGGAACATTATGTTTTTTGCTTAACTACAGTGTCTGCTACTTTACCCTTTCTTATTGTACATGACCTAATGGTGACAGGGACACAATTTAAGTGAATGTGCTTTAATAACAGTAAATTCGAAGGGTGTAAATTGATATGTTACCTAGCTCTCTCACGATTTAATAACTTGGAATATCAAGCCGGCCGTATCTGTGTGAATGTTCTGTCTCCGTTAACAAGCATTTAGGATCAATCAAAACAAATTAACGTCCAGCGCGGCAAACAGGGTCAGCTTAAATGAGATCAGACACGCTAACAGGGACGGCCAAGGGAAAATAAATTATTACCTGGACCATGAGCTGTCAATCTTACTGGCCAGTGTCAACTACTGAACTGCTTTCATTAGAACATTTTTGAGACCAAAAGTGAAAGTGGCTGCATATGATAACAGTAGTCTCGGCCATTAAGTCAGAGTGAGGGGGCAGGAGAATTAGAAATATAATGTTGAAAATGGTTAACATTATTATATTAGACAGTGGACTGTAATTATTACACACGGCTGGTATCAGCGGCCTGAGAGTGAAGAGGGAGACGCATGTACTCGTTCCTCTCAGATCTTCATTAAAAGAAAAGAAACATTTGGATGCAAAGTAATTAATTTTCTAGACATGAAATCCCTCTGAAACCTTTGAGACTGATTTGAATAACCACTCTCTTCCTTCTTATTTCTCTTTCTTGCTCGCACACACACAAACACACAAGGGTTTTCGGTATCATGGCTCATGTTTTGCAGTGCACATTGCCGACGATGGAGTTGACAGCTTCTTCTCATGAAAGCAACCACGCATCACATATTTGCCCAGGGAAATCAGCAGTCCAGTCAATTTGAACGTTTGTGTGTGTGTGTTTGTGTGTGTGTGTGTGTGTGTGTGTGTGTGTGCGTTCATGTCAGCAGGACAAACCTTCACTGCCGCAGCTGCACAGGGTGCTATGAGCTCGTTAAATCAGCAGCTCTAATGATCTCAATCGCAGCCTGATGCAGTCAGACTGACTCCACACGTGCAGGGGAAGTCTTGGAAAGTGTGAGAGTGAAGCGAAGGTGGAAAGGTCGGTGAGGAGTGATGGAGAAGAGACAAAGGGAGAGTGAGCGTAGTCAATAAAACGAATAAAAAAGTGGAGACAATTCAGCAAATAGAAAGACTGTGCTCTCTCACACACACTCCGCACTCTAGTTCATTCATAGCAACAATCTTTAGTAAGAAGAGTAAACACTTCATCACTCCCTGAAACATGACTCCTACTCAAATCATACGGAAAAATCACACTTGCTTGGTTGCCTGTTAAACATTGAAGCCTCTCCTCTGCAGCGCACACATCTCCTGCTTTGATCACATGGCAGAAGTGTTTACAGCAACAGTCAAAACAGCATTCCCCCACAGGTGTCCTGCGGTTTGGTTCAGAAGTGAGCCTACAAAGATAGCAGTTTGCCCATGGGCCGCCCGAGCATTGCAGAGCAGACAAGTGTGAGTAATTCAGGTGAACATGCCCACCGTTACTGGGTCAGCAAACCAGGTCACACACACACTCACACTCACACACACTCAAATACACACATAATGGGTAAATAAACTTGTTGGGTTTTTTACTTTCTTGTACCTGTCTCAACTAAGGAACACGTTACTGCTTTTTTTTTTTTTGGTTGATGTCTTTTTGATCAAGAATTATGAAAAAAAAATGGTGCTGAGAGATTGTTAAGGGAGTTTAGCACACTGAAACTGCAGCATGTACGAGTAAATACACAAAAAACTGGAAAATGAAAAAAACTTCCTCGTACTTGTATTTTTGTCACCTTTGGATGAATCCCGACTAGCTGTTTTTCTCTGTACTCAGTCTTTATGCTATGCTAAGCTGTTGGCTCCAGCTCGGTATTTAAAAGTATAATCCTTAAGACCCGTGGTTACTGGTGGCAAGTACAGTTTAATGCTACAGGAAAAACTCCTTAAGCAGTTACTTTATCAGAAACACAACAGGACAGCCACTGGTGTGTCTGTTTACCAGGGAACCAAACAAAATCATGTTGGTTTGATAAAGAAGCTCCAAAAAAATAGCTGCTCTTTCTTGTTCCATTACTCTCCTGCAAAACATAAAAATGATCCCCTGATGAAAATAAAATGTTGTGATTCCTGCAACAACTGTGTCACACTAAATCCAGTTAAAAGCTTTTACCTGGATTGCTTGTTAAAAAAAATCACTTTGCAGTAACTTATTGCAGATGTAATGCTGCTGCATTGTTTCATGTGAATCCCCACATAGGTGTGTAGGCAATCAGAATCCAGTGATGCAGCTGCAAACTCTTCCACTAACAATGAAAACAACTAAATAGAGAGGTCACTGTTGAATGCAAATACATACAACTCCTATTAACATGCAGCCCTGAACATTATCAAAAATGGGGTTTGAGTTCCTGAAAATTGACAGATACTAAAGTCATTTTTATTATTTCTTCTGACTTTTAACAAGGACGTAAGTAAGACCCCCCAAAAATTCCTGTTAAAGTTGCAAGTAATAGTGATAGTAATGTCATGTCTTCATAATAATAAGCCAACAGCAAGATGTAGCTTGGTAGCAGGGCCAGCATGAAATGCTATGTTATAAGCCAGTTATGCTGTTGCTGTACCACCCGACTGCAGAGCGGCTTCTTTCCTCAAGCTGTGAGACACCTCAATTCATCCTCAGTACTCCCCTGCAAAAAATATACACTTTTTTTCCAGAATTTTAAACCCATGGCTAACAATAACTACAGAGAAATAGGCAGTATTTCTTGCTGAAGTTCTGGTTTGCTCATTTGGGTCATATACAGGCATTATTCTTGAGAATCAGTCACTATTCACATGGATTCCTACAGTTTAAACTACAGTGAAGCCAATAGAGCTCAACCATGAGCTGATGTGTCTAGAATATTGAATAATTATTTGGTGCAAACAACTGACCAAATGTAGCCCAATCCTCATAAAGTCGCGAGAAAAGGAGCTGTGAAGGTTTGTGAAGGTCACAGCACATTCTGGCTGCTGAGAAATCAATTTCCTTTTGAGCTAAAATGTCCCTTGTGTTTTATTGACCCATATCTTTTAAGTCACCAACACCATTCTCTGGTCAACCAAAGTGTCTTTAGTGCCAAAAATTGAGAGCAACAACATGCCGTTGAAGGAGATGAAGCAGTGTGTGGCTCATACATCCATACTTCCTTTCCATGTATGAGATGGAATTGGATTACCTTTTGCTATTATGATTATATATGTGTATCTCTTGTACGCATATGTACAGAATGAGCTGCATGTTTGAGTGTATATCCTGATTTTTTCTTGTGCTTGTGGATACCCATGTGTGTGTGTGTTTCTGTGTGTGTCTCTGAGTGTGTACGTGTGTGTGAGAAGGAGAGAGAGAGAGAAAGAAACAGCATGTGTGTCTCAGAGTGCTGAATTTGTGCTTTGCTTTGAAGGACAAGGAAGGAGGGATGGGAAGCCAATCTGTTCCTCTGCAGATTAACTCTCTCATTCCAGACCCCTCTTTTCTCCAAAACACCCGCTATCTCCAGTGTCTGTCTCCCACCCGCCCCCTCCTCCCACCACACTCCCTCCACTTCCTCTCTTATTGCCTTCGTATACTCTCTATCTCTCTCTGCCTCTCTGTCAATCAGGCTACATGCATGGGCTCCTGTGTATTTGTGTGGGAGAGCGATGAATCTGTAGCTGAGGAGGCGGCGTAGCGATCCACCCCCGTTTTGAGTGAGTAGCCTCGGCTTCAAAACGCTTCTTTTTTACAGAAAGGGGCAGCGCGAGTGACACGGTGAGGGGTCGGACGGAAACTGAGGCCACAGGCTGAGAGAAGACGAAGACATCCGCTGTGTTTGGTGGCTGTAAAAAAAGGCGTCCACTTCTCACTACATTCACTGATTGGAAGTGAATGGGAGAGAAGAACATTGTTTCCTGTCCAATTAGCAGAGCACCCAGCCGCTCCCTGTCTATTCTGTGAGTGTGTAGCAAGAGGCTATAGAGAGAGAGTGTTTACACTGAGAAAGAGACAGAGGGAGAATGGGGGCATGTGAAAGAATGAACAACACACCTTCATGACCCCTGGGAACTCGTTGGATCCTGCCCCCAGCCAGGCAAGAACAAGGCGAGAGGAAGGGAAAGGAATGAATAAATACAGAAAAATAGAGAAGTGTGAAACATGAATAGAGCAACCTTGGGTGTTGGTGGTGGCAAGAAAGAGAAAGAAATTCTTATGTGTGGCTCTGCTAACTTTCCCACACATTTTGCTGTTTTAAGTTATAAGACAGTCATGGTTTAATTGTATTATGTGCTCAAAAAGGAAAGATACAGACAGACAGAGGGGGGGTAGGACACGTTGGGGGTAGAGGTGCTGTACATTGTGTAATATGCAGTGGGTGATGTGGGGTTGGATGAGCTGAGTCGAGGGGAGGTGTAGAGAAACAGCGAGGGTGCTAGCACTCTGCGTGCTTTCATTAGCACTCTAAATGCTAATGAATAAGTTCATAGCTTTGAAGATGCAGCTATGTTAAATATGCATGGGTTATCCAGCACAGTGCATAGAGTGGGAAAAGGGGTGAAAGAGGACGGGAGAGGAGAGATAAAAATGGAAGGTTGGTAGGAGAGATGAAGGGAAGAAAAAGGAGAGAAGAGATCAGGAAGTCCTATTTCCTCACCCTCCCCTCTCTTTCCATGTCTTTCTTCCACTCTCAACTAGTTTCCTTCCATCTCTTTGCCTGTCTTCTCCTTTCCCTTCCTCTCCTTTCCTCTATAGGATATAATTATTCTTTGTCAATTGTCATATGAAAACCCAAAACATCCTCATGGAAGTACTTTAAGGAAACTGATGAAATTAGAATTGTCATCTTAATTGCTGCAAAAAAAGAGTTAGCGTGACTTTCCATTGTGCTCCCGTCCGCTGGCCTCCCTGCAGCGACAGATGCAGAGTCAGTCATTAGTGTTAAGTCAAAAGACATTAAGCCAAGCTGCTTGTGGTGCAGTAATGACCCAGCAGTTTGAAGCAATGATAACAGCAACAAGGGACAAATCTCAGTTGAGAACGGCTTCATTTTCTTCCTCCCTGCAGGAAAGAAAAGTGTTGTGCTCAGTTTGGGGAAGTACTTGACAAACACTACATCCCACACTCTTGCATACAAACACACTTAGAAGGTCGGAGTAAAAAAAAAATATATGTATCATTTACATTTGCTGCACGTTTGAGGCCCCTCATATTGCGTTTTGCTCTGATGTTTGAACTCTGCAACACTAATTGAATAAATGCATGTATAATGCCAGTTAATTAACAATTACAGTGCACTGGTCATTAACAGGTTAATGGTTTTCCATTAATATCTCAGCAAAAGTGATGGGGGGGGTGGTATTCAGCTTCGTCAATTTGATTTCCAATTAATATGTATGAGCAGACCTGTATGAGAGAGATGATATAAGGACACATTATTTGAGCAGAGAGGAGGTGACAAAGCTATCTGATGACTTGGCTTAATGAGGAAGTGACCACACGAATAATGTCCTATGCACAGCAGAGCAAGGACACAGGCAAGCTTATTTCAAAAGTATCTTTCAACAACAAGGGACACACAAAACAATATAAAAATACACTTTTCTAGTCTTAGAGAGCCTTTTAGGTCTGGCGGGAGCTCTCTGAATCCACTGCAGCTTTCTGATTGATTTTTGACAAAGACCTGTAAAAATAGTGTTACACTAATGGAGCCTACTGGCAATACACACGGACAAGTTTTTCTGAATTCTAAAAGGTCCTTCAATGCTTGATTTATATTCTTAGGGTGAAACTGGGAATTAATTTGTACTTGTCTTTATTTGTCTATTAAAAATCAGGTCTGAGTTCAACACAGATGTCTTGCTTGGTGTGTGGTCCTAAGCACTGAATTTCTTTTATTATTGTTTTTGTAAGTGGTGGTTGTATGAAAGTCACTTGGTGATATAGTTACATAGAGAAATGTGTGTTGCCATTATAGTTTTGGTGAGATATTTAGTTGTACTCTAAAATCTTAGGTTAGAAAACATGAAGATAATAAACCAAAAAGACCCCGAGATCTGAGCTGTGGGGAGCTCCGCTGTGTCGCTCTATTGTATAATTACTGATCCACACAAAGTAGTTGCTATCGTTGAAAAGGGATCCAAACTATCTCCTCCCTGTGTGAGAACGAACTACTCAGTTTTCCGGTCTGTCTATTTCTTTGTTGTTTTGAAGGAATAACAGGAGGAGCAGGGGAAGAAAGGGTGGAAGAGAAGGAGAGATTGAGTCCAAAAACATGAATGCTCGTACAGTTTCAAGACATATGATATACAAAGCTGGATTGATGACTGCTGAAATAGACTGATGGCAAGCATGAGAGCCAAAGAATCCAGAGAAGTTGGATAAAAGGTTTAAAAGTTGAGCAGAATTTGCATACGTAGGCAGCAGGAGCAAAATAAGACCATAGATTTCAGCATAAATCCCACGGAATGTGTCATTGGTGGGGGAATACCTTGATGTCAAAAATGCAGCGCTTTTTCTAACATATTCTATGTAAATGATAACAACATTGGAGCATTTACTTTTTTACCCATGGGTTGATATGGTTGTTAATGACCAGCTATTTGTCTACTTACAGTTGACAGCATTAAAGCACAGTACTCCTCCATCTGTACTGCTGTTCTCTGTGTTATGAATTATGCTCTTTAAATGGGTTCCCTCCTTTAGAAGAGCTCTGGGCAGGGTCTGTAGAGAGGCATCTAATGGCAGCTAAATGAATTCATGCCCAGATAAGGCGTAGGCTGCAAACACAGCAAAGCAACAACAGCTGTCAGAGATATAGAGGGAGGCAGAGAGAAAGAGAGAGAGAGAGAGAGAGAGAGAGAGAGAGAGAGAGAGAGAAAGAGAGAGAATAAGAGGGAGAGAGAGCAAAAAGGGACCAGAGCTGGAGAGAAGTACAAAGATGTAAAAACAAATGGAGTGTGTGAGCGGAAAATGAGAAAAAATCTGTGCTGTGCTATTTAGCCTCTCAACAAGTGAGGAGGTGTGTGGGAGAGAGCAGAACAGGGAGTGACATTAGTTGTGAGGAAATCTATTGATTGCCACTGAAAGTATTATTCTCTAAGTCAAGAGACTAAAGCAAAAAGAGGAGGGGGACGTGATGGACGGCATTTAATGTTTTTTATATTTCTTTTCTTGGGTTTGTACTGGTTGATGCTCACATGTGGATACTAATATTAAGTTTTACAGTAAAATGGCGTACATTTTTGCACATGCTATCCATTTATCAGTGGCCTTTAACACTGGTGCTGGAGCCGTTGTCACTGTCCGTTAAATCTAATAGAAAGAAGGAGGTGTGCAAGGCAGACATAAAGATGAAATCCATTCATTTCTTCCTAGAGAGATGTGTACTTTGCTAAACTGCTGCTGACATGCAGTCATGCTTTAGCCCAGAGCGAGCAGAGATATGCCGGAGAGTAGAAAAAGGGAGGCAGAACATATACCAACAAATGAGTAGGGGGGCGGCGGCTCAGTGATGGAGGGAAAGGGAGGGAAGCATTTATGTTTGATGGATGAGAGGTGGAGAGGGTTGCAGACTGTCAGATGTTCCCTTTATCTCTCTTATGCGTTTTTGATACGCAGAGTGTGAGGGAAGGTCGGATGTGGGAGAGGGTGGGAGGAACGAGGAGGGGAGATGGAAGGCGGTAATGGAATAAGGGGAGGAGGGTACAATGGAGGAAAAGGAGGGAAAAGATGCTATCACATGTGTTACCTGGCAGAATGTTGCCAGCACCTTTGCTCATCTTTAATGAGACCAGGAGGAGCATTATGCAGATGAGTCTTAATGGAGCGTGGACCAGCCTCAAAGCATTGTAACCGATCTCCCCCCTCTGTCCTCTTCATCTCCCCTCATTTACCCACCCTCTTCCTTCGTCCTTGTCATTGTCCAATTTGTCTGTGTCCTTATTTCCCCCCTTTTCCTTTTTAATTTTCTCCTTAATGCCTTAATACCTTCCCTTACTTCCTAATCTTATCTAAACTTATCCTTGTGTTTGCTTTACCGGCTGAGCCTCATCATTCCCATTCTCCTTTTCAGAGACCGAGACTGTGCCATCGATCTGTACTTCAGACATGGTGGCTGATCAGAAGATGAATAGGGCCTTCATGATGTAAAGATGAGATTCATTGCAAAAAGGGTGCTTTAAACTAGCATCTGGTGAGGAGAGGGAGGGAGAGTCAGAGGAAACACAAGCAATGAAGAGAGGGAAATGAAAGAAAGGGAGTCGTGGAGAGATTTCAGCGCATCTCAGATGGAATTTCAAGGGCCATTCCTGAATGATGGCTCATCAAGCTTCATTCTGTGCGTCATATCTAATTGCTTTTTAGACCTGTTCCTATGGAAACTGCAGTTCTCTTCAGAGCTGCTGAGGGGGGATGTTTCTCACCTTTTCTCTTGGGAGCTGCTGCCACTGCTACATGTATGGTTTGGATGAACACTCACCATGATAGAGGGATAAGCTTAGTGGGCCTTCAAGGACAAGCATCATAAACCAGGAGAGGAAATGCGATAGCACGATAAAGGCATCACATTGCATTTACAATATATACATATTAAATGCATAACTTATTGTCACATAAGACAACAGCATGCAGAAAAAAGCATGAATATGCATAAACATATTGCATGTGTGTTATGACAAAAAGATTACCTCTTTACAGGCAAACTGACGTACAGTAACAGACCTCTAGCTGTGTGTGTGTATCCAGAAATCTCTCATTTGTTTTATCTTGTAGCTACAAAACTATTGCTGCAATAAAACTGTTCGCCTTATTGCATGTTGTGTGATAATATTTGAAAGGTGCTATTACAGTCGGTTTATCATAGCAGATGTTGTAGATCCTTGTGCTATTGCGTTTTTGCAAGCCCATTCTATTATGTGTTTCTTTCATTCTCGTATCACAAGCATTTGTTGTTATGCAGCTCCCCCCTGAAGTGATGGATGACTGTTACTGGTAATTGCGGGAAAGATTGATAAAAAACATGCTTCTTTTTTCAAGGGAGGCAAAACTGTAGGAAGCATTTGTTCTCCACTTGTGTTTTGCTTCACACGATGCCTCAAGATTTTTGTTTCTTGGTTTGCTGCAAAGGTGTCAGTTATTTCTCATATTTGCGTAAGCCATGTACAGTACGCTCTACTCTCTTGTTCATCTGCAGAAGTGACAAATTCATAGTGAGTAATGCCGCTTTAATTGCAATATTCTCCCCAAAGCCCTGAAGCAATGCTTTTTTTTTTTTTTTTTAAATTAATAAGCCTAGTGGGGTGTAAAATGTCAGGGAACTAGGCAAATTGCAAAAAAATCACAGCATTAGAGATTGACTTTATTTTACGTACAATAGCATAATATTGTAGTAATGGTAATGTAATTGTCATAGCTTTTTATTTGTTTGTCTCGCTCTGTAAAATGCTTTCTCACAAGGTCTTCCTGTAGGTTACAGACTCAACAGAGGTGAAGAGGATCCTTGGTGGTTTTTGAGTAAACAGTGATTGTATCTGTGTCCTGCCTCTGCAGCTCTCCTGGCTCAAGATCCCCACCCTATGAATTATGCATGCCTGTCTTAATCATCTGTTGGTTAACAGAGAGTAATGAGGCTGATACTTGACTGAATTATTAATTTCTTAATAGGAAACACATTACTGTTTTTAGCTACCAGTGCTCACTATTTGTACACTGAGTTGTATTTTGTCCACTGAGTGCCAGTCCAGTTGGGACCTGTCAGTGAATGCATTTCCTGAAGATAGATCAGTGTCCAGTCCTTGTGCAGATGAGCAACCAGATCCCAGAAGGTGCATGTTGTGGCTTAAAAAGGCAATAGGTGTTTCCTCTCTACACCACTGAGCCAGTGCTGACAAATCTGTTCCAGTGGGTAGCTAGCACCACCTCCAAAAGTTGCTAAAGTGATGTCATGTGTCCATTTACATATTGACGACATATTGACAAACAAATTTGCAAGGTTTAGAGTGTCAATTGGAACTGGGGAGAGTTCATGTTAAGCCTTTTCGAAAAGGCAGATTGAGAAATATTTAGTAAAATAATCACAAATTCCTGAGAGGGACACTGTTGATGTGAAGTGAAAATGTTAAGAAATCATATCGATTACATCAGCATTATCACAGAAACTCACAAGAACTGAACAGGAGATAAGACGTGTCCTCCTTCATGCCCAGGACGCCACATCAAGTGACTGCATGCACAAAAGACAAGCGAGATACCTGTGGACTGAATTACTCTTAGCAGAATACATGGAATTGAATTACTCCATCATATATCTGAACATTTTTCTCCTTTTTCCTGATGGTCTTATTAAGTCGTTTAATTTGTCGTTAGCTACTTTTTAAAAATAAATTCACCTTGCGTGTCTGAAAAGTTGTGAGAAAGTCAACAAGTTGGCAACACTGAATAGAGCTCATTTCCTCTGTTGACAACATTATGTCCTTGGCTTTATGGGCAGCGAGACAGAAGAAGAAGGTAATTTCTCATTCTTGCGACCCTTTATTGGCCACTCTGGTCTGAAAGAGTCATTGGTGGCTGTCCGAGAGCGCTTCATTTATTTCCATTCCCCCTTGTGCTGATCTAAGCCACTGGGACTGATGCTGAAGGAGGAGACATAAGGGCTTTCTAGCCTCAGCCACAGAAAAGGTCGATTTACTGCAACTGTTTTTGGATATTCTCAAAGTTTTCTGTAGTGCCAAATATGTCTTCTCACGAAAAGGCTGATTTTGTGTCTCCAGAGGACAAGATGCTGAATAAGTAATATCAGTTAAAATAGGAAAACAGCAACAACAGTCACTATTTTGTTAATTTAATGGTCCCTAAGAAAACAGTCGATGTGAGGCATTCTTGGATTTGGGCCACAGAATCTTTGCCTTTCATCAGGATTCAAAGTCTGGCTAACTGATTAATGACTTCATAGATACACTTGAAACTCATTTATACCATTAAACAGTGTTTCCCAGGCACAGGCAAGTTTTATCCTCTTTAACTCAAAGCAATTTACTGTTTGTCTTTTCCCTTGTGCACAATTCTAAAGCCTCTGTATGCCACTTCATTTCTTGGAACAAGACAAGGAAAGTTTTTTTTGTTTTAAATTTGTTATTTAAGTGGCACAACCCATTTAAAGTGAGCAGGTACGTCCACAATTTGAGCATCAAACTGGCTGGGCTTCAGGAGTGGTGCTCAGAGAGATGCTCCTGTAGGACTCTGTCTTGGTTTGGTGTTCTTGTTCTTGCTATTTCTACTCAGGGAAGGTCAGCTTTGTACACTGTTTATTCTTGTAATGATCAATGTCTGTGGTGTGATTGTTTTCCCAAGAATGATATTGCCCTCTAAATATGGTTCACTTGGGAAAATTAAAATGTGTTCATTCCTCAGAGGCTGTTATTTTTTTTATGTAATATCAACCAGCATACAGGGATCCATTATGTGTGGAGGGAAAGAGAAACTAGAGAGTATCTTTTCAAACACTAATATTTTGTCCTTTCAGTTCTTCCTTATTTTACCTCAATATATATTTTTTTCTCTTTTCTTTCTTCCTTTGTTCTTTTCTCTGTGCGTCAACCATTGGCAATCAGCTGTTAAGATAAACTTATGTATAAATTCCCCCTAGCTCCTCAACACGGCTGGTTGCCTTATCAAGGTCAAGAGAGTGCTTTGCAACACTTACAGCATTTTATCAGCCTATTATCCGAGTGCAGAGGAAGATGAGGAAACAAGCCTGTGGGCTGGAATTCACTGGTGAAGCTTATTAAGCCCTCTACTGTTTTTGATGACAGGCCATGAGTAAGTTTAATGTTCCTTGTGCTGAAGCTCCGCACAGACCTGAGGATCATTAGAGTCTAATCTTCAGCCCCTAATCCCCCCATTCTAAAGCAAACTGGCCTTGCTAGCTAACCTTGTAGCTATGCCCGCTCCAAAGCAAATCCTCAACCTTGACTTGGCTTTGTCTGTTTTAACAAGAGCCTATCCCAAGGCTTAGCCTCGGCCTGGACTTATAACATCAAAAGCAACATTCTTCCATTCTCCATCTTGAAGCAAAAAAAATCAGTTTAAATTCATTCAAACACACAATGCCTGTGTGAAACTCCAATAATTTTGCCTACCAAGTGTATTTACCCCCAACCCAGTTTGTGTGGCTGAGCTGAGCATTAAACAGTTAACGGTGTCTGAAGCCATGACAGTAATTGCTGGTTTTACAGAGCCAATCAACGGGATGGTTAATGTAATGGAAATTAAAAACAAAACTGTTTCTTTGATGTCTGTCTTCTAAGCCTGACAACAGGGTGTGAAGGTTAAAACCCAATGAGCGCAGTCTTTTAACAAGAGGCTCTTTAAATATCAAGTGCAACTAGTAAATATAACACCAATCAGGACACAAGGGATAAATGCCTCATTACATTTTGAAAAGCAGCACAGCCTTTGAAGAAAGAGAAGCCCAAGGGTATTTGCTTAGTTGGAGGTCAAAATCTTAGGCTGGTTTGATTAAGTAAAAAAAAAATGCTTTCACTGTGTCACCATGTGATAATTGATGTTATTCGTATGTTATAGGCATTAATCAAATCATCATCATTATCATCATCACTGCAGTTGTCGCTGCAATTTATACTCCCATTATTACATGCTAAATTACTTGTATTTAATGAATCCACTGTGTTTTCCTATCTTGGCATTGGCAGTCAAATTCCTCACTATAAATCAGTGGTTCTGAGATTTGGGAGCATCACGGCTACTTAAATTTTACTGGGCACAGCTGCATCGTGTTTCAACAGTGAAGCAGGTACTAGAGTTAATTAGGGCCACTCAAGACAATGGTTTTGATTCCAATGGATGTGCCGCAAGCTTGTGCTTTTACTTTTTCCGTTTTCTTGAGGCAAGTGCTCAATGCTTCATCATATGCATTGTCCACACTGTGCAATAATTCAGCTCGACTTGAAATCAAATTCCACAAGTCCACTTACCCCAGGTACAATATTTTTTTTGCGTTAATGTGAGGCAATAGTGCTGAAAGTGCATACATCAATTAATGTGGCGAGGACAGATTCCAAGAGATGCTGGTAAGTTCACAGGTTCAGCCAAACAGCGCTTATCTCCAGCTGGCAGCTGGACGATGCAGAAATAGCTCAATTTAATACCCATGGCTGTTGCGTGATAATGGCCGCACTGCTGTCACGATGGGAGACTTCTCACCTCTTTAACCCTGCAGCTCCACTTCTCTTCTGCAAGCTGTCGTCGCATAGCTGGAGGAGGTAAAATTCATATTGTCGGTCCTCACCCACCATTCATCAATGGCATCTAACACAACAATTCCAATAGTTTCTTCTCTATTCTTCACCTAGTTTGCCTCAAGACAATCAGGCAGAATTATTTCCGTCTCAAACCTAAAGTTATTTGCCTGGTGTTTTCTGTTGCCCACCTCGCTGCTGTGTCACACTCCCATGACTAAAAGTTATGCTCAAACCACTGGAGGTCTGAAGAAGCCTTCATTATTAAGCCACAGTGCAACCTCTCAGGAAGAAAGACAGCTCGGTGACTCACAGCCAATCTAAGTCTGTCATACAGCATTTGGACAAACTACAGGATTTCAATTCAGTCCCTCTTAGTCGTAGGAGCTCACCCACTTTAAACAGAGAACTTTGAAAAGCTACACATGACGAATCTGACAACTTTTTAAGGCTGAGTTTGGCAAAAGTTTTTTTTTTTTTGTGACAGGGCCTGAAAATGGCCATGAGCTTCCCCTTTATCCGACACTATCTGACACAAGCTTTGACATCTTTTACCTGTGCAGGGATGAGAATAATATTAAGTGTCTCTTGAGTTTAAGCTGTGAACTTTTTCATCGAACTATAAACCCCAGAGGTGAGTTTGGTCACCAAGAAGGTGTCGTGGTCTGCATTTTGAGACTAGTTGTTTCTGTTATATTTTGTTAGTTCTCTGTCAGTTTTTTGTTGTTTCTTCCTATCTGTTTTTTCCACCTTTTTTGATTTCTTATGGGTTTCACCTGTGTCTTGTTTGTTTTCTCTCTCCTGTGTGTTTGTAAGTCTTTGTCTCTCTTTCTGTCATTTGTCAGTTCTTCTGTTTCTGCACTCCGGTCTTGTGTCCTTGTCTCCATGCTGTCTGTTCTCCTTTGGTTTTCTTAGTTTGTTGTTAACTTCACTTTTTGCATTTTTCCTCCTTAGTTTTAGTATTTCTTTTTGCTAGTTTTGTTCTGCCTTGTTTGCTCATGTGAGTTTTCCTCACTGAAGCTTGCTTTTTGTTTCATTCTCTTTGATCTATTGGAGTCTCTCCTTTTTGGAATCTTTTTTAAAATCCCTAACAGAGGGGGTCTGGGTCATGCTATGTTCTAATTGGTCTTAAATAAAGGGACATCTGAAAGTGATAAAAAGGAGGCTGTGAACAAATATCTTTCATGTCTGCATCTGACTGCAAAATGAGTCAGTATTTTGAATCTGTGTTTTTGATCTCATCTGCCCAAGGAGTCAAACGGAAGGCATACGAGGCTTTTTAATCAATAAACTGAATCTGTTAGTACATTTCACCTTTTGATAGGCTGGGCTAATATCCAGTTGTGAGGAAACACTATCACGAAGATGTTTGTAAAGTTTAATAGATATCATTTTAAATTCTGCCTCTGTTTTACAGTTTCTGCAGAGACATTTCAATAGACCTGCAGGTTTATTCTAAATCAGTTTCTCTATTCAAGAGGGCGAGTCTCTGGACTGTTTGACTCTGATGAAGATACATCTGGTGTCAAACGTTACTTCTTGGATGAAAATTGATGCTCGAGTCCATGTGCACCTGTTCACTTTGGACCTTCTGTCTGAAGTCTCTCCTGATATTAGATTGCTTCACTCTGACAAAAAGGGACAGGATGTCGAGTCTTTGTGAGGAAGCTGAATTGTGTTAAACCTCATTCACTCTTTATATTTACTCTCTGATTTATTTGCCAAATCATCAAGTTGCAAATATGTAATTAAAAACTCTTTACTTGATGTGATGCTAAATGGAATTTCATTATAATCTAATATTTTGTTATCAGCCTTTAGAGATACAAACTGAGGATATTGTTCTAGTTCATATTTAGCAAGCTGTCTAACCAGGAGATGACGCCATGTCAGTTGATCACAAAGTAACACAATGAATGTTCTCTTCTTTACTTTTACCTGAGAAAGACCATCTGTCATGAAATAGCAGTTTTTGACTTTTCCACCCCCCCATGTCTCTCTGCATCTTTATGACGTGAAACTGCTTGAAACTGACATCTATCAAGACAGCTATCTGTTCATGAGAGACTAACCGAGTAACAGAGAGGAAGAGCACACAGAAATAGAAGTTACTTTATATCCTTTTGATCCTGTGCAATTAAAGAATATAATTACACAAGATCAGGGATTAACAGGTTAGTCATCTGGTTAACAAATGTACCTTGATATTAAAAAGTCAAAAGGACACAATCCTTTACTCTGTGATTAACATTTTTCTGGCAGCTTCAGGCTTTTTCTTGTGGAATATAAAAGGCTGGTAACATATCACTGAGATAATACAACTGACTTGCAACCATTCCTCAAGCTGAGCACAAATCAATGATCTAATGTACCAGTCAAAATCACCCATGATGCATCCTTTCTGTTTTTATCTCGAGGGTAGCTCCTAATGTACACTATGTTCCATGCTAATTAATCATCTGTGGACCACAGAGCAATCTTCTTCTGATTTCTGTGAGCAGCTGACTGTAGCAGAGATGGCATCAGAAGTCATCTCAGCTAAACACTGATCATAATACAGTTAGAAATAGGATATATTTCAAAGTTTAGAGGGCTAGTTTACAGCTTTCTGTGTAACCCGAAGAAACACTGTGAAACTCTGTTTTTCTCCTTACTGACTACAAAACAATGTGATATTAATTAAGTGTTGTGTGTTGACATCTTCCTCTGCCTTCCTTTCCTCCAGCACTTTCGTTGACCCCAACAAACAGACACACACACAGACACGCACACACACAAACACACACTCACACAGAGCTGATAATGACTGTTGCTGGTGATCCAATTCACTGACTATTAGGAGACATAATGTGTTGTTGCCTTGTGCTGTTCTTGGACTAAACATAGACAACTGTGCTTCCTCGTACCTCGCTGTGGGAGGTCTGATTCTCTTAAGTAAATCAGTTTTGTTAAGCTCTTCTGTAGCAGTAAATCAATACAGGAACTGTTCACTTCATTCACTTGATGCCTTTGCTAGGAGAGTCACAATTAATCAACTCACCCCAGGAACCAATCATACGTAATTACACTATACATTTAGACCAAACCTTGTTATCTCCAGTGCCTTATATACTAATGTTATTAGTCCATAACAGCATATATTAACTTTAAACTTAAGGAATGCATCACTGTCGGCAGCACTGTCACAAAAATTAGGATTTTTGTTTGAGTTTTGGTTTAGTAGAGTTCTGAATTAGAGTCTCTTGCAAAGACGCCAATGCTAATTTTTACAGCAGTAGTTAGATCACTAAAGAGACGAGCAGCATATTTAAATGCAGGAATAGCAGTAGCCCACAGCCGCTGGCGCTTACAAAGGTCACAGCATCTCAGGCTAAAGTTCAACAAATGTAAACTATGGGCATAAATCACCATGGAATAAAACACCACACACAGTACCTGTTAAATAGGAAAATACTAGATAGGGGATAGGGAATAAGTATATGCAATACCTGCAATACCTCCAGTTAGAAATCAGGTCTTTTTTTCGATAAAATTTCATTGCAATCAATCAAATACTTGCTAAGATATTTCAGTGGACTGACTGACAGACATCCTGTCCATAGAGCCATGCTGCTGGCAAAACTGAACATGTCTGCTGTTGACATGACTCAGAGTGTTGTGTTAAAACAATGATGAATGGGTGCCAGCGGGTTTGAGAACTTTTTGTGGCTAAGGCCGATTACAGCTAGTTTGAGGCCTGGCCAGAAGCACTCACGGTGCTCAATTATCTTCATCCTTAATCCATGTGATTACAAGCAGATAATTTGTCTTAGAACTGCATGGATCACTGTACAATTGTGGACATCAAGCCAAACGTTTTGTTTTTTTTTTTAAATTAAGATCTCAGTTGAAATGCGACAAATGAGTCAATGTAAGTCTCAAAGAGACGTCTATAAACCATAAGTAATACTGTACATCATCAGTGAGTACAAGGGTACATTTGATTGATGCATTGTCCTCATTATGTGGCATAATCATTTCACAGCAAGCCGAACTCCGCCTAATAAATACATTGGAGTCAAGGATTCGTGTTATTAATAGATGTACTAAAAAATGATGCCATTAACTGAGACTAAATGCAAATTAACATTGTTGAAAAAAAATTAGACTAAAATGTATATACATAAAAAAACTCTCATTTAGATGCTTTAGTGTATGCATGCGTGAATCAAGAGGAAATCAGTTCGAAAACACAACAACTACAAAATATATAAGGAAGTTGATATTGATAGTGATGCTATAATGACAAGGTACACTATGGCTTACTGCTATATGTTGAAAGAGTTCTGATCAAACCAAAATGTCTGGATTTATGTAAATGTTTTATAATAATACACTTGCACTTAGCATCAAACGTAGCCGTTAAAACAGTGTACATATTAATTCAAGTGATGTCAGCTCAACACTGGGGAAGCACATGTTGCATCTTAACCATCACAGTATAAATCTTACAAAGTTCAAAAGATCCTCCCTTAAGATATGAGGTAATGTATCAAAGAAACTTACAGATGAAGCATTCACAAGTTGAAATAAAAGGACGGCAACAGATAAGATCCTTATTTTCCTCCTTTGTCTGCTTCAGTGACTAGAATATAAAGATGGATAATGTGTCTCCATTTTCTCCCATCATACAAAAATGACACCAATATTTCTTTGACTCAGGTGCTGCCATCTTGCACAGCTGATGGCTTCTGATGCCAAATCTGAACAGCAGTGATTAGGGGATGAAACCTTGGCATCCAGATCATGCTTGCAGACCCTCACATCTTAGTAACTGATTTGGGTTATCTGTCAACTAATTAAAAAACATATTTAAAAACATTTGAGCATACATCAGTGTGGTAAGCGTGAACTAAAATGACAAATCCCATCATTTTAGAAAATGAATATAATATGTATTGCAATTATTTAGTTTGATCCATGTCCCATCTGCTAACATGTTGAGGCAGGATTCACGACCAGTTCTGCAGCCAGGCAGCAGGGGGTGATCAAAATATTTTGACTGAGGAGGTGTCGTGTTCTCCATCTTTTTACAGTTAATGATCAGCTTGAAAAAAATGGGCTGCTTTAGTTCACATGAGCCCTACTTCCTATACAGAAAAATCACTTTCTGCTCAAACAAAACCATCACTAGGAGGCGCTGAAAAACCGATAAAGAACCCAAAACTCTGGGCCAGGACAAACGCTCTTGTGCTAAGCATTTATATGATTATCAAGCTGACCTGAGCTGACCTTCACGCAACCCAGCCTGTGTAAACATAATGGTGATGGAGGCTGAATGACACTTGGGCAGTAGCTTGTGCTGGCACTCCGCTGTGACAGGGACGTCACCTCCACAGACCCCATGACCTGAACTGACCATCTGAAAGTCACCCTACCTAAAAGCCTCTATTAGAGGACTATGAAGCGTGGCTGGAGCCAGGAAGGCAAAGCTATGACCAATGCAATTTCATGCACAACAGTGGTCTCCACAGCTGAATTTATACTGAGCACCACATGTGAAAAAGGCTGGAAAAAGACAGACAAGAGCAGCGACAGATCAGAGACAGATTGAGGAAAAGGGAGTCTGAGCTACAAAGATGTTTCATCATGCCAGATCAAATTATTGAACTCCATTTGCAGTATTATCATTGCAGATTAACATTTTTATGCCTGTGTGAAATTGCCCATGAACGTCTATTGCCTCGCAATACAATGAGGCACACAAGACCCATTCTTTGAATGGGAAAGCTGAGAATAAAGAGGCAGCTTTTCAACATTATCAAGTTCTGAGGAGGGGTCTCAAGAGTCAGTTGCAGTTTAATGCAGTAGAAACTTGTTGCCCTTTAAAAGACACTGGTCACAAAACTCAAACGTCAGTCGCACATCAAGGTCACCTCTAAAAAATTTATAACAACGTCCAACAGTTGCCAGTCAAGCCATAAAAGCTGACGTCTTTACAGTACCAATAAATACACTGCGGCTCGTCCTATTGTGTCCTCTTTTTGTGTAAAAGTACAAAAGTTGACAAAACTGCTTAGACCAGCACTCCTGGTAATAAATGAAAAGTCATATAACTTCTGTTGGGATCTCAACATGTGAAAGGACAAAGAAAGGATTTGCAGGCCACATCTCAGTGGGAAGTCTGGCCTGTATC
>JAPZDV010000026.1:7832809-7890760 GCA_029814665.1 Acanthurus lineatus
TTTACTCTTTGTTAACTAATCAGATCTGCTTATCAGATTAGTCAGATTTATCTCAAGTACCGAATTCAATTAAATGCATTTGGCATTGCAAAAGAATTCTGAAAAAGCCTTGGAAAGGTGCAATCATTTCCCCTTCCATACTCGTTGTGAACAAGGCTCTTGCCCTTAACCCTGCTGCTCAGTTTTGCATCAACAAAGAATTAAAAAAAACTACAAATCTATATTTTAACTCCAGCCAATTCATAAATCTAGAGAATGGCGAGATCATTTTTAGCACTTTTAAAAAAGTGAATCTTTCAGACTCCAGCAAAATGTTGCAAAAGTAAAGAGCAAACAAAAAGAGATGACCAACAAGAAGATCTCAGGTTGTAAGATGCCTTCATGCTTGCGTGTTTTCCAGCCACGCTCCATGACTGCTGTCACATGTGATTTATGATCCTTTTTGCCTCAACACATCACTATTAATCTCTGTCAACACAATTACTGGCCACTGCTTTGCTTTGCATGTTGCTTTCTCCCCCCTCAGTTCAAATCTATGTTTCATTATTCTTTTCAGTCCTGAATAAGATTTAAATAAACATGAACACCTCATACTGTGTATTTAAAAAGCAGTGAATCCACCCACAAAAAGTGATATTTGGTGATATTTAATTCATGTGGAGAGCCAGAAGGATGTTCTGAAAGACTAGATACTATCCTGTTGTTGCTCCTGCTGTCAAGAAGAGCCAAGTCTCCTTTGTTAAATGCCTCTGTGTTGACAAGTATTATGACCGTGAGCAGAATTGAAAAGCCTAGTAGACAGATTTCATTCAGCACACACTGATGACTCACAGCCTCAGAGAAGTGGCTTCAGATGCCACACACCCGAAACAGTTCAAAGTGGCTGCAAATATAACTACAACAATGCCTCCATGAATTCATTATTTTTGAAGGACTTTGGCGTAGTACTAGACAACAACTGTCATCAGCCTTGTAAAGGGCTTCAGATGAAAAAGACCCAGAGGCCAGTAAGACAGTGAACCTGGACATGGAATTAAACAGGCCATCCATTGAATTTTTTGGGGTCTTCGTTCCCTGTCCTTCAATGTGCCATGCATGTTGTCTGTGCATGCAAGAGCTCAGAAAAATAAAAAAGTCTAATGTAATACAAAAGTGCATTTCTCTCTTCCAGAAAACACTGCATCTGACGTGCCTGAAACACCTTGTCAGTAATCCAGCATGTATTTCTGTAAATAATCTATGGCACCTACGTCACAGTGTCACAGATTTACATCATGGCCGTCTAATGGCTAGTTTAGCACACTTTAAAACAAAGCCAGTGAAAGCTGAGGCTGGTAAGCAGCTTAAGTTTTGGATTTGTAATGTGTAAAAAAAACAAGGTGGCTACAAGGGAGTATTGCAGTGTGGAGCTGTTGGCTGCAGCTAAACTGTAGCTAAACTGTTGGCTTTTTAAACGTTATAACGTGTAAACTTATTCTAGTAGACATCTAAAATAAATGTGCAAAATATGGCCTTTTAAAGATGAGGGCATGATGGGAAATTTAATGTCCTTCTGATGGGCATAAAATATAAGAACTAAAAAACACACTGTAAACAATCATTTGCCCATGATGTTTCTCACTGAGCGGGAGCTGCAACCCCCCCGATCTTTGATCTGCAGATCAATACTTGATTAGGAGAAGGCTAGCCAGATCGTTGGACACACTCTCACACACATACACACACAAATACACACAAAGTGTGAGGCAGGGTCGGGCAAACAATGAAGGAACCAGGAAGAGATGGATGAGCGGGACGAGCAGGACTACTCTTAAGGTCAGGACTGTAGACAACTCTTTTATTTTCCTCTCATTTTCTATTTTCCTCCTTTAAGGTGACCCTTTTACAGTTTCCCTCTGTGCTTTGAATATTTTACAGGATCAAGCACCTCCTGCACAAACATTTAACTGGGGGCACTGAAGCAACTAATGCATGAGTATAGTCACCATGATACATTATACGTAACAGCTATTCTAATAGGGCCATTTGTTGAGTCATATTATGAATTAATTAACAAAATTTGTAATGAGTTCACTTGACACAACACATGGATTTTATTAATTTAAACTCTGTGTTGCAAAGCACTGAAAGGAATTTTTGAAAAAAATAATCATTTTGGGCTCATTAAGATACATATTTATTTATCAAAGAGCAACAAAAACAGATAATGTGGTCACGCAGGGTTGTTCTGCCTCTATATATAAAATGTGTTTGAGTTATTACCCTCCCAAAAAGGGGCTACAGTGGGGCACACAAACTGTGTTTTTCTATGGCTAAACATAATAGAAAAATAAACATTAAGTTGGTCCACAGCAAAACAGGTGGGTCTGTGAGACAAAGATGCTAACATGTTTGCTGACAGTGCTTTAACTTTTACACAGTTTAATGTTCACTATGTTCAGCATCAGATCCTTATGACATAAAATGCTTTTACTAGTTCATTAGCTTTTAACAGCTAAGTAAGCAGAGGTGAATGAGAATGTCATTAGTTTTGCATTGTTTTTTATTATGTTTTAAAAAACCAAGGGTAAGAAAAACTTGTAAATCTAATTTCAATTTTCATTTAATAAATTCAACAGCTGTCTACCCCTTTAAATCAAAACAACAAAAGCCAACCATGTCATGCTGCAAGAGGAAAAACTAAACAATGAGTATGGTTGGCAGGATTTGTCCTTTGATTCATTATCCTTAAAAATTTTGTGGTAATCCATCCAACAGAGATATTTCAGTCTAAACCAAAAAAATTAGCTGACTGACTGACAAAACCAAACCTAGCTTTGATCTAGAGTTTATTAACAGAGTCAATGGCAAACCTAGCTCCATTTTTCATGAGCAATAGGTGTTTTCTATTAGTTTAACACTCTTAATGTTGCTCTGTTCAATAGTATGGTCTGCAACAGCCA
Organism: Acanthurus lineatus; assembly: GCA_029814665.1. NCBI lineage: Eukaryota > Metazoa > Chordata > Actinopteri > Acanthuriformes > Acanthuridae > Acanthurus > Acanthurus lineatus. Next base: position 7,835,752 of record JAPZDV010000026.1, read on the forward strand.
CATATTGCTCGCCCACATACAAACTCATGAAGGCCATGACACCATGTCTAAGTGATTCTCCACCAGATGCCAGCCTGAGCTGAGTCCTCCCTCCTAATGCATCACATGCACTCCTCAACACAACGGATCAGGGCTTACTGGCTGGTTGGCTGACTGCACAATCCAAAACCCCAAGTTAGGATTGAACATGCTGGCACCGAAGCCCAGCACCACCCTAAGACATGGCCCGGCATCAATATAGCTACCATTTGTTTACTGTCCTCGCATCTCCCCCCGAAGTTCAGAAAAAGACAGAGCTTGGGGTAGGAGGTCGGGCTTGAGGAAAACAGAGAGTGGGCTGACTGAGTGAGGATAAAGGTAGGATGGATAGATGCTGCTGCCAGGACCTGTCAGCGGTGACAAATGGATGTTGCAAAGATGAAGCAAGTAAGACATTAGAGAACAGTGATGTGGTGAATCACCGGTATGAGTTTGTGTGCGTGCACCTGTGTGTGTGTGTGCATGTGTGTTTTATATGTGCCCGTTTGTGTGCTTTAGTAGCTGTGTGGGAGAATGAAAGAGAAAGTGTGTTTATGTGTGCGTGTGTGTGTACGTGCATAGGTGTGTCCCAAGCTGCAAGGTGCCAACCCTGACAGCGGCCCTCCAAGATGGGAGAGTGCTGGGAAATTGATTCAGGTTGTGTCTGAGGGCGACAGAGATGAATCTGTGTGTCTGATTACAGGAGAAAAATCGCAAACACCATGAGATAGAAATGGCAGAACAAAGAATACCAAGAGAGAAGGGCAGTAAAAGGCAAGGACAGAGAGACAGAGAGGAAACTACAGACATTTTTTAAGATTTATGTATGGAGAGTATGAAATCAGGGAAACTAAAAAGCAGTCAGTGTTGGGCGCTAACACATTATCTAGTAATGTCTATGGTAATGTGATTACTTCTTCTTTAGTAATTGCCTTTACTTTTTCATTTACAGGGATAAAGGGGTGAACAGAAGGCTTTGAGAGATGAATGTTGGCATAAAGAAGAAAAGTCTCTCTTTAACTTACTCAATGTTGTCTTTGCTATCAACAATCTTAATTAGCATAAAAGGCTTGTAGGGAGTGAGTGAACCAACAAAATAGTTTCCCATAACAAGTTCCTGCAAATGCTTCACAATAAAAGCCTTGATAAGAAATTAGGGGTTTCTTTCCAGTGAAATGCTGAAGGATAATTTATTTGAAATGGATACAGGAAGTGTTCAACTTGTATAAAGAGTGTACTATAATTTTAACAGGCAAACTAGAGTAAATCAAAAGGAGACTTTGTGCTAAATATGGCCAAATTTACTTTTGTATCAAATGCAGTGACTTGGAAAGAAAGACCCTAACATTTACAGCTCTGCAACACCTAAAAAAAAGCTGACTCTTTGATTCAGCTCCTTCCAAAAATCCCATCTTGACAGCTGAATCTCATCGATCGATGAGCTAATGGAAGGTGAGCAGGCTGGAAAAGTTAGTTGACTCTGACACTGTATCAGCATTTAGGCGAGAGTAAAGTCCCACTTGAGGCTAATTTGATTTTGGCTAAAGTCAGTGGGCCATTAAAGCTCATTTAACAAACTCTAGTCTTTTTTTTTCTCTGTTCCAGTATTACCTCAAGATCACAGTCAAGCTAAACAGCTTTTGTAAACAGTGAAACTCCTGCGTGGCTTGCATGCTGTGAATTGACAGGCAAAGCATGCTGTTGCAAATGATTAGGTTTATTTATTTAATATGACTTGTTTTTTTTGTCAGTTGACAAAAAAGTAAAATGATTATTGATATAGGCTGCTTAAATAAAATACCTTATTGTAGGACAGCATGATGGGAAGCTTATTTTAAACAGACAAAAAGTAGAGTAGCAAAATCGTGACTTTGCTCCCCCTAATCGAATAATGGATGCACCTTTGCTCCACTTGCTGTGATGCTTTAGCGCCTATGACTGAGGCTAATCTCTGGGTTAAGCTAGCTGTTGAACATCAATAAATACCCCTAAAATGCTGATTGGCTGCTCACAAAATCATATTCAATACAGAATAAATATGAGTGTGTAGACTTTGCTGTTGTTGAAAGGCATCCTTGCCAGAGTTGTGTTTGGTAATGAGAGCAGTGTATTTACTCTGTGAATAAGCAATATAAAATTAGTAATTGATTACAGTTTTTAAGCTGTTTACCAAACACTAAAAGCGATGTCATACACGTACTAGACATGTGCTTTCAAATGGCCCCCCGCCCTGAGTTTTTCTGAGTTTCAAACTTCACAGATTATTTAACAAAAGCTCATTTCCTGGAGTGTCAGCAGATGCTCCCTGCTTCTCCACACACACACACACACACCCACACACACGCACACACACACACACACACACACAAACATATGGCTCCATCCAGAGAAGTGCACTTGTATGAATATTAATACACTTCCACCATGGAATAAACCTCCTCACAAGAGGCCTGTTTGACTTGAGTGAATACTGATGGCATGCATTAAAATGATTTATACCATAACTTAAGGTGCTAAGGGGGTGAAATGAAAGACGCCCCCATCTTAATATTATCATATTGTTGCCTCTGATTGGCAATTTTAGCCATCTGATTAGGCTTTTATTATGATGTCCTGTTGGCTAGTCAATATTCTAACCATCGTCTTTAATCCTTTTCCCTCATCATCACTTTTGCTTCCTTCCCTTCTTTATCTTTCTCTATAGTGTAATGCTTTTAAAATTGATCTGACTAATTATCTGTTTAAAGCATAACTTCGAGTAAACCCAGTCTGGATTGGGATTGATTTCTGGCAGTGTATCTCTGCTTTTTAATATCCTCTTCATCTGTTTTATAATGATTTTCACTTTTTGTACCAACATTTTCCTCTGCTTCAATCTGCTTTTTGAACAGACTCTAACCTGTGTAAGACAAATGACAGATTTATGTCCAAGATTGCATTTCTGTTAAAAATTAACTTTTTTTGCACCAATGACTGATATATCTTCCATTCCCCAGTCCTGGAGAATACAGTGTACAAAATAAAGTATGTGAACATTCATCAAAGGTCTGCCAAGTCACCAGTGGCCGATAATTCAGCAACTTATCATGATTATTTCTTCAAAAGAGTCTCCCTCTTCCACTTTTCCCACTTTTTTCGTAGAGAAGGTTGTCACGTTGCCACACTTATCATGTTGAGCACATAAGCATGATGAATCTCCTCACTCGGTTATGCGGTCAGCCTGGCCAAGGCTTCCTCTCTTTCCTTTCCCTGCCCTAGGCAACCCATCTGGGGACACGTCTGTTAGCCCCGGGGTGTGTTTGGATTGGCCGGGGCTCCTCCAGCACACAGATACAAATGCAGTGTTGGCTGGGATAAACGCATCACATGTCCTCAAAGTGTCCACACCACATGTTCCTTCCACATGTACAAACCTCGTTAAAACTATGATCCCAGTGGGGTTCACATTTAAACAGACAGTGTTATTGGTACCAGGCCCAATGTTTTTTTATTTTTATTTTATTTTTCATTACTTTACACTCTTATGTAAATGTTGCATTTTTAAAAAAAGTTGCCATATACATTGTAACAACAGTGTTTTGTCTATTATTGTTGTATTCACTAGCAAACTGCATGCATATAGTGATATTTCCCCTGTAAAAGGTTACAATTCACACTTTTAGAGTCACAATAGGGTTTTGTGTACAATGTAAAATATGGCATACTGTATTTGTGTACTAAATAGTGCTTTGGAAAGGAAGTCCAGACCCAGCAAGTAGCTCAGTGTTGGCTAATGGTGGTAAAAATGCAAAACTTAAATCAACCAAGATAGAAAGAAAAGAGCTCAGTAATCCAACATACTAGTTAGTTACATGAAAATGTCAAAATAGTTGTAGATTCCCTGCTTTAAATGTTTTCATTCATGGAGGTTTTATATTATTTTTTGCTGTTGCAAGTGTGCTCATGTTAACTTTGCTGTTTCTTGACTTTTACAACTCTGTAAACTCTTCAGCTCTTAAATAGCTTTTGTGTTTGACCTGGTGTTTCCTGAAGTTAAACATGTTGTCCTGGAAAGTGAGTTTAGACTGGCTGGAGTTTATTTATTTATTTATTTAATTTCTAAGCATTGCCGTTGCTCTGGCAATTATGGTGACTTGAACAAGCTGGAGGGGTCACATATTCTCACCCTCTTTCTCTCTAAATTCTGAAAATGCACTCTTAAATACTGACTGGTTTAATGTGATTCAGTACTCAGCGGTATTGATGTACCGGAACCCTTCAAATTACCTTGTTCGGTACCCAATCCTAAATCCCACATGATGCAGAGCAATGTTTATGTTTTGTCTTCTAAATGTTCATTTGGGGATTGGAAGCAATTTAAAGCTTAGTTGTAAAGCTTCATTGAAACCCCTGATTTTAAGGTTATGCTGGAAAACAACACTTTGCATGCTACTACCTTTTAAACATAGGGCAGGCCAGAAAAATGAAACGTGGTTTGAGATTAAGCTATAATTTGTCTTCAGTACAGACAGGCTCTTCACGGCCATGACCTTTATCGACCTTTAAATCTATTGCCAGTGAGGGATCAAAGCTGTAGGCTGATCTGGGCAGAGCCAGCTGTTTAATAAGAAGCACATCCACACTTTGACAAAGTCACATTCACTTACCGAGAAAAGTCAAGGATTTTGACACAAATTATCGAGTAAACTCAGTCGTTGTAAGCATAGGAAGACTGTCTGCTTTAAAGTTAGATTTATAGCTCGTAGTAATGAACTCTATATCACCAGGCATTAGTTCTTATCAAGAACTCTAACTGTAAAAACATGTGAAAAGGCCTTTACATTGCAGCAAAAGTCAAATCTTCCCTGAATACACAAATAGCATGACCCAGAAAATGAAGCCAGGAATTGTTTATTCAAGCTGAAGACTAGAGAAATGATATGAGGAACATTGTTGCTCAAGGCCTCATTTTTTTTTAAAGGAAAATGAAGAGTGAGCAGTTTATTTGCATCTGTTCCACTCAAAAAAATTTAAGTGCTCTGAGATTTTAAAAAGGTAACTCTCATTATTTTTAAGAGTCTATTGCTAGAAAATAAGATGTCAACTAAATGGGGAAGAGTAAGTAAAAAATAAATTGAGCAACTGAGAGTGAGAGGCTACAGGTGCAGCTCTGAATTGAGTTTTTGCATTTAGACACAAAAATTCCATCAACTACTTTGGGCTTTTGTTGATGATCACACGAAGTGAAGAAAAAAATCAGGAAATAGGGCTGGTAGCAGACAGAGTGAGTAAGAGTGGGTACGGTGAAGTAGCCAGGCTATAAATACAGTGTTCCAAAGGCCGTATTGACATTTGGATGCTGATTTATCTGAGAGTCTGGCTGTAGTTTATGAGGTCTTCACCACTGTTCACAGGCAGAAGTGAACTTATCAAACTACCCCCTCCTCTCACAGTGTGAGGAAGTGCTCTGTAATTGGCTCTCACAATGACCCAGTCAGGGACTAAACAGTCTACGTAATGACCCCAACAATGATGATAATGGAAGTCATGACAACTATAAAGATAGCAAAGAGGAGGAGGGATCTAAAGCATGTTCATTTTTACAGAGACAAAAGTTTGTGACAGGTAGTTAAACTGGATGGAAATGAATGGCCCCAGGTTGAATTATATGAGCATCAGGATTAGAAATCACTTGCTTAAAGAACAAGGTGAAAATCCTACAGGAGGAAACCAACTACATTCACAGGATGCATTTGGTAGAGACATATCGAGACACCTAGCTTAAAATTCTGCTACAGGTACAACTACTAATGTGAAACGATGAATGCTGAGGACCACATCTTAGCAATTTCAGCTTGAACTGATTTGTATTTTTGGGTCAATTCGGGGTAAATTTAGCAGCCTTGCCTCAGGGCAACAACTGATTTTCTTACTGGTTTCTGTTCCAAAGCTATGGTGCCTGGGATTTTTGCATTGAAGAGCTTAGAAAAAAACATGATTTCTCATGTACAACGTTCAACGTTGTTCATAAAACAAAATTATGGCATTTTTACATTATTTGGAAGAATCACATGTCTGTATGCTAAACAACACTGAAGATAGCCTAATTAAAAAAAAAAAATGTTAAAATGGAATTTCACAGCAGGGAAAAATGAAAAATTACAGTGAGGGAGCTCTTGACTGAGAAATCCTGGGTAAACAGCTGCAGTGTATGCAGATGTAAAACATAATATTATATTTCTCTGGTCTTTGCTAGTTTATGAAAGCTTATTAGACGAGATGAGTTGACTGGAGACTCTGCAGTGCGCCTCTGACACAGAAATCTCTGAGGCGGTTCCAACTAAGGATATATTTCATTGCTGCTTTGACTTTAATTTTATTTTTTTGCAAGCAATAGCCATTGTCAGCAGTACTCAGGACTTACCAAGGTCACAGAGTTCTTTGCTGAGAGAAGTTTGCATCCATTGCCTCCAGCCACAACTGCTGCGGCTCACACAGTGTGTACTCGCTCTCCCTGGCTTGTCTTCATTATGCTGCCAAGAAGCATATGGATGTGTGCTGACATAGTAATTATATACATTTCCACCCCATCTTTTATTTTCACTTGCACCTCGTCCTGTATGTGGTTACTTGTATGAAAAACTGTGTGAAGAGTGAATATTCTTTTTGCAAGTGTGTGTCAAAAACATTTACATAACGTGGCTTTAGAATGGGTGAACCAAATCAGAATCAAGGCTAACACCCACTGACTTTCAGTAAATCTGCTATCAAACTTTTTCAATTGAAAGGAAAGCTGGAGCCAGTGGTATATCTGATTGTCTATAAAGTTAGCTGTCTTGTGTTCTTGCAATGAGTTTCCATAAAAAAAAGGTTATACAATATCAAGGTTAGCAGTGATATTTAGATGCACACAGAAAACAGGATGACTAATTTTTGTGTTTTAAGCTACATGAGGAAAAAGCTGCAGATAATACTGTCATTTTGAGGGCACTTGGTTTTTAAATTTAGACAAAATTTGCATCTATTCGTACAGTCTTTTGAAGTGAGAATTCCTCTCTTTTTAGTAAAGGAACAAAAATATGTTCATGTCGTGTTATATGGTCACATCCTTGCAGTGAGTAAGCAGGGACTTTGTTGCAGTTGATCCATCCAGAAGGTGGTGAATTATTCACTGTTACGCTGGCAGGAGGCCATAGGCTGGGATTAAAGGCCTGGCTTCCACCCCAGGAGGGCTGAGGGATGGGAGGGAAACAGCTCGCGGTGCCTGCCCTCCACCACTCCAATGCACTCTGAGCACCAAGCTAGTTTAGCATAGTTAGTGGTCTAACAGCAGCTCGGTAATTAACAGTCTCTTGCAGGGTGACAACATCCAGTCAGTGTCAATTAAACAGTAGCAGCTGAACAGGTGGGGCTCTGAGCGCTGGGAGGAGAAGAATCATTAGGATGAGCGATGAACGCCAGGAAGTACAGAAGCAAACATCTGAGGTTTGCGACATATGTGATGAGCTGTGGTCATTGGCGCAGGTACAGTCACAGCATTTTGACTACCAACCAACCAACACGCACTGCCTGCTGCAGTCTGCAGACCTGTGGTGTCCATACAGACAAGATGGCTGCTGTGGTTCTCCTACTGCCTGCACCATCTTTACATGGAGTTTGCCTTTGATAATATTTATTAATATAGATGATGACACAATTTTTACCTTTGCTGAGAGAGAGCAAGAGAGAGAGTACTGCGTTGAGCCCTTTAGCTATGTTAATATTTTTTTCATGTCTGTGACATACTCTAGAGTGAAAGGTGTAATACTGCAGGTATGATGTCCATATGATGGACCATTTTCACTTTCTATATGTGCTGGGAACATAAAGCGTCAATCTCTAGAATTAGCACAAATGCAGTATAGCTGCTTTTATCAGTTCACATGGGTGCCACAATGAAAAGCAAGACGTTCCATGATGCACTGCTCACACACAGTCAGTGTGGCCTTAAAAGTCCACTCACAGGACTGCTGGTAAAAACTGGCAATAAGCTGCACTGTGATAAAATGTCAAACTGCAAAACATTTTAATTATATCCTCTCAGTAAAGCAAAGACAATGTAACACTTCTTAACTACCAGACTTTGCCATTTGGCCATTTCCTCAACATTTCTAAACAAAGAAAGATGAAAGTCTTACATAACAAAACTACTAAACAATAAAACAACTTAGCACAGACTTTTTAGTACTTCTGCTATGCTGTCTGTGGCTCTAAATATCACTTTACCCTTGAGCCTCAGCAAAAACTCAGAAAAAAGTGTCATGTTTGGCTCTCTGTCTCCATTCAGCACATGTTAGAAGATTTTAAAATCTGTGATATATGGCTCTGATCAAAATGTTCATTGCAAGTTGCTCTTCATACTTATATGTAGATGTTACAGTCTGGGCTTTAAATGACTAGAAATACAAATTTGACAGCTGTTAAAAAAAGTCTTGTTTACCACAGAAGACTCCACACAGATGTGGCCTTCAGGCACTTGTTCATATTGAGAAGCATACGTGCCAGCAACATGTGAAAAGGTCTACACATCACAATGAAGGTCAAAGCTTCCCTGAACACACCAACAGCATGACCCATTTCTTCTGTACATCTGTTAGGTCGTGTGGTTGTAAGTACCACATTACCCATGAGTCTTGGCCACAGTTGCCATAGTATATCCATTTAAGGCACAGATTGTGTTTTTAAAGTATTGTTTTGTGTTGGCCTCCCTTATTCAACTGCAGCACATGTAATAGAATTTTAAGCTAGGTGATTGGATGACTCTTTCTATGCACACTGGGAGTTGTAGTCGGATGTCTTACAACAAATGAACCTGAAGAGCAGCGGAGGTTATTGTGTCCTCTTTGACAGAGAGCAGCTTTCAGACAGTTATGCTGGATTCCAAACAATACAAGTTTTCATAAGAGGGGAGGGGGGTAAAAAACACCCACAGAAATGTTTTCGAGCCACTTCTGCAGCATAATCCACTTTTCCACTGTCCATCCATCTGTATGCTCCGTATGTTCCAATCATAGCTTTGCCAAAATATGGCTAAATACACTGCTTCTGTGTCATTTTTTCCCATTCTAGAGGCTCTGAAATATTTGGTGAAAATGTGACTCTTTGGGACATATTGAGCACACAGATGGGCAGTAGAGAAGTGGATTATGCTGCAGAAGTAGTTTGAGAAGTTTCTATGGACATGTAAAATGACTTCCGATGAGCAGTTTCTGCATTTGCACTGTAATCCTTGTTGTTTCTTACCGCATTTTTTCTCAGGGACTTTGCTGTATAATCAGCAGCTTGCTTTTGTTTCAGTCTCTTTTTATTTTAATTAAACCTGAATCATTTTCTGAGCTTTAATCTAAACAGAGGGGGGTGATGAATCCTCTTTCAGCTGAAAACATTGATTTGAATGAAGGAGGATATAAAATATGAGTAAAAAATCTGATTGAAGAAATTTGCTTCCTTTTAAAAACCTGGATTTTTTTTCAAAAATCTGTAAAATAAAATAATAATGAGGCTTAATTGTAGTTTAAATAACCTGTACACTCAAATTTAAGTTGAAAATAATACTAATAATAATACACTCACACTTATACATTTACATGTACAAATTCAAATTCTGCAGAGAATCTAATCATCACCTGTCGAAACATGTGGCTCACATCCTTTGGATAAGAGACTACCTCCCTTAATAAGAATGCCTCTATAATGAGATTTTTCTGATGTGTCTTAAACGTTGACATGAACCTTATTAAGCACCTCACACTCACTGAAACCCCAAACCCATCCAAATGGTCAAAATGGAAGAATTTCAATTAAATGTGTGATGGCTAAATTGGAATACTTATCTTGGTATTTTTCATTTTCCCCTTTGAGTACAAATTCCATTATCTTTGTCTGGAGAACTGTCAACGCATCAAGATTTCACCTCATGCAGCGGCACTTAAATACTCTTTTAAGATAGGCTGACAGCCGCTAAGGTGAGGAAATTAAACGCTCACAGCACAGCAAAGTGCAGCCAGTGTCAAATAAACTGCACCTTACTGTCCTTGTAGAGGCATTGTTTTTCATCATTGAACCAAAAAAAAGAATGAGTAGGACATTTTCTATGTTGTTAACAAGCCCAGCTACATGTCTTTGCCTCTGGCTTGAAATGTCCTTTGTGTCTGCAGGAGGCAGTGCAAAGCCTACGTACTGTACATCAGCTCTTAATAAAATCCTAATTCAGAGCTGGAGGCGAGTAATGTTACTGATGTTTGCATAAAGACCACCGTCTCAGTTACATAAAAGAGCACTGTTTTATAGGCTACTTGTGCTCGGATGTTAATTCGCATCTTATAAAATTAAATACGTCTTTAATCAGATCCTGTGGCAGCTGTTTGTTTTTTCCTCTTTCCATCTGCAGCTGCCTCTTGTTTCCCGCTGTGGCCTGCAGTCGACATACAGGCCAGGAGAATATGCTTTACATTTATTCATTATCCGTTTTCATTATTCAGCAGCATATAGGAGATTATTAACACCAGTGGGCCTCTTCCTGGATGATCCTTAGAATCCTTTTTTTCCCTCCGATCTCCCATGTTCTTCTGATGCCCGCTGCCCTACAGAGCATGTAAATCTCACCAGTAAATATTTCATTAAGGCCATGCTGAGTCCCCCCCACCCCCCTCCGCCCCCCCTCCTCGGTGAGGTTAATAGAATTCGGTGAGTGTCTTTTCCATCAGGATCAGTCTAATTAAATCAGGGGAGCGATGCTTGGGATGTACACCCACCTTTGTCCACTCACCCCGTACTATACTGTCCAAAGATACTGGAGCAAAAGACAAAGAGGGGCTTTAGTGATAACTGATGGCAGAGGGGATCCAAAACTGCTCTCCAAATTGATTTAAAGCTGTCTTGTCCCAGGGCTAATTGTTAAATGAATAGCTCAACTAATGGTTTTTTAAGTTGTCATTTGGGCAAAAGTGTCTATTTTTTGTCCACTTTTCTGAACCTATTAGAAAGGCCTGACTGCTCTGAGGTTTAACAACAACTGATGATCCAAAAGTCACTCATCACTTTCGTAGAGGCACTGAGGCAGAGCATTAATTTGCATGTGACAGTGATTTACGCAGTGCATTAAAAAACCCACACTTGTTCAGTCCTGCTTTTGTCTTACAATGCCAGCAAACCAATACATGGCTCTAGAGAACAAAAGCCAATAAAGAGTTTTACATGAATAAAAAAGATTTGTATTTTTATCCATCAGAACTTGGGGACTACATGAAATGAATGTAGGTGGTCAGAGGAGGGAGTGTTTGACTCTGTCTGCCGAGGGCTGTGAATGTTTTTTTCCTCTATATTCATACTAAAATTCACCCCCCTGGAGGCTTCAGAATGTATAGGAATACCATGATATTTGGATGTTATTTGTCTGATCAGTTTTGTCAGTGTGTTTTTTAATCCTGGGGGGGATTCATTTAAAGAGGGACTCCATCAGTTTTAAACATCAAAGTGTGTTTACGGGTCTTTGGGATTACTAATGCATATGTGAAAAAAAAGTTGGAAAAAACTTTTAAGTCTCCAAAGGGAGCTGCACGAAATCTGATAAATATCCTCAAGTGACAGAACTTGATGCAGCATCAGAGGGGATGAAGACTCCAAATGATTTGAGGGTACGTTTGCTGCCATTAGCATAACACCCCTGAAAATCCAACCAAACTCTCTGCAGTTAACTTGTATTGAAAGGAATATTGCCTCCAGGTCTTCAAGGTAAAATAAGATTAAAAATGAAAAAGATAGCATCTCTGCTGTTGCTGTATCAATATGATCTTTTTATTTAAAAGTGTCAATTTTGAGTCAGGGTGATAGAAGTTTATCTTCAGATCAGAGGAGCCCTCGTTTTAACAAACTGCAACTCCTGTTAAACCATATTCCCTCATGTGTTAAACAATATATTACCCATTGTGTAGCAATTAATAGCTTCTGTTTAATAAGCATGTTGCTGGACTATAAATGTGACCATTGACATAAAGGGTCCTAGAAAAGGCAACTTACTAGATTGTCTGCCCTTAAAATGAAGCTGGACACAACCTTCATGCACTTGCACCATGCATGTTAGACCATGTGCCATGGATTCTTAAAACACGGCCCAGATGTTCAGAGCAGAAACAAGAAGTTTTTAACTGGCAGTGAAACAGGCTCAGTCAAATAATGATGCTTCTATATGACTTATATAAGCCGACAAGACCACCAGCAGGAGTCCACAGTTTCTATGAAATTATTTTTAATGTCTGTCACCAGAAAAAAAACAATTTATGACAACCAGGGCTAATGGTTCCATTTTCAAGGAAAAAGAGGCAGTAAGTTGTATTAAGTAAGTAGTTAAGTCGTTAAAATGAATAAAGGGCAGATTTTTATTCAGAGAATTTTATTTTTGATGTCACATTTTGTGGTTATAGATACTAGATACAGGATCAGAAAAGAGATAAAGAAAAAACATGTCAGAAAAACAGCTGTGATAAAGGATAAGCAAAAACACAAGTCGTTCAGTAAATGAAGAGAACTGCAAGATTTGAAGGCACTTACAGCTGATTCAGCAGCTGTGTGTGCCAGAAGAAAATAGTATTAAAAATATGTTGCATTTTTCTTTCACTCACTTCCAAAACAAATGTGCTAAATATCCGAAACAAGGCAGTAACACTCATGGGAATTACAGAATTCTTAATTTTTTCCTTTTTTAAATATAATTCATTTTTTTACAGGGTTTCACAAACACAATACTGTTACTTTATATGATGATACTGGTGGGAGGTTTATGCAATTATTTTTAGACAAGAGGGGTGTCCAACAAAAATATTAATATTGCAGGGGAGGCTTTTCCTTTTTGAAAATGTGAAACATGAGGTTGTAACACAATTATTTTGAGACAGTCCTGTTCCTTAGGTTTGACACAATCTGATAGACAAAAGTACTTTTAAGTTTGACGAGCAGAATAAATGAGTTCCCTTGAAAACATTTTTTAAAAGTTTTGGTCATCCATTATCAAGGCAACAAGAGGTTAGGGAAATGAGTAGAGTAAAAAAAATCTTCAGGGAGTAATCAAGCTGTTTTATTTTAGCCAGAATAATCCAAGAGAGACAGTTTTAATTTCCAAATGCCCCACAGCAGTGACCCAAAATTAATTGTTCCTTTTGCTACAGAGGGAGACCCCCTGAGACAGACAGTGGAACATAGAAAAAAGAAAAAAAAATCCTGGGTAATTACACAAGTGTAGAGCACGTTTCTATGGAGTAGGAATCTCAGTAGCCACGGATTATGTGAGTTTAATGGAAGAGAGAGCTGACCCGAGGCTGAGCGAGGGAGAATTAGAGTGTTGACATACAGGACTGCTGAGGCAGAGAGGGCTCTTACAAATCAGGAGTGGCAGCAGCCCAGGCAAATTAAGCGCGTCTCACAATGAAACGTCATTCATGGTTGGACGACGTTTGGTTAGAAGGTGCTGGAAACTGTGTAGAACTTTTTGATTGCTGCAAACGCTGGCAGTATTAACGGAAAAAGATTGGGTTAGGAAAAATTGCTGCAGTATTCCATCTCAATATATAAATGGAGAAAAAAAACAATGAAAACCGAGGCGCTGTTAACACATTTCTTCATGGTGGTTGGATACACAAGAATAAAGTTTAGTTCAATAACAAAGTTCAGGTGAAGCAGTATGTCAGCAGGTAGATCACAGGGACAAATGAAATGTTTGCACAGATCCCTTGCAGAGATTTCTTCCAAACCCAAACAACTGGCTCATTTACTCCCATTTACTCTTTGGTATACAGTGACTTTTTACAAGCTGTGGATATATTTTTCTGTCCTCTCCATGCCAGGTTCTCTGGGTGATTCATTATGGCCCTACATAAATACATGCCAGGATAAATGCATTCCCAATGGCCACTACATGACACTTATCTTCCTGCTCCTACATTACTCATAGTAAAAAAAAAAAAAAAAAAAAGAGAAAGGCACTGAGGAATGCACAGCATCAACACAGTCAGACTGGCCAACAGGTCCACAGGGGCTTCCCAAAGCTGAGATTTCCAAAATTTATAATTCTCTTAGGGTGTATTATGCCTGCAGTTGATTATCTAATTTAATTATACTTGGCATCAAAATTATTGATATGGAAATACTCAAGATTTGATAATCAGTCATACTGTGTCCTGCTGTACAACACTGAACCAGCAACATCCTTGCATCCGTCCATTACATCGTAGTTTCCAATGCACAAAACTGCCTTTTCTCCTGGGGGTCCACTTCATACCTTTTAATACACTAGATGATTTAATCTAAGAGAACTCACCACTAAATATGACTTCATAATTTTACAGCATATTCAGATTACTCTTTTTTGTATGCATTTTTGAGATGTTTTGTCATTGTTTTTTTCTTGTAAATTTACAACTGAAATCTCAAAACTTATGAATGTTTTTGCAGTATCCCCATATGTATATTTATTTTATTTATTTATTTTTTAAAGGTTCCAACTAACAGTCATCTAAAACCCCAGCCATTATCTCTCCCTTTTAAAACCAAGTCTCCTTTTTTCTGACTGCATTTGCACTCTTACTTTGACCATTATTCATTTGCCATAATTACAGTCTTTCCCTGACCTTAACCATGCCATAGATACAGATATTAGAAAGACAAAAAAACCCACCTCACATCAGTCATAAAAAAAATGTCTAAAACCTTCAGATACTAATGTTCTTCTTTGAATTGGCTCATAAGGCACGTAATGCAAAAATCACGTAAGTTATCCTCTCAAGGCAAGGCCAACAGACCAACAGTTATTTTGTCCATGGGGATACCTGACTCTATCTTGTGTGTATACTTTATTGCTTGTGATTTTATGGCGGCCTGAGGCAGCGAGCTCAAGTATGAAAGCAAGCTGCAACAGCAGCGGCAGTTTCATTCCACAGCAAACATGCAGTTAACTGCACAAAAATGGCTATTAAATTTAAAAGCACAAAGTCTTGAAGGCTTGATAAAAAGTCCAAGTGAATGCTTGACTTACACGGTTCTGCTGATCTGATCTGAGCTTCATTATTTCTCATCTTGCAAAAAAGAAATATTTGATTGATAAGAACTTCATACAGCAATCAAAAGAAGATAACACACAGAGCAGCTAAAGTAATAATGATGAATCAAATCTGATTAGCAATCAGGGAGGCTTCATAGTGACTTTGGCTGTATTTATTTCATACACACTCCCGCTGTTTCTCCTAACTATACTGGAAATCGTCAACTGGAAATTGAACCAGTGCATAGAAGCCATCTCCTCATCCTCTTATTGCCCCTATAAAAATATTCCCACATCATTGGAATAGCAGATCACCTCCATTTCTCATACAAACACACCCTACTTCATTTGATTTACTGTGCCAGTATCTTCCACAGGGATGACTGTCTGTGTGTTTCTCTGTGTGTGTGTGTGTGTATGCATGCATGTTTATTCAAGCCATTTAGAGTTGACTAGGGATCCTCACTGCCTCTGAATATTACTCTTTTTTAGGATACCTTATGGAGGCCAAAACCCACTATTGATTTGTTTAGCCAATATATATTTTTTCTCTGTTCATATCTTTCTTATCTCAAGAAGATGACCTCTCTCCACATGGAGCCCAGCTGGAAGCGACACAAACCTCTCACACAAAGACATGAAACGTTGGTGAAAATTAAAAAATGTGTGTGCAGTTTTGGTCTCGGTGAATTTTTTGGCAGTACAGAAGAGAAAAAAAAAAGTCACATTCACCTAGTCTCCAGTGAGTTCCAGTCTTTGTTGCAGAGGAGATGGTGCGACAAGCTCACCTATCATGCCTTAGCTTGGGGCTTTTGGAGACTCTCTATTGTCTTTTAGAAAATCCTTAAAGAGTACATGAATCCAGAGCTGTCACTGCAGCTAAATCAAACATACCCCATTCAACCCCATCTCCCTGAGGTGATGTGATGTAAGGGAAAGGTCGAGTCTGTGTTAATAACTTACAAATCTCTGTCGCAAAACCTTGAGTAAAACATAGTGGAGTAGTAGGTGTAACAAGGATGTGTGGAGCTTCTCGGGATTTTCTCAATGAGCCCTTCGTCTCTTATTGGGTCAGAACAGGACAGAGTAAAAAAATATAGAGTGGACATGACATGCTGTAACGATAATCCTCAATTTGTAAGTTAGTAGTAGTGACACCACTAATCCAATAAGCGCTCATTACTACCAGTATCTCCATTTGCATCTGCATATAACAATTAGTGGAACAAAGCGATTCTTCCAAGTCCAAACCCCTACAAATGAATTAAGATCATCTGATTAAAGTGAAGCGTGTGGAAATATATACTGTCAGGGTTCCAATAAAATGAATACCAAGCATGAGAAAAGCTACACCAGCTGGAAACCTAATCTTACAGTCACTGTGGGGACAGCCTGATTCACTGGATGCAGACTGTGGGTAATAGCCTTTGGGCGATGCCATTGCATTCTCCTCTCCTCATCCTGGGCTTACACTGCCCAAGACGATTGTGACGGGATTAAAGAAATACAAACAAACCAAGAGTTACATTTCTTAAGCAGAACGATGTGTGATGCAGCCAGACCTTCCTCCAGAGTGGAGATAGAGCTGCCTGTGTGAGACCAGTGTGAGGAAAATGGTGGTTCATTACTTTAATAAAATCACACTAAGAAAAGAAAGGCACCATCTATTTAAGACAATGGCATGTGGGTTGTTTTATTTGCTAGTTAGTATTATTTTATTTATAATCATACCTATTGTTTTACCTTTTTCCCTTTTTTTGCTTATACAGTCGTGCACCATGCAAGAGAATTGGTCTGGAAAAATATGTTAGGAAAGAGGTTTTGCATTTTATATAATTCATTTAAATATCATCAGGCAACATCCTACTTTTAGTTCTATTAAACAGAAATCTATTTCATAATATTAACATTGTAAACCCTCTTTGTATTCTAACCTTCACATCACTTTGAATTAACAATTGCACTTGCAACAATCGTTACTTAAAATAGACAAAATGTTTTAAAGCCTTACATAACTTACTTTACAGGAGTGTACCACACATCTTTAACAAAAAATAAGTTGAACTGTCACATTATTCTGAACTCTTATGCATTTGAAAGTAGTATCCTTCCTTTTTTCCCACAGTTTAAAAAGTTAATGTCTGTCCATATTTTTCTCTTTAAACTTTAATTTTTTGAACAGTGCGCTTTTACTAATTACACACTCTCCCTGTCAATGTTTGCTATGCACAGAAAGGTGCTCCTCCCAATTTTATACGTCTCTCTGTCTTTAAACTTTAATCAATCTTCAAAAATCAGTTTAAAAAAATGTATTTTATAGTCTGGCTCTGGGTTGCACTGTGAATGAACATGTCTGCTCTAAACATTCCCGCTAAGAGAAATGGAAAGTGAAAGCTGAAATAAAAAGTTCTCATTCATTTCATACTGTCTCGGCTTATTAGCATCAAGTTGAGAACTTCCTCTTTGGCTGCGGCTCAAATTAACCTGATAGGATAATGTGAGGCAGGGAGTTGTCACAGAGCCCTCAAGGAGGCATGTCTGAGGGTTGAGGAGGGTATCAGGTGGCTAAGAGCACAGTGGAAGCAGCCATGAGTGTGGAGAGGCCCGCCGACCTTCATTAACATGTCTCAGCTAGCTGGGGAGCAGCTTGTGTGTGTGATAGTGCCTTTTTGCCCACACAAGAGGGAAGACAGTAAATCAAGGAAAGAGATAAGACTGTTACTAGAGCTGTTGAAATCAAAGGTGTGAAAATAGAGGAGTAAGAAAGAAAGGAAGGAGAATGCAATGCAGAAGAACACATTTGAAAGAAAAAGTTTCAGTGACTGTCTTCCATTGTCTCATTAGCAGTTTTGCTGGAAGTAGGTATGTAAATGGTCTGGTGAAACAAAAAACTTTTCTTTTACTGTCATCGGTTCCTCTCACACACTCTCACACAGTCTTTCATCCTATCTTCATGTATACTAAAGACACAAAGGAGGTAAGTAGAGATTTTGATCTCTGTGTTGTCAAACATGGCACTGATAAAAGGAGAGGTGCATGTGTGACTGTGTGAGTCGGAGTCTGTGTACTTCGGCCCTGGAGACTTGCCTGGAGCAATGAGGTGTGTGTAGAAATCCAACTTCATTAGATTCACATGCAGTGAGCCTGATGGTAGCTAAGCAGGCAATGGAATAGAACAGAATAGAACCGAAATGGTGAAAACATGTGGTTGATTTCCTCACAGCGTCATTTTACTGTTACTCTGATGGGGCAACTCTAGCTGCACACTGAGATTAACCCCACAGTAATGACATCATGCATCAAGCTACATGCTCGCTATGGAAATGCTAACATGCTGATTAAGAGCAAGTGTAATGTTCACCATATTCATTGCACTTTGGCCTGTTGGCATGCCAACATTTGTTAAATGGGACCGACCGAAGCACTGAATTGATCGACAGATCAGTGTTGTCATCCCTGGCATGTGTAGGGCTGAACATTATGGACAAAGCTAAATATCAAGATATTTTTGACTAAATAACTCAACAATGATTTTGTAACATGTTCTATGGATGGTTATCAGTGCATTCATAAAATATCAACACAAGACTTGTGATTAATAATCACCAGTAATGTTGGATATAATGACTCAAGTGGGTGAAGGCAAACATCAAAACAGCTACAACAGATCACTGTACTTTAACACAGCCTTCAAAAATCGGAAAAGACAACATTTAGCATAACATAACTGCATCCAAAGTTTACATCCCATACCCAAATACTAATGTATTATTGATATTTTGGCCAGCCCAACTAGGGTAAATGTTCTCATGTTTCTGTCTCTGTTTCATTTATCACTGTGTATGTGCTTCAGTGCTTGTGTTGTTTCATGTAATTTTTGTTGCTGGTTCTTGTTTTATATCTGCAGAATTACTACACGGATGAACTACGTGCAAGATGGCAACATTAGCAGCGAATCACTAGACCGTCAAGATAACAGTAGCATCTGTGATGTCCTCCATATGTTACTGGTGGTGCTTGAAAGCTTTAATTTGGGTTTATCACATGGAGCCATCTTTGCAGTTAATGGAGTCTGGGTGGAGTTGAGTGTATATCAGCATTCTGACTATCAAGCAAAAATACTCAGTACTTCTCTAGCCCTTAAGATGTTTGTAATGAAAAGGAAAATCAACACCAGGCATGTTGTGGAATAAAGGAAATAAGCTGTTGAGATCCTAACATTGAAAAAAAAAACAAAACAAAACAAATGCATTGACCTCATGGTTAAAGCAGAAGTCGCAGTGGGGGAGTTTGCAGCTAATTGGTAGAAATGAATTTGGTCACATGCAAAATAGGATAGATATGTTCACACTTGAAGATATACAGTCCCTTTGCATTAGGAGCCATCTTTAGAGATGATTTTAACAACTGCCTCAGTTTCTTTTTTTGCTTAATTAAATGTATTCACACCTAGATTCATTTGTGTGTAAAACTCATCTGATAATTATCTGGTCACACACAATCTTGTACATTAATGCTAGGCCTAAAAGGGGAATGTTGTAATCTCTTTATAATTGATTGTTTTTTCCCTATTTGTTGCATCCAAAGCAGCTTACTCCACCATAAATCTACTGAAAATATGTAACCATT
Organism: Acanthurus lineatus; assembly: GCA_029814665.1. Classification (NCBI taxonomy): domain Eukaryota; kingdom Metazoa; phylum Chordata; class Actinopteri; order Acanthuriformes; family Acanthuridae; genus Acanthurus; species Acanthurus lineatus. Next base: position 7,855,448 of record JAPZDV010000026.1, read on the forward strand.
TTACATAAATTCAGTTACACTCTATAATTTCATAATTTTGATTTCTGAATTCTAAACGAGTATTTGATACTTGATATGATTAAGGTGTTGGTTCATCTTCGACATTTATTGTAGATTTGGTTAAATATCTGCTGACTCCGAAACACATATTTTTTTCCACATGACGTTCTTTTCTGTGCCTGTTATTTACTAATTCATTTTGCATCTGAAGAGCCTATTCTACCAGGCATTTTTTTTCTATGAGATGGGTCTGTTGATATTGTCTTTGAGCACCTCGCACCACTGCTTCAAAAGCCTGGATTTAAGAGTGCAAACATTTTCACGACTGTTTGTAATAACACTTAATATACAAGCAAACAAAACATGAAAGCTAGAAAATGTTTTTATATTCATTTTTATAGATGGATTATTCACTTACTAAAACTCCTTGCGATACTAACCATCACACACAGAAACACTGGGGTGCTGTAGAGGAAGTTTTAAGTGTCCCACTGAGTCCAAGTAGCAGACATCTGAGTTAGACACCCCAGAGAGAGTTCATCAGGTAAATGCTTTTACTGCTGCTGTACAGTGAGACTGCACAAGAGGATGTGTGATTCAGTTATAGGTCTAATTATAAGTTATAGGTCTAATTATAAAATAGATCTGGCAACTAGAGCTTGCTCTACAATATGCAGATTTGGAGGAGTATTAATTTAATCATGTCTAAATGCACTATGGAGACAGAGGGAGAGAGACAGTGTGTGTGTGTGAGAGAGAGTGGAGATAGAGAACGAGCCCTTATGTGAACAAGAGAGAGAGGAAGCGTGCCAGTATGGACAGAAGTGTAGACATGATAAGCCCAGTGTTACTCCACAGTTCTCTAAAGCATGAACCACACTACAGACTGGATTCACAGACAGAGTCATGACTGACTCATATGAAGGGGGAGGCACTGTTAAACATACATCTGAAGGTCTATATTAATGCTGTGGCAGACCCCTGTGGAAAAAAGGTTACTAGCTGAATTACTGCTCCTAGTATTCCACATAATACAGAGTGACGACATTACTGAAAAATACCTGTGTGTCTGTAAGTGGTTGCTTTTGGTATATGTAAGTACATGAGGCTTTTTTCTCTATAAGAGTGAAAAAAGCACATGTTGAGACTGTGCCGGCACCCTGGCCAACACTATAGCTGTCTGATGGAGCTTTGCCCACAGCCTTGGTTTGCCCTCAGTCTCACTGCCAGCCAGCAGCAGAACTCTGATCACAGCCTTTGAGCAGAAAAACAAAGAGATGTCTTCTACAGATTATGGGTCTAACAATTTTTCTTCTCATTCCCAATTCTCATATGACTAAGCTAGATTCCTCAGGGCATTAACTCTGACAAGGCAATCTCTTTTTATTATTCACAGGAAGCTAACTCTTTCTCGACTTTGAACATTTCTCATGTGTAGCCTTTACTTTTTAATATACACTGTGCAAGTGGTGTTGCATTCTGACAAAAAGCCTCATTTGGAAAACAATGCACACACAGAACAATACACTGAGTTTCACCTCCCCACTGCCATTGATCTGTCAAAGCAGCCAGCATATCATGCTAAGCAGTTCTCTTCATTAAGAAATCATGAACCATCTGCCTGCTCAGCTGAAACTGTACATGATGTGAGGGATGCCTATCATGTTATGCTTAATTAATGAGCCATTATATGCTCGCCAAGGAATCACACCACCACAAACGGTTAATAATATGCAAATGATCCGTGCTTCTGTGAAACGGGGACTTCAGGACTGTTGCGATCGTCGGGCTTGCATGGGCTGGCTCACATTTAATGGAATGTTCCAGTGCAGAAATGATGTTCAAAAAGCAGATAAGGTGTTATGTGGAGACATTTCACAAAAATAACGGTTTGATTGATGATACAGATAGAGGATGACAGTGAATGACACAGCAATGAAGAACCAAAACATCTTGCAGAAACCTGCCAAAGAAGGCTGCTTCTCCTCCAAGAAACCAGACAAACTGTCCAGAAAGGAAACTGGCAGGCACAGACAGCTAGTCAATCAAAAGTAGCTCATTTGATTAAACTTCATGTTTTCAATACTAAATGGTAACTATGGTTTTTACAGCCCCTTTAGTATTTCTGTCTACTGTCTATCTCTTAGCTATTTAACTCTGTACACACTGAAGTAATTGATAAGATGCTGAATCTGGAATATAATGCAGCAAAACTGTGGCCATGTTTACAACCTGTATTACAGCCCAACCACTCATATTTGTTACCCCGTCCTACCTACCTAGACCTATTTTGATGGCCATTTTCCATTCTGGTTACCAAAAATAGGTTACATGAGGAAAAAAACATAACAAAAAAAGAAAAAAAAATGGAAAGAGACGAGTCATACAGATTGTAAACAAGCTGACAGTTTGCCAGGTCATCTAACACAAACTGAAAAATAAACTGAAAGTAACACGTTCACATTTAGAGACCCCCCTCCGATTAAAATCAAGCTTTTGACATTGCTAACACTTTTATATTATATATTTTTTTAATGAGCTAAATAAGCCTGCAACACCGTACCTGAAAATTCCTACTAAGGAACTATGATAGTCTGACAGAGACGGATCTAAAGAGCCAGAGTTTTATACATCATATACTCAAGAAAACAATCGCATCAACATGCAGGGAGTTATGGCAACATGACAGGACTTAGAGGATTAGCAAAGTGTAGTTACTTGTGGGTATTTTGTGAGCTAAAAACAATGGCAGAAAAGTATTGTTTACAGCAATTACAATCACAGCAAGCACAGCAAGGTAAATTAGACCAGAGTGTGAGGCTGTAAAGTGTGCTGGATACTTATAATGAACTATTTGAGTTGTATTTTTTCTTTTCTCTTCTGTTTTTCTCATTAAGGTAAATAAATAAGCATTTTTTTAAGTGTTGTACTCGCTTAGGTTTGCTGCCTGAGCAGACCTGTCTCTACACTTACTTGTTGGTACATTTTAAGGTCTTGAGATTTTAGCTAAATTCATTTACTCAATCAAAAGAGACCTATGATTTTCAAAACTAGCAGTGTGCTGCCATGCAAGTGTCCCTATTTGGGCACAGGCATGCTTTCAGCTAAATGCTTACAAATGCTTTAGCTTCTGAGATAATTCAATTTGAACCATTGTATAAAGATGGACAGTATGACAGCTCCTCAAAACATTTCAAACACCCCCGGTGTCTGGCTGCAGTATGGGTCACAGATCCCACCTCCCTAAGCAGATGTGACATGTTTTAAACTTAATAATTAAAGTACATGAATAAAAGGGTTTTGTCTGTTCACATTGTTCTTATCACTTTGGTGTAAGCTCAAGTGTTAATTTGTCGAAGATAAACATGCCAATCACAGCAGTAATGGTGCTAGCATGGCTAAACAATAAATATTGAGCTCATCCATAGTATCTGAAGCACATCACTTGAAACCAAGAGGTAAAAAAATTGCATAGAAACACAGAAACCTATCAGCAACAAACTACTTGAAGATAATAATATTTTGTGACACAATGTAAAAAAAGAAATCATTTTGGCCAAAGGCAGAAAGTATAGCAAAAGAAATATAAGCAAGTCGTTATGTGCAGATGATATGAGGGAACCTGGCAGGAAAATTTTACTTCTCCCTCAAAAGAAAGCACAACAACAAAGTTTTGAGGGCAATTGTAATAAACAAGTTCAAGGAAACAACTTCTTTTCCCCTGTGCCCTCAGTACAAACAGAAAATATACCGATAGACAATCAGATTTCCTCCCACACGTTCACACACACACATACACACACGCACACACATGTCAGGTTAATATAGACTGCAATGAGCCCCTCAGAAAAAAATAGGCAGCTCAGTGGGAAGCGATTAGAGCTCCCTTTGGTCGCCATGGTGTTACCGATGATTGATGTGATTAATAAAGCTGTTGTCATGGCGCCCTCCATGCCTCTGAATGCAGGCCAAAAGACATAGAGGGGGAGGGAGAGAGAGAGAAATAGGTAGAGATAGAGACTCTAAAGGCACTCATGTGTCTAACCACTGTGATTTATCTTTTCACAGCTCTGGGACAAACTGCAGTCATCAGATTATTATTTTACACACTACATCACCTCCTCTAACAGCATTAAGATATCTTTCTCTTCACAGTAAGGATGAGCTACAACACTATCACTGTTGACTCAGTAAAATCAAGTCAAGCTAATCAGGCTAAACAATTTATTCATTGAATATGGACTTAAGTAGTTCATTTAGAGTGATATAGCCTTCAGGTATATGGATTTCCCAGGACACACAATCAACATTCTTCACTTATTTCTACTTAGTACCAACGAAATAAGACAGTTCAGAATACCATCACTTCAAAATGAAGTCATTCTTCACTTCGGTTTCCACTAATGCATGTCTGAGTGCAAGATGTAGGGTAATGGGATTGGTCAGGATTCCCGTGAAGACATGCACTAATTATCAGTGAACACATGCAGTGGGGTTTTCACTGCTTTTCTGTCTTGCCTTGCGGTCAGGTCAACTGAGTTTTCCTATTTTATAATTCTGTTCAACTGAAGGGTGGTACAAAAAGTGAAGCAATAGACAGCTAAAGTCTTGACATCCCATTCAGGCTAACTGCTGTTGCATTTGCCTAATTACACATTCAGGAAATACAGAGAGAGATTGGGATTTATCCGGTGTTAAACTTGAACACTTTAGACTTTAACTTTGAACTTAAACAAAAAGTAACAGTTCGTGACTCTCAGTTAGTTTAATTTTCACACTGCTTTTTGTTCTGTTTTAGTAGTGACTCCTCTCAATATCGACAGTGATCTCCAGACACAGTGCTATCTATTCTGACTGTGTAAAACCTTAAATATAATTAAAAACATCATTGTACGTAGTGAATAGGGTTGTTGTTGGCTTTTTTCCTCATGCAACATAATGAATGGCTAACTTTCTGAATAGTTTCAATGTAGAATTCATGAATAGTTAGTGTCACGGACACCTCTGAAAAACTGATGCATTCAAATGAACTCAGAGGTTCGTCTATCTATTTTCTATTAACAATGCTGTCAAACTTGCAGACCTGATTCTTCAAATTAGTTATTAGCAAGCATATAAGTTGCCTTGTAGGGATAAGTGAAGTCAAGTGAGCTATCATTTGTGACAACTCAGTTAAAGTCAGTCACCAATCCAGATTTTAATGTGAGTCTAATTGCGCTGCTACATAAATATGTAACAGTGCTTGGAGCAAGAAAAAAACCATGTCACTGCTTATGTCTTAAGTAGTTATTATACATTTAACATGACAAAAGCAGTGGAACTGTTCCACTTTCGCACCTAAGTACTTTGTAATAACCAGTTGTTTTACAAATAGGTATAGTGTAAGAATCAAATTCGTACACAATTACTATGTAAGGACCAGTTCTTACGAAAATAAATAATCTGTAAGAACTGATTCTTTCACAAATAAGTACACTGAAGGAAACCAGTTTGTTTGAAAATAAGTATAAAGTAAGAACTGGTTATTTTGCACATCATTTCTATGTAAGAACCTGTTCTTTTAAAAAGAAGAATCCCAAAGGAACATGTTCTTTCACAAATAGATATTGGGTGGGAACTGGTTTTTTTTTTTGCACATAAGTACGATGTAAGAACCAGTTCTTTTGAAAATAAGTCGTGCATAAGAACCCATTCTTTAAATAATAACTATCTCTATGAGCTGGTTCTTTCACACATATTTACTTTGTAAGAACCAGTTCTTCTAAAAATATATATTGTGGAAGAACAGCTTCTTTCATACATACCCACTATGTAAGAAATGGATCTTTCAAACATAAGTACGCTATAAGTACTGATTCTTTTGCACACAAGCACTTTGTAAGAACCTTTCACAAATAGGTTTAGAGAAAGAACTGGTTCTTAAAGGTACTTTAAGGTTAGGGTTATATTCTAGCTGGGTTTTTTTTTTAGCAATTTCCATTAATACAAACGTTAAAGTGATTTTTAAGGTTTTCTTCACATCTTAAAAAAGTAACCGTATGTTCTTGTTTCACTTAAGCTTTCTATAGATCAACAATTGTCAAATTTCAGCACTTGCTTACTCAAGATTATTGACTGGCAAACGACTGATTTTACACACTAATAGCTGTAAAGGGTTTTAGCTGTAATAACTGTATAACAGATTTTCAATCTACAGTCCTGTAATCAAAACAAGTATGGAAGCAAATAGAAAGTCTTACTTCACTGAGCAGGGTGAAATGGAAGGGGTTTTCAAATTGCTTTGTATGTTCTTTGACATTTCAAAAACCAGCCACCCTTTATATTTATAGGAACATTTCAAAAGAATGAGCAGACCTAATCCCAATAACCTCCTTCTAGCATCTCACTTTTGAATGGTGTAACACTTTGGTTTGATCGATAGAAGTTTGCCTTCATGTCTGAATAGCACAGAGTCGAGAGAGATAACGTCATTATGCTTCATAAGTGGCGGCATGTAGTGGTGATTAAGTAGGAATCGCCGGGGTCAGCTCTCACCTGCTGGAGCTGAAAGTCTGAGATAACGATGGGATTGTTTAAGCTTTGATCTCAGCTGCTGCTCAACATGCTTCCTGTGTGATTTTGAGGGGGACATGAGAGGAGACATGAGAGGATGTTCGGTCCAGGCTGAAAGTTGCTTTTGGGGTTCAGTGAACCAAGATAATTTCCCTGTAGTTTATCTGTCACCTTTTCACGGCTCATTAGTGATTGCTCTACACACAATGCTCTCATTTAATCACAGGTGGGAGGCTTCACTTTGCCGTTACCTATTATACCTTCTCTACTGATCATGTACTCTCTCCCATTCATTAGGGTTTTTTTTGCTTTTTTTTGTAGCATAGACATGGAGGAAGCCTTGTCAAATGCATAAAAAATGCATTGGAAAACATATTGGAGATGACTGTGTGACTTGCTGGGCTGGGAAATGAACAAAGCCGTGCTCTTGTATTGCTATTGACAGTGGGTGGATGTGATGGCCTTTCTCTCACCTTCCAACAGAGCACCAGATAAAAGAAAAAAATATCCTCTACAATGTGCAATAACGTGGAAAACCTGATGAAAAATCCAAAAAAAACATGCGGAAATATTATCTTTGCATAGTATGTAAATTCAAACCTGCAGAAAAATACTGTATATAGCTTCTACATTATAAACTCAAACTACATTGATGGCATTCCATGAAAACTCTCTGATATTAGATCTTTCCATAACTACAGCGCTGAGAACTCACTGTGGAGCTCAAGGAGCACAGAAATAGCGCTGCTGTGACACAAACGAAATCAGACGTAGCCATAGGGGAGGGATTAAGATGCCTGAGGTTCACCTGTCTGGTAATGTAGGCCACTAGGTAAGCAGGAGGGATATTCTCAGAGCACTCGCCTCCTCCTCGCGCTAGAAAGTAGTCCTAACCGTTGGCGATTATTACAGGCGGCGTGACAGGCTCTGCTCCCCTGCTCTGACATGTTAATATTACATGAAACTGTTAGGGATGACGATGAGCCTGGGGCAAGGGGAAGGCATTGAGAATCCCCCCTTCCCCCCAAAAAAACAGGATTCACCTGTTATTTGGGAATAGGTTTGCCCTTCCATCCCTACCAGAGACTTTAAATAACACATGGCCTTATTATCCAAATATGGGAAATCACAGTGTAGCATTTGATCAGTTTGATTTTCATCTCGCAGTTGTCCGATCTGGATGTTCTGAGGTTCCCTTGCCAACAGTTGGCTCTAAAATTTGTGACATACTAAATGTAGCTTGTATGGGTTACATTAGGATTTAAGATCTTACATTTTCTCTGACATTTTAAAGGACATAAAAATAAGAAAACCACAGACTTTAAGAATCTCTGCTTTTAGGAATGGTGGAAAAGGCAAAGGAATCACATAATCCGTCCTCTTTTTGTTCCCCAAGAGGAAATGAGAGATCACTTGGCATTTGGTGGAAGCAGAGCCGTGACACAGAATTGCTGAATGAGGTAAAAGGGACAGCTGCATGTCAATGAAATCTGAAAAACTGCAGGAAGTTTGTTTTTGTACTTTGGTCCACTGACTTGGACTGGTTACCAGCACAGTCAGCAGCTGGAGCTTCAACAGTGATACAGTGAAACTAATGTACTTTAAAACCATTGGTTCCTAATTGCTGAAATTTGTAGCAAGAGTCAGTTCAATGTTAACACACAAAACACAATACACATATTTCTAACTTTGCTGTGACTTTCCGGAGATTACCTCTGATGTCAATCAATAAAAAGAAATTATCTATAAATCCACTTTAAAATCATAAAAGGATGCTTCTTTTCCTTTTCTTAGCATCAGATAAACCCAGTCATTATTGTCTGTACTTTCATGAGTACAGTGCAAACAGGAACTGTTAACACCCAAATCTGCATACTAAAAATGGTGCAAATTTGTCACTGTCTCAAATTTGTCTCAGGGAATACTCAGATTCATATTATTTATTTATACTGAAATAGGACATTTGAATAATGTGTACTTTGTTTATTTATATGCTAATGTACTTTACTCAAAGTTCAGTATATAGTGTTTAAGTGACATCTAGCCGTGAGGTTGCAACGTGTGTAAGAGAACTTGTGGTGGCTACAAAACTCCATTAAAGACCCTTTTTAGAACCAGTGCTTGTTTTTGTTCAATCTGAGTTACTGTAGAAACAAAGCGGTGCAACATGACGGACTCCATGGAGGAGACCTGCTCCTCCTGTAGATATAAAGGGCTCATTCTAAGGTAACAACAAGATTTGTATTTTCAAGTATTTATACACTAATGAGTTGATATCTATGAATATTATATTCCATTTCTGCCAAGAGATGCCCCAAAAATCTTACACACTGCACCTTATAGGTAATTTTAAATAAAGATTTATGACAGATTATTTTTACACTGTAATATTGCTACTTTTCCAAAAGTAAAAGTCAAAGTATTTCTTACACCACAGTCACAAAGTAGCTCACATCTGTCATTTTCACAGAGCAGTCCGAGGCAGGCCCACAAAGCCTGGTGACAGTTGGAGGGGCGAGCAGAAGGCGTCAGGGAGGTGGCTTATGACAGCGACACAAAAGCACTAGTGTTTAGTGAAGGAGGTTGTATCATACATTAGGCTGCTGCTGCATCGGCCTGCCACCGAGCTGAGGTAACCATGGCAACAGGCTGCTGGGAGACAGTGGAGTGAGAGTCAGCAGGCTGGAGTCAGTGGGCCTTCAGCTTTTGAACACCAAGAGAGATTAGCTGAGAGCAAAACCCTAAACCTCAAACTACACGCAGCTTTATGACGGGTATTGATGTTGGAGGAAGTAGAAAGTAAGAGCAGTGGGAATACACTAAGTTTTTTAGGCAGAGATCCAAGCATTTAGTTGACATCAAAGCACTTGTGTGAGTGCATCCTCTTAAACCCGACGCTCATGGCAATATGAAATGTAAAAATTATGCAGGAAGCATCAAGCAGCTAGGAGCATCGTTTAGGAATGAAGATAAAATACCCTGCGATATGTCTGCAATCAGTGTAAATTGCATCATTTGTGAGCATCAGATCAATCCCAGAGATTAATAATATTGTTAGGAGATCTGCAACTCATTGCGATGATGTCTGTAGCAGATTGCCATGGCAATAGAAAACAATGAGCACATGGGAGATAAAAGGAGGAGAGTGGTGCTTACATAACAAACCAAGGGCAAGACAAGAGGAGGCTCGATGAGCTGCAGAGAGAAAAGGCACAAGAGTGAGAGGGGCTGGAGGAACAAGGACAAATAAATCGATGAGAAGAAATCTAGACAGCAGGCAGGAAAGAGAGAGGGGATGAAGATATCGGAAATGTAGAGAAGTAAAAACAAGCAAGAGAGGGATTGATATCTAATCCTTCAGAGAGCTTTTAGCCTAGTTTAAGAGGTCAGGGAAAAATATATTATGAGATCTTTAGCACTGAAACACAAGGCAGCACGGGCAGGAGGCTGTGGTGGCAAATACTGAAGGAGAGATTATTTACTGACGAATCGTGTCATGAAATAAACATGAGGAATCATCATAGGGGTTCTCTTTACTCTCCTCCTTAATCCACCTACTCAAGTAGGACATGACACCCTCTCTCCCCTGTTTTACCCGTCTTTCTCTCTCTCTCTCTCACTTTATGTAATTTGTCTATTCACCAGAGGAGAAGCTAAGGCTATGCCCACTCTAATGGCGCTAGATCTGAAAACACTGTTACATGTGCAAAGTTTTCCAGCCACACTTTGCAGTTTAATATCATTTTCCTAAAGTAGCCTTACACACTAAAGCAGAAAAACAACATAAATGTGGTTTAATGTCTTCCTCCTTTTTCTGAAGCCTAATAGCAGTTAGAAAATAACACAGTGCTGCATCATTTTCACCCTCTGGTATCACTCTTCATTCTCATGGTCCCACCTTCTAACACGGTAGCATGGACAGATTTTGTAATGCAGTGTGACACCTTACTCCTCATGTGCTTTTCTATGCTAACACTTCAAACGCTCGGCATAATGAAGTTAATTTGATCTCTCGCAGGTGTTCAGAGTTCAAGGAGCCATGGGAGTGTTTTTCTTGTGTAATAGATGTGACACAGCAGAAACACATTTTCTGTCACAGCCAGTCAGACTGCCACTTCAGACCAAGACTGAACTAAACCAAATGCTATAGGATGGATTGCCATTACATTTTTTAAAGATATTTATAAACCCCAGAAAATTAAGTCCCTTAATATTTTTCGTGCTATATTTCGTTGATATAACTGTAAATCATGAATCCCATTACTTTCTGGGAGACTGAGAAAATCTCACCACAACAACCGTAGATTGAAAAAAAATATTATTTCACCATCCCACAAACATTATCAAGCGCTCTTTATGTCACATTAACTTTGTTAACTTTTCGGTTGCAGTTGAGGGAGGCAGAACTATAGTTCAACACCATAGTAAAAAATAAATGTGCTCTGATCTAACTTCTGCAGTCCGTGGCATATAAATTGTTTGTGCGCCGACAGCTAATCTGTTGAGATCGTGTGTGACGGATGAGGGTGGTGTGGCATTTTACAAAAGAACAAATGGCTGCAGCTAGCCTTGCAGTGTGCACACAACCAACAAATGAGGGATGGCTCCGATTATAGTAAACATGTGGCTGCATGGACATGCACACCTGCACACGCATGCACACACACAAAGACACTTAGGAGAACCTTTGAGGATCACTCCGATGGAGATGCCAGAGGCTTCACCTGCAGGCAAGAGAACTAGAGTAAGACAGACTGAATCTATAGCCCGGAGCTGTTTTCAGTATTCCAACACACTGATCATACTGATGCTACCTGCACTAATAGTGGGGAAATAATAATATTAAGGCTCATACTAAAAAGAGACCAAAAAAAGAATAAACATGATGCATTTTTTTAAAGAGAAAAGGTGCCGGGGATATAAACTGAGAGTGAATATGAAAGTTTCTAGAGTTACTAACAAAGTATTTAAACTACCAAAAATGATGCTCAAGATATATGTAAATACAGCAGCCATCATTCAACCAAGTAATTACTTTTGCAAATTTCTTAATTGCTTTCCATAGTATTGATTATTTAATTCATAATTGGCTTCACTAATAGCTCTTTTTTCTTCTCTTACTCTGTCCAAGTCTGCCTGAGACATTTTTTAATTGCAAGGTTTCTGCAAACTCCAGTATAGCCCTGCCCCGAAGGAGCTGTACTTTCCTCCCCACAAATATCAATCACTTGAATGAGATTGTCCTATTAAAAGAGCCTTAATGGGCCTAATCACTGAGGCGGTAGAGAAATAGTGAATCAATTAAACTGATTTGTGTAAGAAGAGACACTAATGTGACTTCACACTTCACATGTGAAGACTTTTAAGGATGACTGACAGGATATTGTTTATTGTAAAGGTGTGAGGTTAGATTAGATTTTTCTGTCCATCAGCTAATATAATGCCAAGTATGGAAACACAGGTGCAAGCAGTATCTTTTGTAAGTCCATAAGACTGCAGGCTCTTTCAATGTAAGATTAATGTTTGGTCTTTTGTTCGTAGCTGTAGACACATCACTCATCACCAGCGGTGATATCTGACATTACGTTTGGGTCATCTTTTGCCTACTGACTGAGATCCTCGCAGACTCTGTTTTTGCTTTTTGAGAAGTCAGTGCTAGTAGACACGAAAATGCATGTACCTCAGGTCTTCATGATGATCAAGCAATAAAAATTTGAGTATTTTCCCCATGAAAGCAATAGCTTGTGCCTGCTCTGTTCATGCACAACAGCAACAATCTCAGAAGTTTTTGACTGCATATTGTTGATACCATAACTTGTCTCGAGTGCTTTTTTTAGCCAATAGCTTTAGAAAGTCTGATTTATGTTACAATATATAGTAGAGCATTAAGCCGTCATGAACTGTATCAGTATCTGTATCAGCGTCAGTATCAGTGTGTCTATTTGTGTGGAAACAAGTAATGAATAGGGAAAGTTAAATTCTCTCTTAACCTATGATAGCTGGCTCCTCAAAGCTCCTTGCTGACCCTCAAAGTGCTGCAGGCTTGGCACCATTAACCTGTCTTGCTCATTACAGCACCACCAGTCTCCATGGCAATACACTATGGGTGAAGTTAGGATCTGTACAAACTGGTCGAGACAAACTAATTAGTAATAGTAGAGTAACAGCAAGGGAAAGGACACATCAGGTGGTACTGCTCTCTGCTTTCAAGACATCCTGTTAAACCCTTGGCCAATTACTGTATCACTGCATTTCTCTGAACTTAGTACCTTAGTAAACAGAAATTTAACTGGTCACAGATGTTTTTCTGCACTGCAGGTTTGGATCAAGGGGCAGATATGAAAATAATATTTCACATTGGTGGAATAAATGCCGTCTTAAATTCCCATGGATGGTGGTAAAGTTAACTGGTGACCAAACAAAGCCATTTGCAGAAATAAAATGATTCCATAACCAAATCCAAATACATTGGTACCGGCAGACCTCTGGGTAATACACAAATGTAGCTGCCCAAACTTTATTCAGAAAGCAGTCTTTTTGTAGAACCCAAGGACAGTGCTTTCATTGGAGAACCACCACAATAGTATTGCCATAACTGTAACAATGCTTTCTTCTAAAACTACGGTGTGATGTAACCTGTCAAGCCACATAAGATTATGTGTGGCCATCCAACTCTGCTTGCACCACAGCTGTGTTTCTGACACTTGCTGACATGGTGAATAATTATTTGAGAGAGGCACACCTCAGTGAGGTGAGAAATCCCAGATGCTTGAACACTGCATATCTGTCTTTTTATAAAACTTCACCTAGCTTTGGTCTAGTTTTCTGCTCGGCCATGGGTGGATGGGAGAGGACAGAAACACAGAGGTAGTGGAGACAGCTGATGTATATTTCATCAAGGTAGTGTGGACACTGCAGGTAGCCTGCTGAGAAAGGAGGGGGAGGAGGAGAGGTGCACGGTGCTGTGGCTTCATATCACTGCTATGCTCCTGTTCCAGTAATCCTATAGACATTAAAAATATAAGGAAATAGTTTCATTCCAGTTCACATTCCTTACTGAGGAACACCTCAGCATGACTCCCGTTTCCAAATGCAAACAGTAGTTTATATCAAATGCACAACCACACTCTGTTAAGGGCACAGGGAGTACCAAAAAGTTTAAAAACATCAGTACTATTTTATAAATACACACATCATCTTATCACCTGGAGACAAGTGTTGGGATGTGTGCAAAATATGTGCATGATAGAAAACACAATAGTATTATGCAACACACAAAAGTACAGTGAGTGTCAAGTTCAGAGAAAAATGTGATCAATGACTCATATCCTATTACTCTCCATTAGCAATTCCTCAACAGCAAATGCAAACAGTTACATTGCTTATTATTTTTATTTTATTATTATTTTGTACGGCTCCATTATTGGTCCCATCCATATTTACTTATTTGTATTTTACACATGTACTGTAGAAATAAAAAAAATGACACAGTGGGGTTAAAAAAGCAGTCAGCCTTGATTTTGAGGTACCTACTGACCATCGAAACTTAGCTTAAAGGTCCAGTGAGTGTGATTTATTGATATTCTGGGGGGAGGTTTCAGAATGTAACAAAGTGAATATCCCTCTGCTCATTCCACTCTTCCAAGCATGTATGAAAGTCTACAGTGGCTGCAAAAGTCAGAAAAAATGTTAAAGAAAAAGATGCTCCCTCTGTAGTTATAAAGTATTGTAAGGTGATAAAAACACAATGACTCTCATTTTTGGGTCATTAAACACCAATGAAAACATCCTTATAAATTTTACATTCCATTTGTGTCATATTCTACCAATAGATCCCCCTCAGTCTTACCCACTGGACCTGTAAAGTTTGCCACTGTAACCTTGGTATCTCCACCCAGGTGATTCCTCAATGTAGACATGATTGTTGACCATAGTTCAACCTCATTGGCCTCACATGCTGAGACTGAGCCAAGCGGTAAAAGTCTTCTCAGAAACAAAGAGGGTGGCAATAGATTCTACTGTTCATGCAGACTTTTCCTCCGTCTACAGTTTGTGCTCACAGTCAAATTTTATTTAACGCCAAAGTAGCCTTTGCACATTGTTGGGTGAAGCACTCTTCCGTAAGCGAACCTTTGGCATTTCCCACCAGGGTACAAGGACGGCTACATTTAGATGCCACCGAGCAGCAGAAAGCTTCTGTTCCGGTTCACATGCTCCGTCCTCTGCTCCTCAGTGGGATTATGATCGCTCTGTGAGATGTCAACAGGAGTTAATGAATATCCCTCTCACAAAGCCTGGGTAATCCTGCCAATAAAATGCCCCCCCTCATTGATAAGATCTGCCATAATACCAGGAGGGAGACCACTGGCATCCAGCTCTCAACCACAGAGGGATTTTTCACGCTCTGATGCCTAAGCCGCATTCCTTTATTTCTTTATTTTGCAACAGTGAAATTGGGTGCAGTTATTATTGGCGGATTTGTTGCAAGTGGCGGCAATGAAACAGTCTACCTCCTGCTTAATCTACCCCCTAGTCTACAAGCACTGTTTTTGTTTCATTTTATCAGCGTTCCTTTCTTCCTCTCTCTCTCTCTTTTGTTCTCTCTCTCTCTCTCTCTCTCTCTCCTTCTTCACTCTCTCCACCCTTCTCTCTTTGGGCTTCATCTCCTTCAAAGTGTGAACAAGTAATTGGCTGATCTCCTCCATAATCCTTTTGTGGTAGGAAAATGCATTTTTCTACATTTTTCCTGATGCAAAACCTGAATTTGCATTTTAAAACACTGTGCATATTTCCCCCAAAATTTTAAGGGACCAGATTCTCTCAATCCACCATGAGCCCTCATTCACACACCTGAGGCCCTGAGCTCAGTCCTGCAAGACTTCAATATCTTACAGTATTGACTTGGCAAACTCCTTTTTGATATCTGTCTCTTTGAATCTGCAGGGCTATGGCACAAAAGAGTAATTATGCCCACCTGTTTTCTAATTACAGGTGTTCAAGTACCTAGCATTTATAAAGAGATCTTGCGAAAAAAGAATTACTAAACCGGGAACAAAAATTAGCATTATAATATCCATCACACGGCAATTTTTATATGACATGTAATGAAAGCATGCAATTGGAAATATTCAGTGACAACTACTTGTCTATTACAGTCAGCCCCTAAAAGCTAACCAAGCCATGCTGTAAAGACTTTTAGTAAAACTGAAAAAAGAATAAATTAGAGAGGAGACATTAACTAAAAAATAAATTGGTATTTACTAAATTAAATAACATTGATTTAGCCATTGACCTAACATTTTAATAAATGTATGTAAATTGGTGTCTTTTAAAGATGATGGTTTTCGAGTAGAAACACTGATGATTTTCTATAATTCAAAGAAAAGCTGAAAACCCTGTGGGCTGACTTTTGAATCAGCTGTAAACAGGATAGATATTTTTTTTGCAGATGCTAGAGAGCAGGAGATAAAATAGTCCAGTCAATAGGTGATGAGGGCGTGAATAACTAATTGCAGTGGTTATATTTGTGCACTCAGTCGCAGATCTAGCAACCACATTCTCCTCGCCTTTGCAATATGCAGCTGCTGCTTCAGTAAACATCTCGTATGCCAGGATCTAAATTATGTGGCTTTTGCCAAACAAAATATCAAACAGCAAATGGAAAATTTTTGCTGAACCAGAATATGTGACGGACATAGACATGTTTCCTCACCCATTTCCACTTTAAAGCCCTAGACATTTAAGTACAAGACTATATAGTCAGGACATGACAGCTATACATGAGAGTCGCACTTTAAGAAATGACCAACGGAAGTTGAGCAAATCTTAAAAGAGCATCCTGTCAAGATCAGTATCAGTGATGTAGAAGATCATTAGGCATATGGCCTGACCCTGTTTCAGTTCACTCCATCAAATGGGCAAGAATCTGCTTAACATAAGCAGCAGCAAGTCCCGCTCACCAGGATATTGATCCTGGGTCTGAATTTTGTCCTTTAAGTGTCATTTTGTCAATTAAATCACCATTGAAGCAGACACTTAAGTCCATGATATCGAATCAATTGTAGTCATTGGCATTCTGTATTGGTACTCTATAAGTTGTAAAAATAAAAGATGTAGGCAGTTCTCAGTCTCTGCTGATGAGTAGCATTGGATTCTTTACTTGTTTTACTTTAAAGTAAAAGGATTACACTGCAAACAAAAAAAATGCATTCAAAACCTTACTGAAGTATGTAAGTATCATCAGCAAGCCTATAGTATCAAAAGTAAAAGTACTCATGTTGCAGTAAATTTTCCTTGTCAGTGTTTTACTATTATGACTGATGTTGGATTAATATTATTGCATTATTGTGGATGTTGCATTGTACCACTGCAGATGTTAGAAGCCTGCCTAATTTTAACTACTTTCTGTACTTTTGGGGACAATTTAATCCACCCCAGTGCAACATAACCTGTAAAATCATCATTTATTATATTTATAAATGTCAAAGCCTGTATTGATGTTTGTGACAAGACATTTTGCAGCTCATTGAAAAAAAGGAGTTTTTAAAGAGTTAAATTAGCTTAAGCAGTAAGAATTTCATGTGTAAAATCACAAAATATTGACATACATGATTTCGACTGGACAGGAAGGGTACAAAAAATGTAATCTCAAAAAGTAACTAAAGCTCTCACACAAATGTGCAGAAAAAGTTAGAAATTTGCCTCTGAGATGTGGTTGAGAAGAAGAACAAAGTTGCATAAAATGGAAAAATGCAATGGACAAGCCATCAGTTCACCTTCTTATCTAATTAATTATTTAATTATCATCATCAGGTAAAGCCTTTCATCTGTCCTGTCAAAACACATTGTGGTATAAAAAGCAAAGGCAGTGATGTGCATGCATTCAATTATATTTTGTGTTGTTATATCAGATCTGATGTAAGATTACAGCAATAATGGAAGAAATGTATTTTGGTTTTGATAAGTGACAGATCTGTTTTTTTTTTCAACTGGAATTAATGGTGTGTCTAATTTCCATGATGTCTAATTTGATAATGCCTCCTGATTCGAGGATGTGTTTCATTAAATATACATTCAGTCCCATTGTTTTTTTGACTAAGAAAGATGCATGGCCATTCACCGTTTTTAGCACATAATCAGTAATGTGTAATTAGTGCAATCAATATTAGTGATATAAATCCTCCCAACGTGATTCCAGTTGACTCCCTGAGCAATAACAAGGTTAGAAAAAACAACATGGCGCTTAACCATTCCGTGCATGGCTCATAACACTTTCACATGTAGTGAAGTGGAAAGCACTCTGGTATTAATCCTCTTTATTTTTTATCAAATGAACTGTCTGTTTCTTCATCATTGGTGCATAATTTTCCCTTTGCTATCCTGCGTGCCTTTACCTTATCTTAAATAGGACAAAGGCTTGTTATATTTGAAAGCAGTTGTCATTACTCTGTGCTTCCTGTCATCGCTGATGCCACAGTGGGAGTGATCTGAGTTAGGCATTGTCTGATCCGGCGTAGGCTGGTTTCCATCTGTCAGTATTAACGAGTGATCAGAGAGAAATTTCAAGTCTCGTACTCGCCTCTCACATCAAGTGCTAACTCACTGGCAATTTGATATTAAACATCTCAGCACACATTGTTTGCTCGCTCTTAGCTTCAGCCTCAGCATTCCTGCTTTTGAGATGCAACAGTAATTTTCTTGGTATTATGGAAGATGTTTTCTCTGTGCATGTTCTGCTTGTCTTGTTAACCTTATTTGCTTCAGTTGATGCAGTTCAAAGGAAGCTAGATGGAAATGCATTGACTGAAGTGCTGGGACTCTATAGAGAAACACCCTGTAGGGTTGGACCTATAGTGAACATAGGGAATCTTTTATTTCTCATTGGATTTAATGTTAGTGGTTTCTGAGAGACACATGGCTAATACCTTGAATCCAGACTGAAAACAGCATCACAAATTGCATGCAAAAGAAGACGAGGATGGTGTTAACTGGGGCAAAGCAAATAAGAATTGGACGGACACCGTAGCTCAGTAGGTTTTACCAGGATGTGGAATGTGCTTAGCGAATACATACCCTCAAAATCTCACCTCGAATCAGTCATACCCTGACTGACAACAGCAAATGTAACTGTCTGCTGCTCGTGTTCCTTATGTAACTAGAAGTGTTGCCTTTCCGCGGTGCTCTGGCAGCTAAGAGCTGGTGAGGCAATCTGAGCAAAAGGCGTTTTATACCCTTATCTGACAGCATGGGCCAGAGACACCTTCCTAACATGAAACCAACTGATTGCAACAACTCTTTATCTCCCACAGCCCCACAGTCACAGAGTTCCAGACAGGAGAGCCAGCCCCCCCCCTCCTCTGGGGCAGAAACCAAACCCATGCCTGACAACAAATGTTCACAGAGTCGGGTTTTGATACATCTGGTCCTCAGCCTCAGGAGAAAGTAACAGCAACTCGTCTAGACATTAATTTAAGATATGTCTATATGGGAGGCTGGCACTTAATCGTGAGATTAAAGCGAGTGGGTAATGATAGAAAATGTGCACACAGACGTGCACGCTGGAGGGCTGCACTGCAGCACATCACACTTCTCTAGAGCTCTACAAACACTGATACTGGGATGATGATGACAGGAATAAGAGTTTAACTGCAAGTTAACTCTTAAAATTAACATGAGCAATCCTATAGAGAGAAGATGTATCACTCTGTCAGACTTGTTGGAACTACATGAACATCTGAACTATATCCAAAATCCATTTTACAGTAAATACTATATTTTTACTGTTATAGTGTACTGCCTTAGTTGTAAATTACAGAAACATCAACATAAAATTCCAATTCATGAAACATCAGATGCCCATTAAACTGTGACTTAAGAATGTTGCAGCAATTTAAACCTCATAGAAAGAAAGAAACAGACTTTCTTGAAATCCCCCTCCAGACATGTTTTAAAGTATGTAAGACTGTTCTGAAATGATTTGTATTTTGTTAAACATTGTTTTCATTGTATCTCTGTATGAATCACAGTCCTCATGCTCTTCCCACCACGGCTGCTTGAATTATGTTGACCGGTGGGAGAGCTGTGTGCATCGAGAAGGTTAGATAGAGGAAAAATTGTAGAAATTCAGCCAAACCTTGAAATGTTTGGAACTCCCAACAACATGTATAGGACTCAGATGAGGAGTCTGCTGTTTTCCCAAAATAAGTAACTAGCAAGAATATCAGAATGGTAAGTGTAGGGTGTGAGTGTAAGTGTTTTGGATGTCTTTGCCTGCAATCGACTACTGAATTCATCACATACTAAATCTAGCTTGCCCGGGTTACATTTGAATTCAAGATATCAGTGAAATGCACAGGCATTGCCCCCTTCAGTGAAGGGACGTGAAAATGCCTCTTCAGTGAAAAACTTTGTACAGACACAAGTCAATATTGCCAAACATTTTCAGGACATTAACATAAGAAAAACACATTTTTAAGATGAGGGAGGTCTTGAGATTCCAACATGTGCGAATTGTGCAAAGGAGAAACTATTTTTCTGTAAGAACAACGGCTTATGAACATTAATTAAATGATTCATTATGTATAAATATACAACATATTGCCATGCTTGCTGATCATTTTACATAATCCAACTGGTCACTTAGGCAGTTGTTGCTAAAGTTGTTGATTATATCACCCTCACTACACTGACACTGTAATACTGCAGGAAACACTGTAATAACACCGAACAAAATTCATGCACTTTCAGAAATTGCTATTATAGAGGATGCTGTCACTGCAGAAAAATAAATAAGATATACAGTATTTTTCTGAGAAATTATGTTTTGATGAAGTGACTACACAATGAAGTAAATACAAAGAGGGATATTTATATTGCTCTGCAAAATATATTTTAATTTCGGTTCAACTTTAACTCATCCAGTGTGCTGTCACAGAAACATTAACCCGAGCTTTAAATAACAGTGACCCAACTTTGAAATAATCTTTTAAGCTTAAATGAAGCTCCCACTCAAACAACTCAAGCAACCCCAGCTTTCTCAGCCGGATTGTATTTCTTGCCACCCACATGAGGTTTTGATAAGGGATTTTTACTCAAATCACTTCATCCCACACATGGAGCACCTCACACACCTCACAACTTGCAGATGAAATTTACACTTGCCTGGGAGAGAAATATTGTAGTGAAGAGATGGTGCTAATATTTTAAACAGGTATATGTATCTTTTAACTGACCAGATTTCACTTGTTGTGTTTTTTAAAAAGGTAAACTTTAACACCTCAGCCTTTCCAAATGGTCTCATGTTGGCGCCATTGTTGCAAAGAAAACAAGATTGCTTTTTGAGTGTGTAGCTACTATTAACATACTGCATATGTTTCTAAATTTCAGTGAAGAAACTGTCAACAGCACTCTTGAAATAAGAGAGGAGAAAGAAGCATGTTTACTGAGGAGGTAACGTTAAAGTGAAATTGGCATAATTTTCTAAAGTGTAAGAACATAGTTTGAGCATTGCTTCAAAATAACAAGTAATTACAGCAGGGGGTTGGCATCAGGGTGGTGTGGGGAGTAAAGGAAACATTAGGAGAGAAAGCGTGGGTTTATTCATTCATTTAGTCTTTAATGGAAACATGAAAGCAGATAGAAGCAGATCCAGCCTTCATTGTCCCTGGAGATTGTACCCAGTGGCAGACAGAACTGCGTGATAGTGAGACTTATAAGAAACCAATCTAAACGCAGATGGTGTCATCATTCTTTTGCCATTATATTGTGTAGTAAACATCTGCATCATAATGATTGGTTAGAGCAAAAATCTTGCCAATTGCCAGTTAAATTGCATCTATTAACAGACTACACCCAAAGCTACAGCCTCCCATACATCAATCAGTCCTACATACATGAGTGGACTGCACACTCAATATAGAAACCTTTAGAAAACAGAGCAGAGCTAGGACTGGACACAGGTGTCAGCCCTGTGTGTCCACCTCAGGTGAATGTGTTGTCATGAGGAATTTTCTTAGCCAGAAATGAGAAGCATGCAGAGGCGTCGGGGGCCGGAAACTGTGACATCTATCATTGTGTTTCATTAGTAACTGGCTGTGTTTGTATAACCCCACAGCCAAATGCAAGCAGAGGAGTCAGCAGTGAAAACAAACCTTGCACAGATGGCAGAGAATGAAGGAAGAAAAAACAGCTTTCAGATGTTGCTGACAGAGCAGACATAACTCATTAATACATATTGTATCCTCCTTCCACTCTGTATTTTTTTTCTCGTGTGTGTTACTCAGACCATTGTGAAGAGCAATAGAGAAAGGGGATGTGCAAAAATAATTTTTCTCTGAACTCAGTGGTCAATTATTTCAAACAATACAGCTTTCATAGAGAAAAAAAAGACAAACGCCAGACTGCTTTATTTGGGTTTTTGTTGGTGTAATAGCTTAAAAAACCTATTTGGCTTGGTTTGTTCTTTGCTTAATGGAAAAAAAAAATAGTTCTAAGGGCTCTTTGTTCTGCTTAGCCTCATGATGAAGGCCACTGCATGACTGAAACTCAGTGCAGTCACTTTTAATACGGTCTTCTGAAGTAGCCGTGCAATATAGAGTTTTAATTTTTTGCCTGAAGAGTGCCAAAGAAAGCTGATAAGGTCCAGCAGTGAATGAATAAAACATGGATTTGCGTTTTTATTGTTTTGAGGTAGTGACTCCCAAGCAGAGGTACTTATACTTCAGGCAGTACTTTTCAGGGTATACCTGAAAGACTAATTTCAAAGAATAAAAATTATTATGTGATTAATAAACATACATACACACGCGCACACACACACACACTGACCTGTAAACCTGAACATTTAATGTTGCAACTGGGACTGTGAGAAAATTGGTTGGCGAGTCAGGAGGCACATAATCAGTTAGCTAATGTAATGGAAAAACAGTTAAGGTTGTTAACTAAGACATAGTGTATAAGTTGTAAAAATAGGTAGCTTTGCATAATGGATATATTGTTGAGATACTTAGTTAAGCAAAAGTAATGTGGTAAAAAGCTTAAAAATAATGTTTTTTACTGTTTAAAAAGTTAGCTTTTGTAAAACTGGTTGAAATAAAAGTATTGAACAGATGAATGACTTAGTTAGCTTGAAGCAGGGTAGAGAATTAAAAATTGGCCGGGAACTGTCCAAATTTTTCCCGACACTAAATAGATTACCACTGTTTTTCAGTGGTAAATGAATCCAATAGCAGACACTTGCATTGTTTCTTTCTTTTTGCTTGCTTGTTTGTTTTTAGGATTTTGCTGTTATCTCATGCTTATGTTGTGACAATTCCATCACACATTTGAAATGTGACAGCTGGTGTTGATAAACTTGTACTTCGGTATAACTTACAGGAACATGAGAGTGAAACAACTGAGTTTTCTGTGACACTGTATACATTTGTAAGCAACAAATACGTGCCGCAGAAATATAAATACATATATTGCAGTAACTTGCTTATGATGTTGTATCAAAAACAACTGTGCTGTGGATTTGTAGTCTTTCAACATCTTTTTAAGAGGAGGATTTTCTGTCAGACAGAGGACTCATTTGCATGCAGTCTATCACAGCACATTCCTCTTAGACTGACATGCCGCTCAAAACCTCCACCTGACGTGACATTCAAAAGAGACAGACATGGCGCCATGTCAGCACTGCTGTCCAGGATGCAGAGACACATTTCCTGCACAAATGGCCTAATGACAATGCAGACAGGTTTTTTTGTTGTTTTTTTTTTTGTAGAGAAGGCCCATGTCCACCACCTACAGTTAGTTTGTGATTGTCAATAACACAGCAGCTTCAGGTTTTTGATTTTACAGTTTACTTTGTCAGTCTTATGGCCTCCCTAGCTTTTTATTCCCCATTCAATGATTTCAGGTTTTATCTGCCACAGAAGCTCATGCTTGCACTTTTTATACCCTATCATTCTTATTGCCACATCACCAATCTCCCTGCCTGTTCCACCTCTGCTCTCTAACTCCCTTCCACTCTTCCATCACTCCATCTCATTCCCCACTTCCCCTCCCTCTATCTGTATGAAGCTGTTCCAGTGCATGATCAAAGCACAGCGCGCTAGAGTTCTTTCCTCCCTCTGTCAGAAGCAAAGAGGCAGGGGAAACAAAGGCCCCACAGTAGTCTGCCACAAATAACCTCCTCATAGCTCACGCACACAAACACGTACATATCCACTCAGCCTATGGCAGTGGTAAGAAAAGGGAGTAAAGCAGATCTGTTAGCGAGTAGCAAGTGCATGCTGCCACTTGTTGGGTCTCCATAGCAATCCCCAGTATAAAATGATGCAGCCTCTAATTATCTCCTATTCACACCGAACCGACACGACACATACAGAATGACTTGACTGATAGGGGAGTCGGCTGCCTGCTTTGTGGTGTAGAACAGGAATTTAAAATGTGTCGCAGCCTAAATAATAGCAGGAGCTGCAAAAAGCTAAAAAGAAAAAAAATCAGGATATGAGGATATGTGAGTATGTTCAGACTGGAGCACATGAAGTTGGAGGAGAGAACAAAAAAATATAATACTTGTCCTTGAGTTTTTCCACTACTGTTGACCGTCTTTTCTGTGTTGCTTTGTTATTTAGACGGCCATTCAAGAAAAGTATGAATTATATTTCAATTTCCACTGGGGACAGGTCCCTGAGGATAAGGCCTTTGAAGCAGCTACAGTGCACATCTATTCTGGCCTTAATGAAAACATTCCAAAATATCTTTGACACCATGTTATTCCGAACCCATTTTCTGTCCTCGCCCTCCGCACAGGCATCCATCTGCACTTCAGCCACCCTCCGTGAAACTCTCCAAATTCCCCTTTTTACCCTTCAGACTGTCTGATATTCTACATTATGCAATGCTTTTTTGCATTAGTCTGCAGCCAAATTCAGCCCGTCAGATCTGATGCCTCAATCCAAATGAAATCTGCAGGTCTAAAAGCCTCTGACTGATGTTGGATCTGAACAGAGAATAGGAGTGGAGGCAATGGGCCTCACTTTGGTATTACTTGTTCCAATTTGGCCCCCGGCAGCAATGGAGCTTGATGAGACCTGTCTGTGCTGTGTGGATGTTCATAGATATAACGGCCAATAATGAGGGTTCAGTTTATTAGTGCCTGCAATATTGGAGCGCCTGATCCAGGCACTCAACGATAATGTGTACTGTAACTACAGTTTAAAAACTCCATCTGTTATAACACAGAGGTGTAAGTCAAGCACACAGAAGCAGAGACATCATGAACTAGCAACTTACTAATGATGCAACACAGTTCACATTTGTCATATCCTTCTTTCCTGTGTTTTTTTTCCTCTGTCTCCTGTATTGGTGGCTTGTCAGGGATTGCGGCACTGTGACTCTGTGGTTACCAAGTCCCTGCTCGGTGTCTGGTAGGCAGCGGGGAAACTATGTGGCTCATTATCCTCCGTTCGGGTTTTTGGCTGAATCAGTGTGGAGGCAGCTCTGGGTCGTATAATGAGCGTGGCTGAAATCACAGAGGACAAGCTGAAGAGAACAGCCTCACAGAGCAGGTGCCGCTTGAACACAAACCACACTCTTCTCTGCAATCTCCGCCAGCACTGCAGCAGAACACGCAAACACACTGAAAAGTTGCGTAGTAATACGCATATTTATGCCCACTCATGCATATCTCAAACTCATGCACAGAGAAAAGAATGGAGTGTTTTACCTGCACACAAATCAATATAGTCGTAGGAGAGGGGAAAAAAAGCACAAAGAACTCTATCTGACAGTAATGAACAGAGCCAGACTCAGTGATATATGAGGCTGATGCTTCCTGACATATACTATGAGGACTGTCGTCTTGCGCTTTTCTGTTTTCTCTCAGAGAGGCAGTGGCGCCACAGAGATCTCACTTACCCCCACTAAACACTTGTGTCACATAATAAACTTATCACAAAGCTTTCTCTGCTAGACAAAGGACACCAGTTCATCTGTCTAGATTTCTGTCTCTTACATTGTCTTTTTGCCGTAGAGGCAGAGGTTGCACTAAGATTGTTCTTCAGGGGTACTTGTGTGTCCTGTGGAGCCTAAAAATGAATGTTAAAGCAGTTTTCTCTCTGTCCATCTCATACTGTTTATCTCTCTCGTCTCACGCTAACAAAATGAGCTTTTGTCTTGGCACCAAATATACATTTTGCCAGAATGACAGCAGCTTATAGTTCTATCGCACATTATCACCCCTTCGACACTGGAGATTTAGCTCCATTAACCTTCTCCAATTTTTAAATGTTATCAGTAAATTGTTTCCATGCTGTGGATTAATCTCTTGTTTTGTTCATAATTGGTTCTAATCTCACCCATATCTGTTTGAACAGCTATTTGGAAGCATCTACGAACATGGTTTGTGCTGCTGCTGCTGTATTTGAATGAAAAAACTGCAGCTACAGTGTTTGAACTATAAACCTAATTGACTGCAGAACATGAAATTGACCGTTCACTAAACTTCTTCCACAACAGTGATTGTCAAATCATAGTTTAACAACCCTAACTAGACACAGCAGTTAAGCCTTGGATACCTCAAAATGTTGAAGCAATAGGAAGGGCGATGCTCTGTATATGAAGTGTTTGGATGGTGATTTCCCTTTTTTTGCCTCCAAATTAAATAATTAGGATTGTTCCAAAATAATTAGAATTTTTCATGAAATGCTGGACTGGGTATCAGTGTGTACACAAATCTACTCACTGATCAATACCACCTAAATTATTTTTTAAAGATGGGACCCTGCTACTTCCTGGAAGCATCTCTTACACCTTATATATGCAATTTAACAGATTTCTTATTGCACAAATAGCCAGTATCCATAAAAAGCAAGTGTCTTGTGATACTTAATGTACATTCATAACCTGATACACAGGGTTGGTTGTATACAGCTGTTTAAAAATAATATCAATAATATGTACATGTTTTTCAGGCAATGTGATTGTATTAGTAATCCTAATTAGACATTAGAGGTTAAGGTATCAGAATAAATAGCGGGAAGAAAAATGGTAGCTGAACTTTTCTACCAAAAACACAAGATATTAAGTGCAAAGATTTGTAAAAATATTGTTTGTCTGTTCTTATATAAGCTGTACTAAAAGTGTGTCTGGGTACCTAGCTCATTACAGTGCGCCAGTCGGCTAACCCACTATTACTTCTTGGGGTTAGGGTTATCAGATAGTACATTATTTTGGGGGGAGGTTATAGGCAATTTAAAATAATCCTACCAGCCTCCAGGATAATCTAACAATAATCTGTCCTAAAATTTGTCAGCATCATTTTTGTAACACAAAGACTAACAAGCTCTAGTCTGTAAGATAGAAAAGTGCAGTTTCTAAATTTCCTTGTCTTAAACATGGCTCATCAACTGGGAAATTACCAACCGCATGAAGCCATCAAGTGCAAATTTAAGACACTTTCTAAATTTTGTAAAATAAAAACAGGTCAGCAGAGACTGTGTTTCCACCATCTCACAAAGCTAATATTAGCTCATTTAGCTAGCTAATGGGGTTTATTATCTTGTCTAAACAGGTAAAACTGATTTTCTTCCTGTTTTTCGTAGTTTAATGTAAAATTTTGCATTAAGGTTTTAAGATAAAGTGCTCTACAACCACAGACACCTGCCATAAGGCAGACATGTATGGTTCCATGATACACGGGATATCTCATGACAGCAGACACTGAATCCTCTTGGCGACAGCAGCCGCCACGGCCCATCGCCCCACAGCACCTGACGGTGGCAGAAAACCGATCAGCCATTGCGATACCCCCCTCCCTTTTGTTGGCTGCAGGCTTACACACTGAGGCAGAGACTGAGGCACTCTGTGGAGGAGCTTAGGCAGAGATCTGTTCACTAGCTCAGCCATCTAAGTGCTACAGATGACCCACAATATGCTAGAGTGCCCACAGGGGAAATAAAGCTTCCAGACATGAGACTCCATCACCACTGCGCTCAAGTGAGGAAAATGGAGGGGCAGAGAGCGTTTAACCATGCTTGCTTCACTGGCCTCTCGCGTCTTGTTAAAAGCCGATGGCCACTTATGACAGAAGGAATAGCCGAGATGATGAAATGTAATGGGCCAAGAGGAAAGGGGCTTGGCTGAAGAGGTCTAGGAAGTGAGGGAGAAGAAGATTTGAGAGCAGATGGGAGATTTGAATGGTCTTAACAGAAAGTAATGCTGAGCCCACATGTAGCTTTGTGTGTGTGTGTAAAAAGTGCTGCCGTAAGGGCTTAGTTGTGAAGATGAAAAACAATTGATATGCTGTTTGTTTGAAACACATTTTCACAAAAACATTTTTTATTACCCATTGCACTGTTATACAAAATGTAATCCCTTATTTAGACTGCAGATACTAGATAATGTTTAATATCATTTACTTTCTCCAATAAAAGATCTTTTTCATCTTTTATTCAAGAAAAGCATGCCTGTGGTTAAATGCATAGACAGTGAAGTAATTTGGATATTCTGTTTAACTTATAAGTACAAGATAAAATTTATACATAATGTTAACTTCATCCAGAGAATGAAAATGCAAGCATATAGATGAAAATATATACTTTGCTTTTTCAGAGAAGCTACAATGTGTTAATTAACAGCCTTAAAATAAATTTATACTTTCATGTCATTTTTGTTGGTTATCGTTGTGCACCAAATTATAAGAAATAGTGGTAAAATATGAGACATTCAAGGTAAATTATGAAATTTGACACAATCTGTATTATTACACTTGACATTTCACCAGTGATATTTGTGCATAGAACTATTTTAGTGACTATTTTACATGTCATGTTCTTGTGACTGCTGACTGCAGACACAACTTGTTTCCATCGAGGTCCAAATAGGTTCCACACGGTCAGACGGTCACAATACAAGTGATGGCTGGGCCTTGTTGGTTGTTATCACCCCGCTGTGAGAAGGTTAGCACCTCAGTGATGCACAGAGCTGTGTAGCCTCCTCTGGATCCAGTCCCACTTTATAAAATGCTTGATGACTTTTTGTGACAGAAAAATGTCATGCTGGCCAACAAAATTCCAGGTAAAGTTTTCTCTAACTGAATGTTGATAAGAGTTTGCTGCAAGTTTTTTGGGCAAATATCAATGTGTAAGGGGCAACAAGAGAAATAAATGAAAAAAAAGATAAGGTGTAAACCAAATTAAACATGATTTTAAACATGTGTACCCACAGATACACTGAGTCCTGTAATACACTACCCTGTGTCCTTACTCCCCATGCAGAGTGACCGCTGTTCCGGCATCAAGAGGAAAATCACATTTGTAAAATAGAAATGTCTTCTGACCAACACATCTCCTAGCCAGCGTTAGTCTTAGCAGAGTTAGCCTTAGCGGAAGAGATGAGACTTATCACTGCATTTATTCAGCGTAACGCTTGCAGGATATGTCCTGATGATAAAATGTGCCACTTTCGCTCCTGGGACTTAATTCAGAGGCAGATTTCTGTAACTACATCTACATTTATGATATTTGAGTCTTTAAGCTAATGCCGCTATTCCGCTAATTTGATGCTGATTATTGTGAGAGCAACAACAATCAGGTACAAGATTTCTCTCTCTCAGCCAATTAACTCTTAGAGCCTAAATTACCAAGGAAATCTGAGCTCTGCTTACTAAAAACATAGAAAAGCCTCATTTGAAAATTTTACATTTTGTACCCACATTATGCTAAACGTGCTCAATGTGGGAGTGAAATTAGGAAAAAGACTGTGATGTGCAGAAGAAAGTGAAAGAGGCATTTGTGAAATGTTTTAGTTGATACAGTTAAATGGCATAACTTAAACCTAAATTAGTTGGTGATGTTATCGGTATGTGTAGTGCAGTTTTGAGTTTATATTTAAAGTGGTCTTGAGTAGCAGTCTGCTGCTTTACAGTCGAATCACCACCATCATACACTGCTAATAAGTCAGCCAGCTCTCATAAATGGTAAATTGATTGCATTTATATAGGCTTTTTCAAGTCTTTGGACCACTCAAAGCACTTTTTAAGTACTTGTCCACATTTATGCTTTAAATACAGGTCTATACACTAACAGTGGCGGCTTCTACGGGGTTAAGTGCCAGCATATACACACCTGTGAAAGAGCCATCAGGAGCATTACGGGGTTTTCTCACAAGAACACTCTGGAGGAGCTGGGGATCAAAAACTGACCTTCTGATAAGTGGATCACCCGCTCAACCTCCTACATACATGTAATGTGAACTACATCACTACAACATGTACCATGGAAATGCTGGTATGATGCATGTAATATGTATCTAAGGATTTAGTGTTTGCAGAAACATACAATGCAAACATTTTTTGCTTTGCTGGGCTAATATGCAATTTCTTCAGGCTAACAAGCTGATATGATGTAAAGTTTCAGTCTGTAGGATGTTGTGGTAACCAGTGGTGGAGTTGCACCTTAATGAATACTCACCATCTGCTTCCAAGTGTGTAGGAGAACCTACTATGGCTTTGAAACTTACAAAAAACACAAAAAGCCCTTCCCAGAGTCACTGTTTGTTTTGTCCATTCTGGGCTACTGTAGATACATAATGGTGCAACATGACAGACACCATGGAAAAGGACCTGCTCTATCTGTATATATATAAAGAGCTCATTTTAAGGTAATTACAAGAAAATAATTTTTGTTTTCAAGTGATTATGCACTAATTAAAACATGCTTATGTATACGATATTCCATTTCTGCCATAATCTACAAAACAGATCCCCCTAAATCCTACATATTGGACCTTTCAGAGGACTGGTCTATAATTGCAGTTAATTATATAAAGGTGCTCCATTAATTCTTCATATGCATTACCTAAGCATGATTTAGGTGTTAATGGTCATGGTCATTTATGATATTTTGCCTTTAGTGTTTCATATAATAAGTCTGCTATTGCCTCTACCACTTCCTACTGTTACCCCTCCTGGGAATTTCTGTCATCTTTCTGTTTGAAGAGAGAGCTCAGGGACTCATAATCTGTGTTCAGCTGTCAAAATGATTTATCCAGCCAGCTGAAAACATATAGACTTGTATGTGTGTGCAGTTAAGTGCACAATCTTGTGAGTCTGTAAGTGTATGTCGGTGGAAAGGAGAATCAGAGGGGAAAAAAAGAAAAGAGTCTGAAGCTGGTGAATGCGATCATCCAAAATATTTTCACTTCACATGAGCATGATTGTAATTTCAAGCCTCTTGGGGAGTCATCATGTGGCGCATTGACTGGAGGAAGATAAGTGGCTGAGGCGAACATACATATCCCTGTTCTATTCTATCTACCCCTCCAGCCCACTGCTCCCACCGTGTTTATATGTGTGTGTGTCTGTTATGTTTGCAGTCATTGAAGGGAACAAAAAAAGAGGCAAACATAAAAGAGGAGCTTATTGCTGTGAATGTTTTATGCGTTGCATATAATGACATGGTGTCATATCTCTCCCCCCAGTGGATACCTGCTGTCACATCTTCAGAGAGTGTACACACAGATATCTGCTGTCCCCAATGCAAAGCCAGCTAAGCCAGGTGCCCTTGCTCCCACAGATAAACCCCTAAAGCTTGATTGACAGTTTGAGCACTTTGAGACCGCACACATATGTGCACTCAATCACACACTCTCCCTTTCTAACTCCTTTTTTTCTTTTCTTTTCTCGCTATCCGTTTATCTATCGACGACTCTCCTTTGTCTCTCTCCCTCTGTTATCAGCTGGGTCACTTTTAATTCTTTTAACGTAGCAGAGGCACAGATGTCATCCTGTCAAAACATCTGTCTGTAGTCATATTTAAAACTAACAGCTGGTATCCTCCCCTCACTTGTGTATAATTTGCTAACCCTAAACAAGAGAAAAACATGAATGCAAACAGGAACAACAAAGTTTTCTTAAAACTATTTAACTTTTTAACAGGAGAGCAAGGTTATGAGATTGTCCCATAGTCTCAGAGGGGTGCAGTCAAACAGGAGGAAGGGGTACTTAGAGCAAAGAAAACACACAGTTGACTACTGTGGGAGATAGCACAGTAATGACAGAGAGAAGATAGCCAGGTCTTGTATCTGTTATCAGGGGGAGTATAAATTGGGTGAAAAGGACATGAGCCACTGGTTGAATTTTAAATCGTGCAGTTGTGTGTAGTTGGTTGATAGTGTCCATCATTACACGTTACATGTAACTATTCTTTCAGCTATTTTTCCCTTAGGTTGGCTGTAAACATTTCATAAAACCATATTGCAATTTTGTCACCTATTTCATACGTCTATTTTAAATGAGGACTGCCCATCGTTCTGACTGGCCACTGATGCAAAATCGCAATAGTTTGATAAGTGTCTGGAAGAACCTGCCCAATGTGCACCAAAATTGCTGGTGTTTGCTATTTGGTTAGGAACAGGGTTGTATGGTTGGTTGCCTGTTTGGGGTTAGAAAATAGGAATTACCACCGTGCAGTTGCATGCTGCTGCAACACAGTCAAATTTGTAGTTTATATCCATGTCTGTCCAGACTCAAGTATTTTTTAAGGAATAATTTAATAAAAGGCATAAAGCGTATCTTCCAGTAAAACGAAGTTATCAATACTATGAAATGTATGATTCCAGCAATTTTTATTACAGTGAGAAACATGCTGTCTTCCCTTTGAGAGTATTTTAACAGATGATATAGAAGCTCAACATTAGCAAAACTGATGAGCTCACAGTGGACTACAATGCTTTAAATTTGGATGTTGCAGCAAAGAAGCTACAAATTCTAAGACATGAATGCTTCACACACATGATTAGTCAAAGTCAGGCAACACAGAAGATCTAAACCATGTTCACAGTTTTAGGTTGGACACAAAGATTAGTGTCATAAATTCAGTATCTGACCGAATGTAATGTACAGCGATAGCCTCTCCACCTGTTCCTGAGTTATGACATTGAATAATGGACAGAAAAGTAATTTTGTTGATGATAATGATGTTACACTTAGGTTGTGGTGGATATAAAATATCATAGCTTCATAAATTTATCCTATCAAACATTTAAATTTTGATCATAATTAGTGTAAAATTTTTGAGTTATGGCCAAATGCATTTTGTCAGGACAATGACCTTTGACCCTCAAGCTCTATTAAGTTCTTTCTTGCATTTAAATTTACATTTGAGCCAAATTTAAAGAAATGCCCTCAAGTTGTTCCTGAGAAATTGGATTCACAAGAATGGGATGGGTGGATGCAGAGATGAAATGACAACACAACAACATACCGCCTCTGGCCACAACTATCCCCGGCACAGAGGGATAAAAATGTCAGAGTTATAGCAAATCAGCTGAAGAAGAGGAGTGGGTCTTTGTAGAATATGGATAGGGAAAAAAAATAATGAAGGAAATTGGAATAATAGCTGGTTGGAACGGAGGCACTGGAGAAAAAAATGTTTGGCTGAAAGAGAAAAGAGGTATGGCATTACATATAAAGACAACAGACTTTTTACTGAATTATACCCCATGATGCACTTCAGTGGTGTCAACAGCAAATGTTTGTTTTAACACCAATAGTAGAGCGAGTTAGAAAACAAACATTTGGCTCCCAGATGTCGAAAACAGAAGCAAACAGCGGTTGGTTGATGAGATCAGGACAGAGCTGCGCAGAAGTCACATAAAACTCCAAAGGGGAGCAAAACTCTAAGATGCTGCACAAGTAAAAGAACTACTGAAACAACTTCTGTCAAGTCCTTTGCATGGATCATCACATGATCACAGCAACCCTCTGCTGTGATGAAGACAACGTTCACATGAACACAGTGTGCCTGCTGCATTGTTGACATTTTCACAGCAATGGGGTAAACATATGAGAGTCCTCCTCCTCTGATGTCTTTGCCCTGGTGTTTTCACAACATTTCACACGTCCATTCATGTGAATCTGATGAATCTGTTCCATGAGCCCATGTCACCTCAATGATTTCAGGTATTATTGTATCTTTCATTACTATAAGGTGCAAATCACCAACATAGTTAAAAGAATTATCTACCAGCCAATGGAAAAATGGTTCTTTATTGGCACATTTTTTTCAGCCAAGATACTCAAGACATTTATGTTCACATTGGATTATTCTGTATCTCCCTCTGCCAAACCTCAGTGCCCCAAAAGTAGGTTTTCCTGTTCAAAGGTTGGGGTTGTGAGCCAGCACATGACAGTGACTTTCATACTAAAGACTGGAGTTTGCCATGACCAAGCTCTTTTCTTTACTTTAACTACACCAAAATTCCATTTCACAGCTTCTGTAGAGAGTGAGGATTTGAAACATATTGGCTTTGAACATTAAAATACCCCCAAAAACAAAAATATGTGAGTCCAATTGTTCCCTAACCTGCTGTTTCTTACAAAGTTGTGTAACAAAAATCTAAAGAATATGACTTTTTTCTGAGAATCTGCACTCATTACCATGTCACCTTCAACCTCTTCAGACTTAACAATTGGTTACGCTGTTATTGGCATTTTGCTAAAGCTGCTGTTGAGAACATAATGTTCAACCCAGAAATTCAGGTTTGAGATATTCATCAATGAATTTAAAGGTAGAAAATAATCAGATTTGATTTTACAACACTTTACAATCACTTTTACAGAGCTACTGATTCAACTGTTTCTTTCCTAACACCAATACTTTAACCCAGAGGTAGAGCTCCTCTTCCAGTGCTGTCTTTGACCCAAAATTTCAAGTCTTTGCATCTCCCTGCACAGATCTTGTTAAAATGCAGCCTGCTGTGACTGACTGAATGTAACTGAAGGCACTGACAAAAAAGCTGTGATTCTCTCTCTTCGTGGTCAATACCCGAGCTGCTTATTAAGGCCAGTATCTATACCTATTCGGCATATTGCATCCATGCATGCCTTCTTGTTGCTGAATAACTTGTGACTCCCTTTACATTGATAAATAATCTACAAGCGATGTATGTAAGTATGCATTTGATTGGCCGTCACATTTGTTTGTGGATAATGTTTAATTTGACTGCAAAAGTTATGCCCGTTGCATCATTAGGCATTGCAATTTTTTTAAAACTGTTAGAATTAGATGAGGGCAGTAATAACACTGAAAAAATGCTAAGAACAAGAAAACACATCCTATAACTAGAATTAGCTCAAGAGGAGACAAGGGGATGTAAGAGACCTTAGAGAAGGAGAGGTGACCCATGCTATGGGTCAAGCATGGAGTCACGCCCCGTAGCATTGGCAAGAGAAAACAATACTAATCAGATCAGAGAAGGTCAGGTCAAATATCACACTCACAGGCAAGTACACTCAAACAGTCACATGCATACACACACACACACACACACACAAGCCCACACACAGCTTACTCATAGCTTTGGCAAAGGTACCCAACATGTGCGAAATGACATCTTTAAGGAGAAAAAGAGAAGGAGAGTTGGAGGGGAGGTTATCAACGGATCATTGGGAAACATCTGGGTCCACAATCAGTATCTCCCTCCCTCTAATTAACTTCCCCTGCTTCCTCATTTTTCCTCTCCATCCTGTCCTTTCCCTCTTGCATCTTTCTGTGAGCAAATCTCTCCTCTGCAATCCATCACCTCGCCACCCTCCTCCCCTCTTCTTCTCTTTTTTCCTCTCTCAAAGCACCAAGAGGCCTGTATTTCTTCAGGTCTGCCTCAAATGGTCTATCTCAAATACAGAAGCACACAGGCACAAGCAGCGGGGCCGGGGGGGGGGGGGGGGGGGGGGGGGGGGGGGGGGGGGGGGGGGGGGGGGGCGGGGGGGGGGGG